>WOVY01015099.1:0-253601 GCA_013436015.1 Rhipicephalus annulatus
TCAAAGTGAACTAATATTGTTTCCCATTCTTTATAGTTTGTTTCAATGCAATACCAAATCTCCGCGATCGTCCATCAAATTTAACCGCCGTCCTCGCCATCATGATTTTAACTGCGGACAAGTTTGTATGTACAGTATCTTGGTAAGCTATATCTGTTTGCAGGTAAATACTTGGCTATGGCACTTACCCGTAATGAAGTTGCACCTGAAATGCAAATATTGCAAAGTTTCTTCAGTAGCTTTTGTTAATCTGCACACCAGCGAAATACGCTGGTACTTTTAGGAAATCGGAATGGTGCGTTCTCAATTTTAGGTTATAACTTTCAGCGAAGAAACACCCTAAGCTCTGCTTCCCTCTGCGTGGACTACGAAATCAACCTGCTCACTAGCAGCTCATAATTTCTCAAACTTGCATCGTGAGGCAAAACTAAACGGGTGCAAGCACGAGGAGACAAACATGGCAGTTGTAGGCGATAGATTCAGTTGGTGCCCGGGCATGTTGTGGCGCATTTCGGAAGTGACGAAAAGGCGCTGCGAGATGCACGTGCACACTTTGTATAGTTGCTGTATTGGACAGCAAACTTTTTTTCTTATCTGCGCAGTTTTACCAAAGGAAGCTTCATCATATGGCGTGATAAATGAAGCGAATTTACAGGTTGAACCACATCATAGCCTCGCTGTGCTTTTGTACTTTTTAGCTCGCAAAATTTATTTGTACATATAAGTGACAACTTGCCAGTAATAAGGCAGCACTCGTTTCTTTACCATATGATCATCTCTGATGTGCTGCTGCCTCAATATTTCAAATTCTAAGCATTTACACCATTGTATGCTAACTTTTCCTTCAAAGTGAGACAAGCCACATGTGTATCGTAGATCAAAAAGCATGCCAGTTTTACGTACTTTGCAAGGTAAACATCAGAAATGCACAGTTGATCAAAAATACTAGTTTAATGTGCATCTACATAGCAGAGCACCTGTGGCACCTCGGGAACAAGATAATGCCACATATGTTACAAGAGATAATTAAAAAAGACAGGGGACGTTTCGTGAACAAATAGAAACAAAAATAAAATGGCACGTGGCAGCGAGCGAAGGCGGCAAGGGGGGGGGGAGCCCGTGAGACTTTCAGCGGATGAACATAGGGTGTGTGTTTAATATGTGGAAGAAAAAAAATTCAAAATTTTTGGCGACTGAAATGAGGGGTGACTTAGTGACTGCACTCATGACGAGAGTAAACACGGTTATTATTTTTTTTTTCAAATCTCTTTTGAAAGCCACAAAAAATCTGTATGTGGTGCAGCCTAACAGAAGGTCCGTGAAGGCAAATTATGAATTCGTCGTTGTACAAAGGCCTATTTTTTTTTTTTCATGCGCACCATCCCCGCCGCGGTGGTCTAGTGGCTAAGGTACTCGGCTGCTGACCCGCAGGGCGCGGGTTCGAATCCCGGCTGCGGCGGCTGCATTTCCGATGGACGCGGGAATGTTGTAGGCCCGTGTGCTCAGATTTAGGTGCACGTTAAAGAAGCCCAGGTGGTCTAAATTTCCGGAGCCCTCCACTACGGCGTCTATCATAATCATATAGTGGTTTTGGGACATTAAACCCCACATATCAATCAATCAATCATGCGCACCATAAATAGTGCTCAAAATTCAATTGCATATGTTGTTTTCATCCTCGCTGTATTCCGTGCTGTTTATGATGTAAAAAAAAGTAGCACGCTGAAGTGGTGCTGCTTTTGGGCAACAGTTGAAAATGGCGGGGTGCATGAATGCGGAATACTGCCGCTTACACTCAAATCACTCTTTGTGGTCACCTCCCACTGTTTGCAGCATGTGTTGTGTATACACAACTGCACATTTCTTAGCTAGAAAAATTTGATTTTAGGTGTTTCACGCCATTTTCCTTGTAACTATTCCACAATTGCACACACTGATCAGCAGGCTTTCAATTGCGCTGAAGGATACAGATGCCATAAATTCATAGTCGATTTTTTCAAGAAACCGTATGCAAAGGCAAAAGCTTCATGCGTACATACACACACACATACCATATTGTTTTTTGTACTTTATGAAAGCTGCGAAGGTCTCATGTGCCTCCAAGCGTAACCTGTCTTACTTATTCTCCATCCCCGCAAAAGTTTTGTGAGTTTCAAATAAAAGTACTTTGCGCATGGCCACGTTTGGGTAATTTTTTTGTGTAGGTGTTATTTGAGCAGCCTACAGTGTTTACTTTATAAGCCTGTATGTATATGTTGCATTATAAGGATGCAGAATGTGTGTAGCTGTACAGTATAGATGAAGTGTTAAAATTAAGTGTGTCTATTGTAGTGTTCTTGCAACCAATCTTACCCCCGTATTCTAGAACGTCCCTCCACTCAACGCTTCACCTTCACTTGAGATGGCTGATGGGAGCGCCGTCTCTAAGCAGAGAAAATTGCTGCATGTCAGCAATAATCTGCTGTGATTCTCGAGTAGCGCAGCGTCGCTTTCAAACGAGTAGCGGCACAGTGCTCAACTCTGTCAAGTGAAGGGTGAAAGTCGAGTCGGGGGAGCGTTTATGAATATGGGGGTTAGTTTTGTTGTCTTGTTAACCTGCCATTAACACTGGATTGATGCTACTTTGCTCTAGCCGTACAGTGCTCTCCAAGGCTCAAGGAGGCACCGCACGGGGAAGGCTCGGAGAAAACCATGCGTGAGTTTCCTTTCATTGTTCACGTATTAAGTGATAGACTTTAATGTATGCTATTTGTATTGTGCAAGTTTTTGGGGACATACAACTTCCAACACTTTATGTTCTGACGAAAATCACGCACGAATGAGAGAAGCTTGTGCAAAAATTATGCAAGGGTGTAAGAAGCTTTTGCAGAAGTCTGTGAAATGAAGTTTTGAAATTTTGTGGCAATGTGTCATTGTACAGTGGTCAACAGTCTTGCTCAGCATGCTTGACTGCAGGGCTCCCGACTGCACAGGCGCATCTACGGAGTGCCTGATGCATGATGGGCCAATTGTCAGCCTGCACACTGGTGCCTCTTATCCCCGTTTGTCTGTTACATCAGTGTCTCTTGTAAAGGGGATCAACTGTGCTACCTTTTTTTTCGAATGTAATGAGTTCTTTTTCCAGATTATTGTTGTTTTAAGGTAGAGCCTCACATTTCTATCAAATACTGAAGATTCTATTTTTCTTTCTAGATGCTATGAAGTCACTCCTTGTGTTACAATAGAGTGAACACTGTTATGAGAAAAGCTACTTTATGGAGTTAACTCACTCCATATTGACTTAACACACAGAATTGGTGAAAACTACACTCCATTCCAGCTGCATTAGAAATAATATTCATTTGCATACTTCTGTTTCTTTTGTTTGTTTGTTGGCGGGAGGTTTGGAGTATAGGGTGGCCAGAGGGCACTGTGTAGTCTTTCTTCATCTTCCCAATTTTGTGAACATCAATTGATAGCCGTATGGAAAGCAGCCAGCATGCTGAAACAGCGGTGCAAGCATGCAAGATGTTCACCATTGCATGCAGTCAGTTGCTGTGAGCAACCTACTGCGTACAATTAACTGCGAGTGGTGAACTAACGCTGCACTATGTGTGCCTCCTGGAAAGCTGCAATGGTAAACTGCCACAATCGTATAGTAACATGGCTAACATCGCAATTTATTAGTTGAATAATTTTGCAACAGAATCAATGGAGTTTTGGATAAATTTGTGTATCTGCCTGGTTCATCAAAGCTACAGAGTCAAATGCGGTATATACTCACGTATTATGTGTACTTTTTTGTCAATCCGGTCATGTGCGAAGCTAGTAGGAATCGCTGGCCTAAAAGCTCAACTGGGAATATATGTTGCAGGCGCTGTCACAGCCGTCTCAAAGCGGATTGTCATTTGTTTGCTAAGCCTGTTCAAATGCCCCCATTTTCTTGAAGTTCTTCCGAACAGTGCTCACAAAAACCAGTTCCCACGACAGGGTTATACCAGAGAACATAAGTACTCTCCAATAATTGTCGAGAACCCAACGTAAAGTAAGATGCCGACAAGGAAGCGCGATGCCAACACAGTGCTGTGCTTGTCGCCCTTCATGTGTGTGTGTGTCCATTCCTTGTCCCAGTCTTCTATTGCGTTGTGTTTCCTCCGGTATCTAACCAACACACCCAAGCTTCTATGCTAAGTCTTATTCAACGCACTCTTCTGCTGGCTCCCATACTGAATATTGCATGTCGAAGAACTCCACGCTGATGTGCTTAGCGGTGGCACGGTTTCAGTTTTCTTCGGTAAGCTTTATAACAGCAATCTGCCTCGTATATAACTATTGTAGCCTATCACAAGGAACGGTAAAAACGCAATGGCCAGATAGCGAAACGGAAAAAAAAATGAGTGCGAAAACCTGCCTCATCTAGTTGATGTGACAGGTCCTTGCACGCGTTCGACATCTGTGCTGTGTCTCGGGAATACATTCTTGCCGTGGAAGAGGTGGGAAGATAGGAGGCAAACCTTTAGGCATTTCGGACTACACATAAACAGGTTTCGGTTATCAAGTTCGTTATTCTATGGAAAGCATAAATGTTCATGGAAGAAGGGACCTTGCACTCAGTCCATTTTGTGTAAGACTGCACTCGCCTGCTCGACAAGTGATGTGCCTGACCAGAGCATCATGAAGTCAAATGTGTCTGTGTGTGTGCTGGCAAGGTGGCTCGGCCTGGTTGGGGAGGGCAAAGTATGCGAGAAAAAAGTTTCTTGTAGTAAAGCAGGCTGGCTAATTATACTGGTGAGCAAACTATGTGAGGATGCAAATTGTGCGAGTAAATATGGTATGTACTCTTGTATGTTTCAGCTCTATTGCTACGGATCCTGCGGATCCAACTTGGCATCCGGCAGCAACAAAGAGAGGTTCTATAGGAGGTGCGACAGCTGAAGCACAAGGTACGGCTCTTGTCCGTGCCTCAGCACGCCCAGCCAGCACAGCGCCCCTCTGACCTTCCCCGGCTGCCTGCTGGTACAATTGGAGAAGTGGAGGCAGCAGAGGCAGTTGTGCAGAGTAAAGCTGTGGCTGCGGCTTTGGTGTATATTTCTTGATTTTTAATATGCCTATATAACATGCAGAAATTTAGTACTGCTTTGAGATACTGTGTTTCGGGAAACAAACTAGTCAGGTTATCTCCTGTACCACTGTACTACAGTCGAATATGAATAATTCGTACTCAAAGAGGCCAGAAAATTTGTTCAAATTAAAAAAAGTTCAAAATAATGAAAGTTACCGTAATTGCTTAAATCTAACACGCACTTTTTTCCGGTTAAGAGAGTTCATAAATCGCACGTGCGTTAGAATTGAGTACGAAAAAAAATGAATATGGTCATTCTATTGCCATCGCCACTTACAAAATGGCCGCCCCCTACGTGCGTCGGCATGGCGCGTCGGTCATTTCTGCTTATGTGTTTCCCATGCACGGCACTTCATACGTGTGCTGAGGAGTGCGTCATCTTGTAGTACATTAGCATCGACGGCATGGTAGGGCCGACTCCAAAAACTCGACGAGTGCACCACAATGCTGCTTCTAAAAGAAAAGTCGTCGCGTGTGCCGGAACGGACAGAAATCGGGCCGCATCGCGGTCATTCGGAGTTTCCGAAACGTGCGTGCGGGACTGGCGGAAACAAAAGCAGAATATTGTCGACAGCAAAGATTCACGCAAAGGCTTCAGGGGACCACAGCAGGGTCGGTTTCCACAAATTGAAGAGCTGCTCGGCGAGTATGTGATTAAGCAGTGAGCGGCACAGCGGCCCGTGACGACAGAACTGCTCCAAGTGCAGGCTATGCAGTTAGCCTTAGAAAAAGGGCTAATGCAGAGCCATTTTAAAGCGAGCAGGTGCTGGCTAACAAACTTTATGAAGAGAAAAGGCTTTTCCCTCCGAAGGTGAACGGGCATATGCCGGAAGTTGCCGGAGGAGTACGAATAAAAGCTTCAGAGTCTTCAGAGGTTCCTCCTAAACTTGCGGCACAACAACGGCTACCTGCTTGGGCAAATCGGGAATGCCGATCACACGCCTCTTCACTTCGACATGCCTGGCATCACAACCGTCTAGGAGAAGGGGGCGAAGCAAGTTTGTGTACTGACATCGGGCCACGGTAAAACTAGAGTTACAGCAATGCTCTGTTGCACGTCAGATAGGCATAAGCTTCCCCCGTACTTCATATTTAAACGGAAGACGCTCTCAAAAATAGTCGTTTTCGCGAGTGGTGCGATCAAGCGGGCCAACGAGAAAAAAGGGTGCGCGTTGCAACTGATGTCTTAGTTTTTTTGTTTGTCGTGGAAACCGGGCGCGCGTTACAATCGAGGGCGCGGTAGAATAGAGTAAATACGGTAAACGAGCGGAGGGCTCACCATGCAGTGATGCATGTGCATGGAGAAGTTTTATTCACAAATTACAGGACATCCGTCATTAATTAAAGTAGTCAATACGTGTCTGTACACGTTGGCCTTGCAATGAGTCAACAAGTTTTGCGTGCAGTTTGCAAAGCATTTGTACTTCGGCTTCAGTATTCTCCTGGCAAAAGAAGTTGTGCGCGGCAATGTCCAGTGCTGACTCTCTTCGAAGACAACTGTGTTTCCACTGTTACCATCTGCGCTGCAGCCGGAGCGTGGCCAGCACATGATGAGAAAGGAGGAGCGTCTCCACCTGGAGACAAGCAGATCGGCATTCGAGAGAGAAACAATCCGCGGCAGCCTTTTTTTTCTCTCTTCATGCGCGGTGTTGAAAGGAGAAGAGTCTCTACATAGCAGGAATGAAAAACAGGGAAGCGTGACACCGGCGCGTTGCAGATCGGCATGAGAGAGCCAACTCTCTGCGACAGCTTTTTTTCCTCTCTTTGTCTTCATGCGCAGTGTTAAGAGGAGAAGGGTCTCTACGTGGCAGGGACGGAAAAAGCCGAAGCGTGGCACAGGAATGTCGCAGATTGGCATTTGGCAAACATTCCACCGCAGTCTTTTCTTTCCTTTTCTTCATTTTCTTCTTCAAGCACAGCGATGAGGTGTCTGAAGTGCCACCACAGGATTGGGCGGGGTGCTGAGAGCATTTTCGGAGCGCGGTTTAGCTTTGATAGGACCACAGCGTCAGTTCGAATTAAGTGTGTTGTAATTAATGAGATTCGACTGTATTTACTATAGTCTGTGAAGTCCGAGTGAACTGTCCTAAGCTAGCAGACGATGTAGGCGGCATCGTGTGTTTGATGGGGAGTGACTAGCAATAGCCTGCTTAAAACAGACATTATGTAATTTTGTTCATTTATCACCCTATTTCGTGTCCGCTGCGGCTCTCTCTACTTTGAGCTACAGTTCATCCTGCCTTGTGTTAGCCGATTTCTTACTTTTTTAAAAATCTAACATGCACCCAATTTCGCAGTGTGAAGAAAAATGCACCTTTGTTTATTGTGATGAGATTTCTATAGCGACATGCCTCTTTGTTGGCTATCACAGAAAAATATAAACAGCAAATGGTGCGACCATCTAGTGCGACCTTTATTTTTCTTTCAGTTTCATCTATGACCAAGATTTGGTCACTCTAAGGTTGCCTCTTAGTACGCCTTGATCATTATCATTTATCTTGTTGTGCTCTGCTTACAATGCATTGATTAAAAACATGTCCAAGCTTCTTTTTGAATTCCACATATTTTATCGTTTTTCACCTGTAGAAGCTACTCCTGGTCAACATTCAGGCAAAGACATTGTAACCTCGACGAAACGTGTATTGGAATTTGAGCACTGTACAAAGTAATTATATTATTTCATAGCTAGAATCAATATTTATTAAGGGTTATAACAGTGTTGTATTTGATTTCATAACAGCGAAACTGCATTCAGAGAAGGACTCTGAAAGGTTCTCACATTGAGTGTGAGAGGGCTGATGTGGAAACCATTTTAGGTCAAGTGAGTTGAAGTTAGCGTAAAAAAACAATGAAATGTTGTGATGCCCAAAAATTCAAGTTGTTGTTTTCAGTGTCCTCTTCTTGCAGATTTTTATCATGAAAACATTTCGATGTGCTGTTGCGTTTACCCCATCTATGCTTCTTGCATTTTTTTACAGCGCAAGCACCTCCTGCAGATTGGGGGACGTGGCCTCCGAGAAATTGGTGTGAATGCAATGAAGGCTGTATTGGCACATGACGTGCAAGTGCTGTACAGCCTTCATGGCAGAAAAGGGAAAAGGGCCTTTGTGAACCTGAGGCTCTGTAGATTAGTGACAGGTTAGACTTGTTCATTGTTTTATGTGTGTGTACCCTTGTGTATTCTCTGTACTGCAGTGCTTCATGTGTACTATGGTATTTCTGTTTTTGTATGCAGATGTCATCTGACAAAAAGCAGGGTGCGACCAGGCGGAGGCCCTCAACTTTATTAAGAGGTGGCTGCCAGGGTCTGGTAATCGCTGTGAGGGCAGGAAGCGGCACTTCAGAGAAGCATTTGTTGTGGAGCAGCCCGATGATCCCCACTCTCAGAGTGCAGATTATTGGCTGCTCGAGGCAGCTGGCTTCCTGCCCAGCCACCGCAGCCAGGGCCTTGACAGCACCACTGTCCCTGTGCCCCCAACGCAACCTGACCTGCAGTAGAGCGGGCCTTTTTTAGTTGTGTATATATATTTTTCAATGTATACAGTTTTTGTTGTACCAAATAAATAAAAAAACAAAGAATAAATAGTCTGCAGACTGTCGGTGGTGCACTGTTTGGCTAGCTTATGCTGATTCGGAAGCACCATCACCATGTTTTAGTTACAAAAAAATGCTCTAAACTATGAATATTCTCGATTACCATGTGGGGGACTTATGTGGGGATTGCAAGTGGTTGACATACGCTATCAGCATTTACTTCCTAACGACTTTTTTCGATCTGCTGTACCAAATACCAGTACCAAATAAAGTACTCGCTATTGCAAAAGATAAATTGGTAAAAAAATAAACTACACTTCTAGTGTTAGCAAAGGAAATGAGGTATAAAAGATAAAATAGATCGAGTAACTGCTTTCAGTTCTCGGCATTCAATTTTCTGTTGCCCCAAGTATACAGGGCTGCAAAGCTACAAGAGCGGGTCATCGAGGCATATTGTTTAAATCTTCCGGTAAGAAAAATTCATAATTGAAGTTTTTGCGCACACACACAAGGACACAGAAGAAGGGAACACAAGGACTGCGCTGGTCCTTGTGTTCCCTTCTTCTGTGTCCTTGTGTGTGTGCGCAAAAACTTCAATTATGCAGCAGTACCAACCAGCCCGTCTTTCCGTATTATTGAAGAAAAATTCCCTACTAATAATGGTTACATAATGGCAAGCCAATCAGTAGCCAATATTCGTCGTGCAGGAAATGGTGTAATAACGGCATTTGATTGGCTGCAATGTGGCCCTAGATTGGTCCAATGTCGGTCGTACATCCGTAGCCAATATTTGTCGTGTAGCAAACAGCAAACATCGGCGTAAAAATGGCATGTGATTGGCTGAAATATGGCCCTATGTTGGCCGAACATTGGCAGCTTTGTCGGCAATACGATGGGCCTTCGTCGGCCCAATGTTGGTTGCATACTGGCTAAAACATCGGCAAAACGTCGGCCCATCATTGGCTTGAACGTCGGCTCGACATTGGAAGAAGTTGCACTTCCGACGTCGGTGCCGATGTTAGCCGATGTTGGTCCAAGATTGGTCCAACGGCGGCGTGCTGCGTGGGATGCTTGCCTCAACAACCCACTCATCACGAGTTCATCAGATGAGCACAGTTCACATCTGAACTGTATATTCCAACACCTGAACAAGGCAAAGTTGTCAGAATAAGCATGCGTGCATTTGATGTCCAAAATATTTTCATAAGTCTTCAGCAAATGTTACTTGAGAAAAAGGTTATTTTTTTAAATTGGCAGCATGACACCGATGAGGGATGGTTAGCCCATATCATTTCATTATGCATGCGTGTACAAGAGTTTAATTCACTGATACCATATGTGCCTTCCTGTGCGCTGTCGCAGAGCTATAGGTAGAAGCTTCTTTATGATATAACATACACGACATGTGTAGTCACTGGCAGGAAGGTGGGCTTCGTATCGGTCAGAGTAAAAGAACATGGTCACTGGGTAGACCTACAGTCACGCCTAAAGCATGTTTTACAGTGTTGTAACCAGTGTCTGTTTTGAATGTCAACCATGCAATCAACACGAGACAACGTGTTATATTCACGTTGACACTAACATGTCAACGTGAATATAACAAATGGCTCAGACGTAAAAGGTGGTCAAAGATGATCATGCAGGCCATTGCTCATTCATTCAAAGAACACCATCTGCATGCGGCCCTTACAGTGCTCTCTATCTCCTATAATTTGAGCACACTCCCAGCAACGATTAAGGTGGTGAGCTTATTAGAGAGAAATTTGGTGAGACGGTTTCTATAAACCTGGAAGCAAGAGCATTTTAAGCATGTAAAGATGAGCATTGTGTGTGTGTATATGCCCCTGTTTTACATCATGGCGATGGGCAGCAGATCATCGCGACATTCTTATCGTGTTTGTGAGGTCGAGATTTTGGTTGGGAATGTTGAGTGTTCCCAGTGTTCAAGATTTCTTGCGGCATCTACTCAAGCATAAGTTCATGAATGGTGGTTGACGTGTTCATTGTGTCGCATTGTAGTCTGCCTTCATGTCTCGTCTACTTGCAGACAGCACTTTTGAGGGTATCTTCAAGAGTTGTACTGAAGCCATTGTTAGAAATCCAGGTCCAAGTATCTTCCGTCAATGCGTAAGAGCCGGATTTGAGTAATGGCTTTCGTCTCTATCAATGTGTATTTCTTTTAATTTTCTTCTCCAAGAAAGGAATTGAAGGTAGGTTTTCATGACTTTTCAGTGCTGTGCATGAACTGCTGACATGACTGAAAGGTTTTTCTTTTTGTTGTGGTGTCTCAGTCAGGGCCACAGAGCCTTCTGTTGCTTTATGATATTTCGCTTCGTAGCATTGCTATTTGCATGCTTCTTGAGTAGTTTGTACTATTCTGAAAGCAGGTACTAGCTCGTGTTGACTGTGGTGCTTTTATTTGGTGTTCCGCATACGTTTCACTAGATTCCTTTGCACATAAGGCATGAAGTCAAACTACGGTGGTAACATTTGCTTTGAGTTTTCTGTTATTTTTATTGTATTTTAGCCAGAGTGAGTGCCAGCATCAGCATATACAGGGGTGCACCCAAGACAAGTGAAGTTCTTCAGGAGGAGCAGAGGGGCGGGGAACTTGGCCACTGTGTTACGTCTATGTTCCCTCTTGGAAACATAGTCCTAACCCATATTCATAGCACAACACAGGGGTCAGGCAAAACAAAAATTGAGGGAGGAGGGGGCCTCCAGCCCCCCTATGCTTACCCTGGTACCACCCCCGATTCCAGTGTGTGTCATTTGACTGCTGACGACCTCCTGTGTCAGCTCTCCCTCGTGCACTGATTGTTTGTCAGTTACCTACTCGCCTTATCAGTTGAAGACTGTTCATGTGATGAAGGCGAACCTCCGTCGATTTTTGTTTTGTCATTTGCTTATGGCGTATCCTCAGTATCTTTTCTCAGTGTACTTTTAATTTAATTGGCTGGAAAATCAGCAAAATTACAACTTTCATCTCTTAGCGTGTTTTATGTCTGTAAAAGTAATCACTGCTCTTTTCTCTGGCATTCTGTTTTGGAGAGTTGGCACGTCAGTACTTCTCCTCTCAGCTGGCGATTGTTTTGTAAGTAGGTCTTTGTCACTGCAGCCTCCTGGTACTGGATGCAGTGCTCACTCAGCCAGCCTTATTACACAGCAGAAAACCTGAAAGGTGTGGACAAATCACTACATGTGGGCCCTTTCTTGGTTGCGGCTGGTATATCTTTGCAGTGGTGATATCTTGAGTATGTTTTGCTGGCTCGACAGGCAAAGCCTCTTTTTTTAGTAGGCTGCAAATCACGTGGGAAGAGTCGTATTAACACTTGCTAAGATTATAGCCCCTCTTTCAAGTGTGAATTATGATGCACTGTCAATAGATGTGGCAAATTCAGATAACACAATCACAAGGCACTCAATATTACGTTCAAAGGAAGAAAATTAAGCGTTGTTTTGTGTGAGCTTCAGCAAGATATTACAATTTTATGAAATCAAATACTTCATTATTCTGCTGTAAGATATATTTAGCTTTGATATAAAGAGAATGAACTCATAAGCTCCAGACGTGTGCGCAATTAGTTTTTGATTGCATTAATTTTGGCAGAAGAAAAGCAACACTTGACGTTGGTTTTAGAACACGATTCGAACAAACCATCAAAGATAACAGTTCCTTCACTAGAGTGATCACCTACGGTTGTGCGCGGCAGACTGAGGTCAATGTCAGGAAATACTGACTAGGAAGAAGGTTCAGTTCATCTAACGAACTATGTATTTTACGCTATTCTGGCTTCAAGTTGGCAGAGCTAGCATAAGCGAATTGCGTACACACTTGTAGTCACTGATGCTACAGGGTAATATTTCTTTCTCTTAGAAAAATGTTTCCGTTTGAAAACATAAGGTCGTATAAACCTTGACAAAATGCTTGAACATGGGCCATGAACTTTGAATCCGTGATATAGGCGCAACTTTGGGTGGTGGGGGGATAGGGGGATGACGTCCTTGGTCTTCAGTGCAGGCAAGTCGAGTATGTGTTATTTGGTTCTCGTTATCCCATTGCTGAAAATTTCAGGGGTGAGCTATTTTCTCAGTGTTCCATTTCTTGGCTACACCACTGCAATAACTATCAAGCACCCATCTTGCACTTTTGTGCTTTCAGTGGCTCAACAATAAACTGCCTCTCTGGTGGACGTGACCATTTCAGCCTATATTAATACAGATAAGCTAAATATTTTGATCTGCATGTGAAACTAAATGTGAGAAGAGTCATTTCAGTTTTAAAAGCCTTGTGAAAACATGTTCATATAACACATGAATATGAAAACCATTGAGACCTTCATGTGTGTAGAGCAGTATAAGTCACAAAGATATAAAATGTGGGAAGAGTGATATGCACCAGCTACTTTGGCTAACTGAGCCGTTCCTTGCTTTTTGTTCTGTTTGACTCTCCCACTGATTGTAGGACGTCCTGAAGGCACATACACAACAAACTTGCACACAGAGTATGTGATAATTAAGACAAATGAACTAGTTATTCGCTCATCGCAACAATCATGTTTGCTCTTCTTCACTGAGTCTGGAAAAGGAAACTATAAAAATATGACTGAGCTACATTGAGAAACACTGTGAGAAAGAAATTTTAAGATCTCACATGCCAAATATACAAAAAGTGCACAGCTGCTGACAGCACAGGCAACAGTCTTCAATACTACAAACAGTCACTCACTCGTAGCTTAAGGTTTATTCATAGATATTGCCTTTCAGTTTTGAGTACCAGTCCTGACAGCAGCTGTCTAATGATCCTCGTCATGTTCTGGAAAACGTCATGTTCTGGAGACTAATTCACCCGGCATATTACTCTCTCGAACTTGAAAAATTGATACTCGAGTGGGACGACAAAAGCGCCAAAAGCAGCAGACGCATACCGGTCCAATGTTATCCCAACGCAGTGGACTCTTTAGCTGACGCCGGCAATAACCTTGGAACGATGGGCCAATAATGCCAGCGTATTTGCGTGGTTCCGCCAATGTTGGCTGCTACTTGTACAACTCGGTACAATGTGGCCGTTTTAATACGCTGCACAGCTAATATTGGAGGAAAGTTCTGAATGCTGGTTGAACATCACCGCTCTATGAGATTGGCACAGCAATCATTGGCGGACGGTTGTCAATGCTGGTCCACCATCGCCGTTATATTCGGCTTGCACAGCCATTATTGACGGTACTTTGTCATACCTGGGACGTTCTTGGGCCATGAACTGCCAATCTGTCCCTAACATTGGGCCAAAGTTCTGTGCTGCCTGGGAGTTGAGGATTTCTTCATCACTGCCCCTAGTTTTGTGACCTAATTCATACACAGACATGAGCAGGCGTACGTATTCTTACCTTGGTTATTTAGATGGAACGAAACACCTGCACACTTTTTACAAGAAAACTGACAGACTTGACCATATGCAACAACAGGATACACAGAAGCTTCGAATAAAGGCAAGTGGGAGGAGGTAACATACTGAATCTTCACTATGGGTAAGATGCAGTTGAGGGCACTGGAATTATTCCGATCCACTATTGACTGTTCATGAGCACCCACAGCAGAACTTGAGAATTTGCTAACTTGCCTTAATTGAATAAGACTGCTGATTCTGAAACCTTGGTACCTACTTTTTGTTATACTTAGTAAGAGAACATTACATCACGTTAACGGGCTAGCTCAGGTTATCTAATTAGTCGTGTGCAATTAGAGTGTGCCATCTGAAGGTAGGAGTGCAGGGTTTTTGGAAATGTGGGAGTCTGAGAAACCTTCGAATGCAACACATGACCTATCTTACTTTATTGAATTAGTTTCACGTATTGGGAGAGTTGTTTCATGTGTTGGGAGAGAAACAGAGGAGGCAGAATATTTAAAAAAAACCTGAGAAGGTTGGTTGCACCTTGCAGAATTCTTCACTTTTTAGATAAACCTTGCAGGGACATCAAGCATCGTTGGAATCTATCGTTTTTCAAAATCTCAAAAGAGTATCAGTCTGGCTTGCATAACTTGTTGTGCATTTACTTCTGTGTTCAGACAGAAGACTTTTTTTTCTGTTTACACTTCATACAATCTAGTAAATTCTCTTATGGTGCATTTGACCCCTACTCTTCGTTTTGGTAATTGCACTCAGCATGTCGTGGCCTTTTATTAGGCTCAGCATATCATTTTCTTATCGATCAAGGTAAGTTATTGTGTTTTGAGTCTTCATTTATTTTCCATCACATTGAATGTATTGGGATGTAGCAGCAATGGGGCTGTAAAATCATTCTGATGCAGCAGCTGATGATAGCTCTCCACTTCAAAATGCAATGAGGGCTGGTTTGATTACTTTGACTCTTCAGTGACATTAGGACAATCAGGCATAATCTCTTGAATACGAGGTCGTTTTTAATGTGAGCTCATCTCTCTATGGTAAGTACTATAAGTGCACATCTTGAGGTTGTTGGTACTTATCTGCAGGCTGTAGGGCTTTTATTTTTCTGTGTGAGTAAGCACCATCAGTAGAAAACCAGGGTACTCGGTTGTACATTTACTGTGCGTTTGCATGTATAGTTCGGCTGGTATCAATAAATGTTCTAGTCAGCACTTGCCGTACTTGTTTACCCTTCACTTTCAGAAGTATGTGGGTTGAGCTTAGCTGGCTGCTTTGAAGTGCCAAAATTATTCCCTCCTCATTATTCAACACCAGGCCAGCAACCACCAACTTTCCTCGAATGTCTGGTTCTTGCACATAAATAAAGGGTGTTTCATATAGAATCATAACTTTAGCTCTGTGTAACTCAATGAGACTTTCTTTGATCCTTTTTGAAAGTGAAAGCTTGTGAGTAATAGTGTGTAGTGTTTAAATGCAACGTTGTGTTAAGCTGCGAGATATGAGCCCCTGCCAAAGGCTTTACATTTCACTTAATAGGATTGGTATTTGCATTTTACGTAAAGAATATAGCAGTACAAATATAACACTTGCTATCAGAAACATCATTATACCTATAGCAACTAGGCCTCAAATAAATAGATTACATTTGTTCAATTTCTCTACAGGATTCTCTTGCTGAGTCAAGTCCTGACTGCATAAATCAATTTGCCTTCTTGGACAGCCATCTCAGTTGGATATTTTTGCGTATGTACAGATTTGAGAAATATCTAGTTAGAACTTACTTATTGCATTTTACAAAATAATATATTCTTCATGTGGTAGCAAGAACATCCGTACCAGGATGCCTATTTGCATTTTAATTAGCTGGCTGCACTTTCACCTAATGTACAATTTTTAAGGCAGCACCATCCACTGTGCCCCAATTACATTTATTTGTTTATGCATTTATTCATATCCTTAAAGCCATTAGGTAGTACACAGGGTAGTGGTTGAAAAACAACTGAAGGTCCTAGTGAATAAGGGGGATTGTTTTTTAGACACAACCACACAAAACCAACAGACAATCAAAGGAAAATATAGGTAATATATTGATTGTTTTGAACCGTAGTGTAGGAAATATCTCATGAATAGTAGTATTGTAAAGCGAACTAAAAAGCAATGGTTCTGCTTTTTAGCAACACAATGTTAGCTGCATGATTATTCACAAAAACTAACAATGCCTTACGCAGACACAAGTGGTCCAAGAAGGTAGTCTCAGTCCTCTGAGCTTCGAAGGATCAATGAGCAGGAGGAACTTATGGTGGTGTGTTGTGATTATGATGATGTGATGATAATTTTATAACAACTGTGATGGGCATGACACTCGATGCATTATTATAGTATTAGTGATAAATTCGGCATTGATATTTTGAGAAAGTTCTAATAAATAAGTAGTTTGCTAACACACACACATATATATATATATGTTCACATAGTGTTCACATATCGAAGTTTTCTATGGACAAGCTTTGCAAAATATTGAACTTCAAAGAGGAAGAGGCAGAAAAGATGTTATAGTGATAATCGCTACCATGTTATCAGCAATCCTAACAATATTAGTGTGATTTACAATGTATCGGAACAGATGAACAGGTTCAAATGCCGTACAATTTAAAAAATCTCAAGTAGGGGTAGTGGCAGTTTCAGTTAAGCAGAGTGCTTTACATATTGCAAAGTTTAGCTCTATGAGCCACATGTTACAACAGTTAAGGAATCTAGATCATCTGAAAGGTCGTAATGTCCTTATGGCGGGTGATTTCACGAATGCCAATCATCAGCAATGACGTGAAAATATATTTTGGGTAGTCAATAATGTATATTACGATAATTGAATGTCCTAGACCATATCTCTTTCGCACAGTGAAATAAACAAGCTTGCTAAGTGTCATGTAATTGCGTGCAACAGATTGAGTAGGCAAGTTGAGAAGACAAGGGTCTATATTTATTTTCCAAGTTTAAACAGAAGCAGTTTGTGACATACGTCATCAAACTCTTTTTGCTAATCAAGAAAAATAGTCAGTCATAGAAAAGTTAATCTATAAATAGATTATTTTCTGAGTGAAGGAAGGAAGTTGAATTTCAAAAGAAAACGAATTACAAAAAATTGAACTTCGCACTGACCCGTGAATAAACGATTGGTCTTATGTTTATTTATGGCCGTGTTCACTGGCAAGAGCATGGTGTAGTGGGTGGGGGTGCGCCTTCTAGTCACCTAAAAGAGGGGGAGGGGCATAGTCTGCCCCACACACTACTAAATCAAGAGGGCCAGTACTGCAACAAATCTTTGCCTCATTCCTTTGAAAAACCTTACACTTATGGCTGTATCTAGACTGATGTTATGCTTGAATTGGTTGAACTTAGCTGCAGCTTTATCTGCAACATATTAGCATGTTGAACTTAAGCTTGAACTTAGCTTGAAATGGCTAGCTGTAACGATGATGAACTGTTTCTTGAATTTGGCTGTCGCAAAATTGAACTTTTGCTTAAACTTCACTTGAGCTTCGCTGTCGCATTGTTGAATTTTGCCAGAACTAAGTTTCAACTTGGCGCATTTAATCGATGCTGTAAATACCAATCTTGTGCAGCAACAAGCATTGTTTCTCACATCATGGCTGCTTCCTCGAGAGTGTTTTTTGGGGGGTTCTCAAAGGCTACCCATTGTCAGGTGCAAGCTGCCCAGTAGCCTTTACAGCTGCTAAGTATGACGTCACAGTAGTGCAACAATGAGTAACTCACATATGCCATTGGTCCTCAGTTCCAAGTAGGCGGCACAATGCTCTTAGATATCCCTTCCATGAATACACATAGCTGTTTACGACTTTAATTGTTTTCTGAACAGATGCACAAATTTCTGCCCTTTTCTGTCCAACAAATATGCCCATTTGTTGAGCTAACTTACCTTCCTAATGTTCAGTGAATTAGTGGTCCGTCATAAAAATAACACAATTTTTGTGGTGCGTACTCATTTATAAAGACGATGTGGGAAACAAGGTACGACGTAATAAACAGATTTCATAAACCAATCCTATTAAGTCATGCTGGTCTGTGAAAACGAAATAGTGTCCAAAACTTTAGTGACTTAGATGGTAATGTACATGAACATATATGTGATGCGAGTTAGGAATATTGGGTGGTGAATAAAAGTCTGGTCTTAACGAGTGGCCAGGAATCGCCTTCTGGTTAACCAGTTTGTGGGAGGCTCTCAAGCAGCTGCTAATTTTTTTAGGTAATAGTACATGAGTGCATAACGTATTTTACAAAACCATGGTATTGAGGACTACACCGAGACAACTCGATCTCGAATGAGAGGACGATTCTTCTGTAGGCTAGTCACGGCTTCACAATGGTGCCATATTGAGGAATCGGCCTTTGCACTCTGTTCTGACAGGCTGTACAATTTGTGAAGAGGTCGTTGGAAACAAATTTTTGTTACAGCCCACAACTCACATTGTGTGTACAAAAATAGGAGAGGACTGAGGGGGAAGCGGTAGGGGTGAGCTCAAGATCTTAACTGGGAAAGTGAAAGAAAGGGTGGCACGCGGAAGGAAGAGTGCGGCAACTGCACCGTACACAGAAATATCAGGCTGTGCAATAAATTGCCTGCTATGCTATACACAAGAACCCTGGATTGCGGTTTCGCGTAACGATTTATACACTTTTGTGAGTACATGACGTTGTTCACAAAATGTTTCGAGTTACAGCACCTTACTTCAGAGACTTCATTTTATACGTCCGCAATTTTGGCCTTGGATGCCGTTGCTCAACCTGGGCGACCGACCGCAGCACGCCAGTTCAATTCGATGCGCATGTGCGCAGTGGCCGCGCATTGTAACTCTTCTAGGTGCGTTGAAGCAGGAAAACGCTCGAGCGTGAGAGCAGAGACTGGCCATACATGCGCCATGAAAAAGTTCATCAATAGCTTACTACCATAGGCGTACGCAGAAAGGGGGCGGGGGGGACAAGTCTGTTCCATATGTGACGAACCTTCGCGACCCTGAAGGGGAGCACTGCACGCTTAAGCTTGCTGCAATCCTCTATGAGCTATTTATGTATCGAATACTTCCTCTTTCAGGTACACTCAATCTTTGATGAACGTACGCATACGAGTTACTACATGGGCTCGTCCCATAGGGGGCACCATTTGCGACGCCTGCTCGGTCGCTGTCTGCCACGTTGTTGGTGTCGGAGAGCTACGCAGTGAAAGGCTTCGATGCGAACAGTGAAGTCATCGGTGTTGGTCACGCGGAAATGCGAATGTAACAAAATAACTGGTCTTCAGACGTTAAACGGAGACGACCCGTTTATTCTGCATGGAGACCAAGCTGTCCATTCCTAGCGCGTGCCTATCGCCACTTCGTGCTCTTCAATAGTCTGGCCTGCTCCAAGAGAATATTCTGCAGCATCCTCCCAGCTCGACAAGATGACTGCACACTTCGATAAAGTCTGGACCACTCTATGTTGTTCTTAACAGCATTATTATTCAACATCATCCTAGGAGGGCCAAGAAGAATCGTACCCACCGAGAACGCGGTTTGTGTTGAAATGCACTTGCTTTGCTACCGAGAGTGCCTGTGCATTACGGCCTTCGATTCGTGGCTGTCGCACTCCTTGCTCAACTTTCTGGAACCGATGCTGATGAGATGGAGAGTGTTCTTGACGTGCGTTCGGCTGACGTGCTGCGCGCGCATAGTTACGAAGACACGATGCCTGTCGTCATCGTCGCCAAAAAGCTGGCTGGTCTGAGACGAGTTGTTCATGTACGACGTCACCATAGACACGCTAGCGCTGACGACGTCGACGCACACGGCATTGACGAGCATCGACGTGCTTGTTCGGGGGCTCCGCATCTTCCAAGTTCCTGCCGCCAGCAACCGCGTAGTCAGACTGATGGCACTTCTTTCCAGTGACCGAAACACCTTGCTCCCATGCAGTTAGACCGTGGTGCCCATTTGAGGTTCGTGATGACACTTTATCGCTCCTGATGGCACCAAAACGCCACATCGAAGATATGTGTGTGTGCGTTGCAGAAAAATTGCGGCTCAAGACGAACAGTGTGCTAGACGGGCACTGAATGCCATCAGACGATAAGGGTCCCTGTACAATCGAGCCAAACATTGCCTCTATTGCTTTTAGCGTTTTAGTTACGCGGTAGATTTTGCCGGTGGTGACCGTCCAATAGGCGTCGGATCCTACGGTGACATGATCTCGTCCGGTTGCCACGTACACGGTCGAAAGTGGTCATCTGCGTTGTACTCCCTTTCAAGAAGTAGGTGCAAAATGTTGGAGTCGAGTGGTCGGCTTGTGACAGAGCGAATTTCAGGAATCGTCAACGCTTCTAAGATAATCGCTGAATCGTCGAACTGGCTTTGAAGCCGCTCGTTGACACGCTCGGTGAAGAGTTGCCTTCGTGACTTGGATTCTCCAAAAGTGACAAGAGAGAGTTCTTTTCCCACGACGGAGCACTGAAGCATCCTTGCCAGGTCTGCAAGAATGTAGGTGCGCTGAATGCCACTGTCCAGCAGTACCCGCATCAGGAGTCGGTGGTCTCCAGGCTCCGCCCAAAGTCGGCCTGTCTGTAGCAATACGTGAGTGGTCTCAACGTGACTCTGGGTGGTAGTGAGCGTTGGCATGGTTATAGGAGGTGGTTGAGAAAATGGTGGGGATCCTGCTTTGGGGTGCAGATTTTCGACTGGGCGTGATAACTCGCAGAAGATGGTCAGGTGGCATCGCTTGCAGGTACCACATATAAGATTAAATAACTTCCTGCACATTCTACCGATGTGGGTTTGTGTTCCACAGCGGAAACAACAATTATAGTACTGCAGCCTTGCCTGCTTCTCTTCAGCCGATAGGTTGGCATTGCAAGCAGCGATCATGTGATCCTTGCTGTGGCAGAGTGAGCACGCCAGTCTAACAGGCAAGGTAGACCCCATTAGGGCGGACGCTGACTGTATCTTTGTTGTGCCTTACGTTTCTTGAGAAATGTGGGTTCTGGTTTTGTCTTGCGACACGCGACGAGACTGTAACCGGCCCTTCTCTCGGATTTTTACTTGAGTGCGGAGAAACGTTAGTTAATCCTTGGCTAGTCGCGTTCGGTCTTCAGAAGTTTTGGCGACGCTGGAGGCGCAGTTGGGTTCTTTATATTTCTGTCTGTACATAATGGTAAGACCTTCCGGCAGACATCGCATAAAGACACGGTTTAAGACCACCATGTACTGGTCGGGCGCAACTCCTAGGCCTTTCAAGGCACTAGCCTCTAACCGCACACTATTGTGCAGCAGACGAAGCCTTCGGACGTCTGACGAGCTTTTCATGGGACTCAATGCAAGGAGATTATCAACATGCTCATTTACAAGAATATCGTGGTGTCCAAAGCAATCCGTGAGGGTCTTGATTGCAAGTTCGTAATTTTGCTCCGCTAGACGAATGCCTTCGACTGCTCGCATCACGCTCCCGATCAAGTAGGTGAGGAGGTACTTAAATTTTTTGATGCGCGGTAGCTCGGTATTCTTGTGGATGGTAGCGTCGAAATGGTCCTAAAAGGACTGCCATCGACAAATACTGCCATCAAAAGTTGGTATCTGGAGCTTGGGCAGTTGAACCGCAAGTGGACAGTGCGCTCTCACCTTCCATGCTGCTTCGCCGGAGCTCGGAAGCTCTAGGTTCCTTGGCCCGGGTCCAGTGGCTCGCAACTACATTGTGGCTTCCTTCTCACGTTTCTGTAGTCAGAACTTGGCTCGTGACACGGCGTAAGGAATCTTAGCGTTGTACTCGTCTGCTGTTTCCACTTCATGATCCAGGTTTTCTACATCCATCGACGCAAGAATGACCTCACCGAGCCTCAAAGTGCTGCTTCTTTATCCTTCAGGAAGTCCATGTTGCCGGTAATCTGGGAGGCGTCTGGATCCGGTTGTTGCAGCAGGTCGATAACACTGCTAGGGCTCGGGTGACACTAGGTCTGATCGAGCTGCGCTCCTTCCGAAGATGGTCAGCGTTCGCCATGGTCGTGACGTTCAGGGAAGTCTCCCAAGGGGCGGATCCTGGGTTTGGGTACATAATGTAATAAAATAACTGGTCCGCAGACGTTAGACAGAGACGACCCGTTTATTCTGCATGAAGACCAAGCTGTCCAGTTCTAGCGCGTGCCTATCTCCACTTCTTTCTCTTCGATAGTCTGGCCCACTCCAAGAGAATATTCTGCAACATCTTTATCGCACCAAGTGCAACTTTACAGTCTCGAGAGTCAGCAAGCAAGCACCGAGACGTTCTTTTATCGGGGTCAAACCCTCTATCGGGCTCGGCAAAGAGTCCTTTAAAGTACCGATAGCCGTAACCACAGTTGCAGCAACAGCATGTTTATTGGACAGGGGACTTTTATTTGCGAACCAATAGATGTATTGCCCCGACAGCAGCGCTGTGTCGGTTTTTGATCGGGAGAGAAATATGTATCATTTGCCTTGAAGTAGTCTTTCTAGTGTGTTCACATGTACAGATGGTCAATCTACTGCGTGAAACTAGCGTAAAACATCAAGCAAGCTCCAATGTTAGGAGATCAACAGCGCTTATACAATGACAACTGTGGCTGGAAACGTAGCACTGTGTATTTGTGGGAGCTCCCCTGCAGGGGCGTCTGCGCAAGTAGGCGTTTGGTGCGTAGCGATACCACGAATTCGAGCTAACGGGGGAGATTTGACTCCCTCCTATGCCTAGCCGTGCTTGGCTTTGCCGTGTCCGGGGACAAAGGGATGCTTGGAGTTGAGCCGACACTGCGTGATTAGACCTTTAAGACCCCCCACCCCACCCCCAGAAGAAGCAACAGACCCCTTTGGCACCGGCTTCACGTAGACGGCACCCCTGGGCTGACCCAGCCAGGGGAAATCGGCAGCCGCCTTTTCCTATCTCCCTCTCTCTACATTTTTGTCTTTATCCTGCCCATTATCTGTCCTGTCTTCTACTCTCTTCTGTTTAGTTACATACTTCCTGGCAGCTAGGGTTAACCCTATGCAAACAGCCTACCTTGGTCTAGGGGCATTGGGTTATACTAGCGTTGTACGGCTGGTGTCTGCAGGTTTCAGCATCCGCAAACTTGTAGCGTCGCCTCGTTGCGCTCCGTGTTGGGTGGCCGCGAACACTTCTGAAAAAAATTAACAGGCATGCATAGAGCTTTTTCCTTGTTAGGTGATAGCAGCGCCTTAAAACGCGTACGCACCAAAGACTGGCTTTTTTAACCGATCAAATGAAACCTTCCCCCATTTTCATGATATACATAGTGAGAAAAGTGGCAAGCAAGCCAGAAATGTATCCCCCTTTGTTGTAGCCCGGTGTCTGACAGAGACTCTTGTGGCCATGTACAATGTTACGAAAATAGCCAGCGGAGACCTCCTCTTTCAAGTTCAAGAAAAAGAACAGTTTGAGAAGCTACAGAATCTTTCAGCTTTTGGTGACACTCTGATCACTGTAACACCTCACGGATCAATGAACACAACTCGTGGATTGTTATCTGACACTGATTTGCTTGGCCTAACCAAAGCAGAACTTCTGGAGGGTTGAAAGAGTTAGAATGTGACCAATGTACAGATTATTATCATCAGAAGAGACAACAAGCAAACACCAACAAAACAGCTTATACTCACGTTCGCCTCCAGTAATCTGCCAGAAACTATTCAAATAGGGTACAGGAAGACTTCGATCAGATCATACATACCTAACCCACGTCGTTGCTCTAAACACCAGAGGTACGGCCATGGCTCACAAAGCTGTCATGTGCACCCAACTTGTGCACAATGTGAAGTGCCAGGCCTTAACTCTGACAGCTACGAAGAATCATCACACTGTGTGAACTGTGGCGGAAATCATGCCGCATACTAATGGTTTTGTTCAATTTGGAAAAAAGAAAAAGAAATATTGACACTGAAAATGAAAGAAAACAATACACTTAAAGAAGCAAAAAGAAGAGTCTCGCTATTTTATGGCCTCCCATATGCTGATGCGGCGCGTAAGGGGGCAGCGTCGCACCACCCTCGCCACTCCTTCGGCCAGCGCAGAGCGAGCCGTCGGCTGTGGTGCCTGCCCCCAAGGTGGCAGTAGTTCAGTCTACTTCCCCTCCAAGCAAATTGAGGCCGGAGACTCCAGGGTCCTCTGGTCTCAAGGCCTCACCTCACCAGGCGAGACCTAAAATCCGAACCACCAGCTCGCATGTGCGGGCATCCAGTGCCTCTGAGGAGGCAATGAACGCAATGGTACGCTTGGCACCGAAAAGCGGCGCGGCTCCTCGGAGCGCGCTAAGATAAACAAAAAAAAACAATATCGGGGCCGGACGACAGTCCTGCCACCTGAATTAACAAATTCACACCAACACAGGAGTGCTCTGTACACACAGCAGCATCTTTTTTTTTATGCAGACAGAAATATTACAGTGGAACATCCGAGACCTTCTTCGAAACCTCGATGACTAACAAACACTCCTCTATGAACACAATCCTAGAGTGCTGCGTGTACAAGAGACACACTTAAAACGAACAAACACACACTTTTTACGTAACTACGTAATCTTCCGTAAGGATAGAGATGATGTCAAGCCACCATCCGGTGGTGTAGCGGTTATAGTTAGCCAAGGGGCAGCATGTACACAATTACCCCTTCAAACTTCCCTCGAGGTGGTGGCTGTCCGATCAGTTATTTCAAACAAACTCGTCACCGTCTGCTCTTTGTACATACCTACATACGCACCACCGTCTTGAAAATTGTGAATTCCAGTCTTTATTAAACAAACTATCTGAACCATATCTGGTCCATGAGGACCTTAACGCACATAGCAGTCTGTGGGGTTATTCTCGCTGTGATGCACGCGGTCGTCTCATTGAACAGTTCCTCATTTCCTCAAGTGCTTGTATGTTGAATAGGAAAGGGGCAACATATTATAACCGTGCCAACAAAACTCACTCTTCCATACACCTCAGTATCGCATCTCCTTCACTTGTACCATTACTCTAGCGGAAAGTCATAAATATTTCATATGGAATTGACCATCATTTTGCTTTAGTTTTGAGTACACCAACATTATATGAATGTCCTCGAAATGTTCCCAAATGACTGGTAAACAAAGCCGACTGGGAACAATTTTATAACATTACTCGCTTAAGTTTGACTGACATATGCAGGTTAGGCATAGAGGAGGCTGTGCAGTACTTCGCAGCTTTTTTTACTGACGCAGCAGTCAAGTGTATTCCACAAACATCTGGACTTCTCGGCAAGCAACACGTCCCATGGTGAAACACTGAGTGTCGTAATGCGCGAAAGGGGCAGAACAGGGCATGGGGGTTGCTGCAGAACTTGCCGACAGCGGAAAACCTTGGCAGCTTTAAGAAAATAAAATCTCAAGGCAGGATAACGCGTCGGCAGACCAGAAGAAAAGTTGACACAAGTTTTTAACAGGTACAAACTCGTATACACAGGAAGCTAAAGTCTATACCTTGGTTAGTAGGGTAGCGGGAAGACAAGTGAACTCACTCCCACTCGTAAACACACATGACGACAGCTTGGAAGATCAGGCGAACTTCCTCGGCGCACAATTCGAACGGGTGTCCACCTAGTCAAAATATACTGACGCTTTCCAAAAATATAAAACAAGAATCTAGAAGCAGAAACCAGAACACAAATGTACAAAACACGAAGCATACAATCAGGCTTTCAGCTTGACTGAGTTCCAGACAACACTAAACTCCTGCAGTGTTTCCGCGCCAAGTTCTGATCGAGTGGTGTACGATTTGTTGAAAAACCTGCCAATCGAAACACAAAACCCTTACTTTGTTTGTGTAAGGAAATCTGGTTTTCTGGCGCTATCCCTACTTCCTCAAAAGAGGCCATTATTATTCCCTTTTGGAAAGAGGACAAAGACCCTTCTTCAGTTTCGGACTATAGGCCTATTGCACTTACAAGCTGCTTGTGCAAACTTTTCGAAAAAATGATAAACTGCCGACTTGTACATTTCCTTGAAACAAACAATTTGCTCGACCCGTTTCAGTGCGGGTTTCGAGAAGGTAAGTCCACCACCAACCACCTTGTTCGTATTAAGGCACAGATCAGAGATGCTTTCGTCCACAAGCAATACTTCATTTCTGCGTTCCTTGACATCGAAAAGGCATATGATGCAACGTGGCGCTTCGGAATATTAAGAGACCTGTCCCCCGTTGGCGTGCGTGGCAGAATGTTTACTATATTCGAAAGTTACTTATCAAACCGGACATTCCGCGTTCGAGTAGGCAGTGTTCTTTCCCAAATATTTGTCCAAGAAACAGGCGTGCCGCAAGGTGGTATATTTAGTTGCCCACTATTTATCATTAAATATAATTCTTTTTGCTTGTACATCTCTCGCAATATGTTTTATTGTACATATGTCGACAACGTCCAGCTTTGCCTTAGATCTTGCAATATGGTCATGTATGAGTGTCACGTTCAGCTTCATTTGAACAAAGTCTCCAATTTTTCGGCTGAAAACGGGTTCCGACTGAACGCACAGAAAAGCACATGTACCTTGTTCTCCAAGAAGAGAGGCATTCATCCTGAACCCGATATTCAACAGCATGGGCAACGTCTTTCCGTTAATACCGAACACAAATTCGTAGACCTAATCTCTGAAACCAAGCTAACCTTCGTACTACACATCAAATATTTCATAAACAAGTGCATAAAAGCTATGAACATTCTAAAAGTGTTGTCGCGCACTACGTGGGGAAGAGACAAGTGTTTAATGAATTTACATAAAAGCCTCACACGTGCCCACCTAGACTACGGGGCAATAGCATATTAGTCTGCGGCACCTACTGCCTTTAAAATGCTTGACCCTGTTCATCATCTAGACATCTGTCTCTCCACGGGTGCTTTTCGCACTTGCCTCGTGGAAAGCCTGTTCGTGGAATCGAACGAATGGTCGCTTCATCTACAGAGATGTTAAATGCCTTTTAAATATTATCTTAATGTAAACGCAGACAAGAATCACCCATCACATTCCACGATTATTGACATGTCAAGCTTTGCTGTGTTTGAAAATTGGTGTTCTATGAGACAGCCCTACTCACTCCATGTGAGGGGCCTAGCGAAGGAAACCGGTGTGCCACTTGAACACCGCTTGATGGCTCCCGCAGTATGCCTGCCACCGTGGCAGTGGCAGGCGATAGATTGCGACGTATCTTTCTTGGAGATTACGAAGCATGCTCCAATAGCACATATCCAGACATATTTTTTTGAACTACAACATAAATACACACGAGCTGAGTTATTTACGGATGCTTCGAAGTCTAACACCTTTGTCTCGTACGCTGCCGTCGGCCCATGCTTTTGGTAAGCCGGCTTTCCGCACACTGATACGAGCAGTTTCACCGGCGAAGCTCATGCGATACGTGCGGCTATTAAGCACGTTTAACAAATCACAGATTAAGTTACATCAAACAAATTAACCAATAAACAAAACTACAGAAGGCAATAATATATACAGATTCCCTAAGCGCAGTAAAAGCTCTGAAAACACCTAAAAAGCACAAAAACCTTGTTCTTGTCTCACTTTATTCACTCCTATGCACAGTGTACTCATCCATGCAATGTTGTAGTCTGCTGGGTGCCAGGACACCGCGAAATGCAAGGAAACGTTCTGGTGGACCAGCTAGCTGGATCCGCCAACAAAACGGCTAGAAAGACATCGATACCAGTTCCTGTACTCGACCTGGAAGCTTTTCTAAAATGAAAGCTCAGACGTAATTGGCAGACCACATGGGACACACACACACGTAATAAATTGCATGTTATCAAGCCGCAACATGATCATTGGTCACCAGTATTAAAATCAAGCCACACAAAAGTAATACTTACAAGGTTAAGAACAGTACATACATACACAACACATTCATTTCTTTTGTCTGGTGGTGATCCGCCTTTGTGTGAAAGATGTGGAGAAGCGCTCACCGTACTTCACATTCTTATCCAGTGTTAGACACGCTAGGAAGACAACACTTTCCATTACCCTACCGACAGCAGATACCACTTCATCCTGCAATGTTCGTTGGTAGGGAACCACTTTTTGCACATAAATCATTGTTAGCTTCTTTAAGAGAGGTTCGCACTTTTCATGACATATACCCGAGCATTCCGTAGCACGACCTCTCCAGAGAGGTCTCCGCTGCGGTGGCTACGCTCTACAAAGCACTTGTCTCACGGCCCTTGGACGCAAGGGTGTGAACGAGTGAGGCACTTGTGCTAATGCCTTACATGCCTACCATTGTTTTATTTACCACAAACTTTCGTCATCCATTAACACCCCACACCTTTCACGGCATGGTCATAATTTTATTACTTCCACGTTTTACCCACCTCAGCGCGAGGAATTTTATGGCCCATATACAGCCGCTTATCACAATAATTGTTCATTACTCTAGTAAGATGAACTGGTGCTCTCTGGCCATGAAATGGCCTTTGCGCCTCAAAACATCAAACATCATCATTATTGGGAGCTCCCATGTAAATTTCTGCACCAATTACATAAGTTTGGTATACAGATAATTTTATATTTTTTGGTTCAAAGGTTGCTTATTCGTCCACAAAATAATTACTTCAATTACGAGGCTTCGATTAAGGCTGAATACACTCAAAAATCGATAAGACATGCTGATATAATTTTTTGAGTTCATGCATAAGCAGCTCTTTCGCAGTTAAACTTTTCTTTTTATTTCATGAAAATAACCATTCAACAAATTATTTATCACAAGTTTTAACAGATGTTCCATAAGCTCTGAGGTGCTAGAGATTAAATATGTAATGATTTCAAAAATGCGTGATTTATTGCAAAAGATGCTAACAGAAATATATGCATAGGAGGTTAGTAGTTGGATCATTCTGTTTACGTTCATAAAGATAAAAGATGTGCAGACAAAACGCGTGAAACCATTGCCACTCATGTCGTTATGCTCCATTCGTTTTTCCTGAGTGTGTTCTTTAGCGGCTAGCTATGCATACACCATTATCATCTGTGTTGTATAAGTGTAACTGAAAGCTTTGTCTGGGTGTGTGTCACGGACGGCCAGTTTTGGCGACTGCGCGTCACGGCAATTAACGGGCGCCCTTCTCCCCCACTGACCGTGGGAACGGCGAGCGCATCAAAGAAAGCCGAGAGGTGCAGAATGGGGTGCTCTACTTCGAACGTCACCGCCGACGTTTGATCCTTTGTAACTGCGGCGGCGTCTGCAGGGTCGTGGAAGGCCACGATGTACCCCGAACAAGGATTAGACTACAGGACGCACCGGCTGAGAGCCAAACAGGCTGACCGTTCCCACGGGGACAACCGTGGGAAAACCTCTGGTGGCCAAGTCGTATGACAACACCCCAACAGGTTGTCATTCTCGCTAGTTGAGGACCCTCTCCTAAATAAAAAGGGGTGGGGTCAATATATTTTTGGGGCGGAGTTTACATCAATGAAACGTGCATGATTGGACCCATGTAGAGGTCTCTTGTCCCCAAGGAACAGAGCGAGGAGACACGAGGGGGATTTAAGCGCAGAATTTTGCCCTGCTAAGCAGACTAGTCGCTGACCAACATGGTGTAGAAACAGATCAACAAGTATCTCTTCTAGAAGTTTTTAGTGCGGCTCTGTATCGGCTAGCCACCTAAACTTAGCCGTTCGTCTAGTTTTGATGCGATATTAACGTCTGCAACGTAGACATCGGGACTTCGCCTCGAGTTAACTCAACCTGCCCGAGGTCACCGGCAAGCACTAGCCTCCCGGAGTAACCAGCGTTGCAACACCGCCGACATCGCAGTCGTGCCAGAACTCTCTCCGACTTCTCGCATCCGATCGTCGGGGACGCAACGCTGCCGGTCATCACACGTATGCCTTCACCTGTTTATATCTTCGAACTTTCTCCTCCGTAGTCTATTGTTGTTAGTTTGTGTAGTTTGTAATAGTTCTCTCTCGTAAGCTGATTTATTGTTTTATATATTTTTAGTTGTATCAAGTGTTGATATATTTTGTTAGTTGTATTGAAGTGTTGTACTAGATCCCGTGTGCTGCAAGATCACTAGAGTAAAGTTTGTTTTGTTATCTCACGTCTCTGATCTCTTCGGTGTCTCTGCTTGCGTACGGAACGAACTAACCTGCTGTCAATCCCGTCGCCGACTTCACGTTGCTGACGCTAGAGTGGCAGCTTGTAACAAAACTGGCGTCCACGACGTGGACGTTCCATGCAAGAGTAAGACAGTGAGAGGTAAACTAGAACCGTGCGGACAGCGTGGTGATAGAGCCGCACAGTTGAAGCGGTTGCATCCTGCATATGATTGCGCTGTTTTTATAGTGGCGTTATAGTGACAGTCGCAGTATGGAGTGCATGGATTTTGATAAGTGGATCGCGCACGGTAAACAGTTAGGCCTCGAGGGCGCCGAACTGAGACAATGGGTTAAGGAGCAGCAGGAACAGGCGCAGGCATTAGCCAGAGAAGAGCGGGCACTGGCCCGGGAAGAAAAGGAGAGAGAGCGCGAAGAAATGGAGATAGAACGAGAAGCGGCAAGGGAAGCGGCTAGGGAAGCCGGAGAACAGGAAGTGCAGTTACTGCAATTAAAGATTCGCCTCAGTGAGAGTAGCAGTGTGAGCCGATCCAGCAGTGAGCACGGCAATGCCAGGGAGGAGCCGAGTTTGACAATACACACAGGTAGACTGCTCGTCACTTTTGACGAAGGAAGGGACGACTTAGATGCGTTTATACGCCAGTTTGAGAGCATCGCCAGAGGGCAAAAGTGGCCTGAAAGCCAATGGGTGACGGCGCTTTCAACATGTCTTACAGGAGAGGCGCTAAGTGTTTATGGCAGGCTAACACCTACAGATGCAGCGGACTACACCAAGGTTAAAACCGCCTTCCTGAATCGCTTTCGCTTCATGGCGGATGGGTTCCGAGACAAGTTTAATAAGGAGAGGCCAGTATGGGATGAAACAGCAACACAGTACGCGGCTCGCGTAAGACATTACATCGATAGATGGGTTGAGCTGTCCAAAAATGAGACAGTGTTCGAGTCCCTCCGCGCATTGTTGATTAGAGAGACGTTTTTGCATGGATGTGGTTCGAACCTGGCATTATATTTGAAAGAAAGGAGGGCGGAATCGGGAGACATGCTTTAGCTGGCAGACCAGTTTTTGGAAGCTCAGGGTGGAGCAAGCCTAGCGAAAACAAAGAAAGATGGTCCCATAACGGACGAGAAGGGGAAATGCAAAAAAAGGAGGCAACAACCACTCACCACCACCACGGTGCTATATTTGCAATCGTGGGAATCACTCGCCGCACTTGTGTCGGAACAGACCTGCCGCTAATGTAGCCATCGTCTGCTTCAAGTGTGGGAAAAAAGGACATAGGGCAAACGACTGCCGGTAAGGAGCAAATAACTCACTCCAGGCGTCTTGCCTCTACGCTCCATGAGAAACGCGTGAGGATCCCATATGAAACGGGTATATCGAGCTTATGAATGGCGAAAATGTCCCCGCCGTCAACGCCGTAAGGGTGACACCGCCGAAAAATCTGGCCGAGAGCCTACCAGTGGCCACAGGGACCCTCCAAGGCACAGACATATCAGTGTTGCGGGATACGGGGTGCAACACAGTAATCGTGCGGAGGAAGTTGGTGAAGGAAGACGAGCTGACAGGTACAAGCAGACTCGTCTACTTGGTTGACGGAACAGCGAGGATGCTGCCCGAAGCACGGATTGAGGTTGACACCCCGTACTTTACTGGCAATCTGACAGCACTATGCCGACAAGATTCCTTGTATGACCTCATTCTGGGCAATATTGTTGGCGTAACACCTCCTAATGATCCCAGAAAGGTGACTGAAAAACCTGTCTCGACAAAGGAGTTAAGGGAAGAGCCTGTAGCAGCAGCTACCACCCGTTCCCAAGCACATGCACAGCCGTAAAAATTTGCCAAGCTTTGTACGCCTGGGACCACGGCGGGATTGCCGGGAGATAACTATGGCTGTGGGCAGAGGGGAGATGCGACACTCAAACAGTGTTTTGAGAAGATCGGCAGGAAGCAAACATGCCGAAATGAGAAGGGAAGCGTCGAGTATAAACAAGAACAGGGACTGCTCTACCGACAGTACACAGAGGCCAACGGACGGCTTGTACGGCAATTAGTCGTTCCGCACTGCCACCGAGAAGCGGTGCTTGAAACAGCACACGATGGTATAATGGCAGGACACTTGGGCACGCATAAAACCAAGGACCGGATCTCGGAGGAGTTCTTTTGGCCAGGCATCACAGCTGACGTAAAAAGTTTCGTCGCCTCATGTGACATTGGTTAGTGCACCGTACCAAAGGGTCGTATACCACATGTTCCACTGGGAAGGGCACCCATAATCGACACCCCGTTCAAGCGAGTGGCGATCAATATAGTGCGACCGATTCAGCCGCCCTCAAAGCATGGGAACCGATACATTTTGACTTTAATGAATTATGCCACCCGGTATCCAGACGCAGTGGCGCTCCCTATTATCGAAACTGAGCGAGTGGCCGAAGCCCTGGTCGAGATGTTCTCCCGATTTGGCGTCCCCCACGAGGTACTGAACGAGCCGTGGCACGAACTTCACATCGGACCTGATGAAGGAAGTAGCGCTGCTCCTTTCCGTGCGCCAGCTCCACACCACCCCATATCACCCCGCGGCGAACGGCTTGGTAGACAAATTCAACGGCACCTTAAAATTGAAGTTGAAGCGCATGTGCGCCGAAAAACCGAGAGATTGGGACCGCTACCTGGCACCTCTCCTCTTTGCCTATAGGGAGGTTCCGCAGGCCGGTATGGGGTTTTCACCCTTCGAGCTTCTCTACGGCCGCCATGTGAGGGGACCCTTGGCGATACTGAAGGAGCTGTGGACGAACACCGACTTGACTGAAGAAGCTAAGAAGATGTACCAGCATGTCTTCGACCTTCGGAACCGTTTGGAGGAAACATGCCGCCTGGCACACGAGGAGTTGGAAAAAGCCGGAGCACGGTAGCCGAAGCTGTACAATCGAAAGGCGAAGGAGCGGAGTTTCAAGCCCAGAGACAAGGTACTGATTTTACTTCCCACCGACACGAACAAGCTGCTGCTGCAATGGAAGGGCCCTTTTGAAGTCCGGGAAAAGAAAGGTGAAGCTGATTACGTCGTAGACACGACTGGCGGCAGAAAAATCTTCCACGCCAACTTACTAGAAAGGTACGAGGAGAGGGACAGCAGCCCACGAGAAGGCTTTTCTAAGTCTCAAACAACATGTCTCTACGGAGCCGATACTGCGGCTACCAAATTTGCACCAACCATTTGTACTTCGAACGGACGCATCGGAAACATGTATCGGAGCCGTGCTCATGCAGGCCCACGAAGGCAAGCTCCACCCCACAGTTTATGCCAGCCGAAAGCTGCTTCCACGGGAGGCTTCCTATAGTACCATCGAACGCGAATGTCTCGCGTTGGTATGGGGGATTCGGAAATTCTCCATGTACTTATATGGAGTACATTTTTGTGTCAAGACAGACCACCAGCCTCTGAGTAATATCCAACAGGCAAAACAGCTGAACGCTCGAGTACTTCGATGGAGTTTACTACTCCAAGTGTACCAGTTCACCATTACGCATGTTAAGGGTAGCGAAAACGTGGGAGCCGATTACTTGAGCCGGATATAGTTCTTGAAGTCTATGAGCATGTTAATTTTTTTCCTTTTTTCATTGGTTTTCTGTTTGTATGTGCATATTTCATTGTACAAGAAGTGTGTTTTGAGTTATTGTCTTTTTGCTTGGTGCATTGGTTGTTTTTACATGTTGTAATGCACAATGAAGGATTTCACTACAGTAGAGGAGCACACCTGTTCCGTTTTGTTTCGTAGTATACATTTGTGCAGTGTATTCTGTATTGATGGCTGCCGTAGACGGCTATTTCTTCTTCTTGTTTGTATGGCGCATTGATATTGTTGCGTGTAACGGAAGCTGGCTTTCTAACAATTGTTTTTTTTTCCTTTTTGTTGTTACTTTGATGCACTCTGCCTATTTATGTTGTGTATGAGAGGGAAAGTCCTCATGTCTCCCTAGTTGGTGGTGTTTTGTTTCTTGTTGTCGAAACATTCCCCTCCGTGTTAGCAAATGTTATGAATAACATTCTGAAAGTGGGGGGCAATGTCATGGATGGCCATTTTTGGCGACCCCGCGTCACGTCAATTAACGGGCGCCATTCTCCCCCACTGACCGTGGGAACGGTGAACGCATGGAAGAGAGCCGAGAGGTGCAGAATGGGGTGCTCTTCTACGAACGTTGCCGCCAACGTTTGATCCTTTGTAACTGCGGCGGCGTCTGCAAGGTTGTGGGAGGCCGCGATGTACCCCGACCAAGGATTAGACTACGGGACGCACCGGCTGAGAGCCAAACAGTCTGACCGTTCCCACGGGGACAACCGTGGGAAAACCTCTGGTGGCCAAGTCGTATGACAACACCCCAACAGGTTGTCCCTCTCGCTAGTTGAGGGCCCTCTCCTGATTAAAAAGGGGTAGGGTCCATATATATTTTGGGGCGGAGTTTTCATGAATGAAACGCGCATGATTGGACCCATGTAGAGGTCTCTTGTCCCCAAGAAAGAGAGCGAGGAGACACGAGGGAGATTTAAGCGCAGGATTTTGCCCTGCTAGGCAGACTAGTCGCTGACCAACATGGTGTAGAAACAGATCAACAAGTATCTCTTCTAGAAGTTTTTAGTGCGGCTCTGTATCGGCTTGCCACCTCAACTTAGCCGTTCGTCTAGCTGTGACGCGATATAACGTCTGCAACGTAGACATCGGGACTTCGCCTCGAGTTAGCTCAACCTGTCCGAGGTCACCGGCAAGCACTAGCCTCCCGGAGCCACCAGCGTTGCAACACCGCCGACATCGCAGTCGTGCCAGAACTCTCTTCGACTTCTCGCATCCGATCGTCGGGGACCCAACGCTGCCGGTCATCACACGTATGCCTTCACATGTTTATATCTTCGAACTTTCTCCTCCGTAGTCTATTGTTGTTAGTTTGTGTAGTTTGTAATAGTTCTCTCTCGTAAGCTGATTTATTTTTTATTTATTTTTTAGTTGTATCAAGTGTTCATATATTTTGTTTGTTGTATTGAAGAGTTGTACTAGATCCCGTGTGCTGCAAGATCACTAGAGTAAAGTTTGTTTTGTTTGCCGGTAAAATCTGCCTTTTTTCCTCTGGCGAAATAAACACACTTCTAAACTTGTCTACTCCAGTCGCGCTAACCAACGGCGCCACTCTGCGCGTTGATTTGTTTTTTATTAATATTATGCCATTCCTTTCGACCACCTCGGCTTGCTCAACACCGCCCTTTCCCCTCTATTTGCCCGCTGCCGCGCGCCATAAGGTCTGAGTGCGGCACATACAGTCTTTTTTTAATCCATGTGCTACAGCTGGGTTCACGAACGCTGCGAGTGTAGAGGCATTGCAGCTGATGAGCGCACAGTGAGCGAAGCTCACAACTGCCAGCGCCGACAGACGGTCGCTTCATGCAAATACTAAACTTCAGTCATGTGAACAGGGAAACGTTAGTCCATTTACGGAAGGTTTGTTTTGGATGTTCTTCTGGTGGTAGCTTCGTGAAATTTCCACGGCATCATTGCGGTCTTTGTGCGAGGTCACCACGAAGTTCGCAAAGTGAGCCGTAGCGCACGCTTCTGGAGGCCCTTCAAGACAACAGCTGATACCACTGTTGCGGCTACACGATTGCGAGAAAAGAAAGCCACCCAACGATTTCATGGAGTGCGCGGCAACGCTCTCATTTGTTATATAGTTCATATGTCTTATATGTCATAGTTATTTCTCTGAAATATCGAGGGCAATATTTCGGGTGATTCATCGCCGCACCCATACTGCTACAGTTCGCGGGCAAATGCGGAGTTCGCAGAAACGCACTTGTGCACATCGTTGTTCGCAAGCACGAAAGCTTACCTTTTCAGCAATAGCACCAAATCTAATAGTGTTCTTCATGTAATTCCCAGCGTACACTCCGCTGTATGCTTGATTGGAAACACTTATCCCAATGCATTGCGAGAAGTGTGGTGGAAGTAACGTCAAACTTATAGGGCAAATAAGCCGGTATAGGGCAAACAAAAACGCAGACGCTACGAGACGTGCTTTCATGGCTGTGTAGCTTCTGCGCGGACTTATAGCCCCGGCGTAAACTTAACGCACATTGTATGGTTTGCATGCAGTAAAATGTTGTGAGCACACCTTCACGAGACTGTTCATGCGTAGCAAACCCGAGCGTGGCGTGCTGAAGTACATTGTGGAGTGTTTTTGCGCAATAGTACAGAGCACCGGTACGTGTTGTAATCAAAATAATTCAGCTTCTGCATCATCGTATTCGAACTCACCCAGCAGTGACTTAAGCGTTCTTCTCACCATAAGGCCTTTTTTTGCAAGATTCCTCGATCTAAGGGCCGATTAGAAGTTATTTGCTCGTGTATAGCATCCCGAGCACAATCGTAGTAGGCGACGGGCTAGAGCTGTCACTCTTCTCAAGCAGATTCACAGTGAGGAGCACGGCGTCAGCTTTGTCGACGCGGCATCGTACCGTGGGAGCCGCGCCTTCTCCGCAGTCATCGTCGACTCCAAACAGCAAATCGCAAATTGCGCATTGGTTCACACTGACGATTCGACGATTGCCGATCAAGTGGCCATCGCCCTGGCCATCCTGGAAGGTGAAAGGAAAGTCATCTATAGTGACTCTAGGTCAGCTATTCGTGCTTTCGAGCGTAGTGTATTCTCCAAGAAAGCCCTGCGCGTGCTCCAGAGTGGGGGCCGTGAAGGTATCAAGCACCACGTACTTGTCTGGTTGTCTGCACATGTTGGACAGGTCCATGGCGCTCCCCCCAACCTCAACGAGTCTGTCCACGAGGCCGCGCGCGCGCTAACCGACCGCGCCGGTTCCAGGCAACGATTCGCGGCCAACGGGGTTGCGGAAAACAGGGACGTGCCTGCCACGTACAACGAAATAACAAAACATTTTTACCTCGCGCAAAGACTATATTCACTCCCTCATTTAAAACATAAAAGGCCACAGGCCCTTACGCTCAGACTACTGCAGACCGACACGTACCTAACTTGAGATCCCCTCACGCTATTCATCCTGACGTGTTCTCCAATGACGCTTGCCCCGCACGTGGGGATATATTCAAGCTGGCGCACATGCTCTGGGAGTGCAAGGTAATACACACTAACCCCAACACTTCAAGTGGGAGAAGGCTCTACGCAGGTGCCTTCTGGCCGACCAACTTTGGGCCGTCCAGAAGGCCCGCGGAGTGGTCGATAGGTTTGGCCTAACGGTACCGACGTGGGAGTCACCCGCTGCGCGCTGACGCGCGCCTTGCAGGACCAGAATAAAGTTTCTCAACCAACCAATATAGTGTCAGTGTGACAATACACGATTTTCAGAGCTTGCTTTGTAGCTGTTCCGTGCAACGCCAGAATAGTGCTTGACGTACTTCACGTCGGTAAGAAGGTGCCACTGTATTGTAAGTGTGATCGTGCACATAAAGTGTGTAATTCCAGTATACGCACACAACTCACACGCAGCGAGCGCACACCATACAATACTTACACATTTAGTCCGGTAACTAGAAAAGTTTGTAAGGTTGATTGATTGATTGATTGATATGTGGGGTTTAACGTCTCAAAACCACTCTATGATTATGAGAGACGCCATAGTGGAGGGCTCCGGAAATTTAGACCACCTGGGGTTCTTTAACGTGCACCCAAATCTGAGCACACGGGCCTACAACATTTCCGCCTCCATCGGAAATGCAGCCGCCGCAGCCGGGATTCGAACCCGCGCCCTGCGGAAAGTTTGTAAGGTTTTGTTGTCCTTCTGTATGAACGACACAACTTCTACAAATGCGACACGATGCCCACAACAGTAGAAACGAAAGTTCGCGTGTGTTCTCAGTTGACACAATGAGTAAGAACCAATGGAGCGTACAGCTGAGAGCTCTGCATGCGAATATCATGCATTATTGATCTACATTGAAGCGAACATTCGACAAAAGTGCTACCATACATCCGGTGGTGCACGCGATTCGCACCAGGTATACACTACAGCTGGACATAGCACAGCTTTCCTGAAAAACACGCAAAATAAGCAGTACTCGTGAATGTACCTTTCCAGAAATTTACGCGTGCCCTCCTACAGCAGCCGCAAAGCATAATGGGAAACCGGAGTGCCGGCGTATTGTCGTCTGCTCGCGGAAGTGTTGGCTAACCCCGTTTCCCACAGCACACGGGCGTACGAACGCATAGTTGCGGGAATGTCGCGCGTCATAACCCTGCTTCAATTTGCACTCACAAAGAATAAGCCCCACCCAGAGCAACATGCAGTCAGAAACCCTGGTATCCTTGCCTTAATATTGACTTGGGAAGTTGCTCACGTACCCGCAAAAAGGCCTATTGAGTTGAAAATTTTTCTTGGCTTTTGCAGCGAGTCTCGGGTGCTTCGTTCAGCGTATTTCCGCGCAGCGGAAGCTTTTGTCAATTGTTTTATTTTCAGTATAAACGTACAGCTTCATTATTAGTACTTTATGTTGGAGACTGTCAATCGTGATATGCTTCCGCGCCATACGCAGTGCAAGACCATACACTTCACGATTGATAACGTCAAAATATCACCCTTGTAAACCAGTTCGAGCCTCACTATGCTGTGTTTAATTGAATACTAATTGCCTGTTTCAAATGCTGCATGTGAGAAAGTTTGCACTTGGGACGCTGAGAGTAGTAAAAACCAGCGAACAGCACGTTCATAGAGCGGATACTTTGCATGCAGTACTTGCTTTCAAACAGTGTACTAATATGTGCTGTCTCTGCGTAGTTTCCGCTTTCACGACTGTGAGTTGGAAATTTACTTAAGAATTTTGAACCCGACTGTGAAAAAGGTCATGACTAGTTAACTAGTGGAAATAATATACACTCGAATCAGTGTTAGTGTGCATAATTCACAAAATAGTTTATCTTACTGTTTCAGCTACCATGATTTGTTGGTTCATTACAGTTTAAAATCATGCTAATTTAGTACTTTGTCGTTTGTATAGATCTGCTTCTTCCAGCTGCTTAAAAAACATTTAACCGCTCTTGTCACCTTTTCCATAAGGACCAAGGACAAAACATCTGAAAAACTCGCCTCCGGCATATTCAGACAAAAATATTGCGCGGTATAAACATTCTTACGGTGCGAATGAGCACTCACTGTCTGGGCACACATGGGTAAAGCTACAAAACATTGCTGTGGAAGGCTGTTAATGGTCGGTATGACTTTATAATCAATGGTGAAAGCCTCATTGAGTGGGGGAAAGGTAAAGACGGCTACAGCAGCGCCTACATAAGCTGACAATGTGAAAGAAACTGACGGCGAGTGTACTTTTTGCATAGATGATCATGAAACTACCGCTAGCGCTCTTTGCCTTGACACGGGGGAAAAAAGAGAGATGCGCGCAGCAAAATAAGTGAGGCCTCTAGGTTTATGGTCAATAAGAAGCAGATACTGTTGAACTTAACCATACAGTAAACCGCAAAATAAACACTTTGTAACAGCGAAGAAAAAACTCTAAGGGTTTCTTATGCATTCGCCCATGGCGACCTGTAGGCGAAAGCCATCTGTTTTTTTTTGTTCAGTCAATTTATTGGTGTCCCCCCCTGCGAATGTTTTCTGCACCTAAAGTGGCTTTGCACTGATTTATGACTGGAGGCATTCCCAACTTTGAGCCCCTCACCTGGTTCTGCTCGGCCTCAGTGAATTGTAGGCCGATCACACAATAACAAAGCAGTCCAAAGCAACGATGTTGTCTCATCACGTGATCATGGAACAGTCATGATGACCTTACACATTCTGGTTATCCGTGATGTCAACATCACGCCTTGTGGGCACGTCATCACCCGATGATTTTTCCATCACTCCTGTTGACGCCGACGCCCCGGGACGCCAAAGCCACCAACGGTCAGTTCTGTTTTTTAGCGAAAACCTTAGGTGCCTCATCAAACGTGAAACTCGACCGTTTGCGTCCCGCGTCGGTGACGTCAAGTGATCGAAAAAAACGACCGCGTTATGACAACATACATGACGTCAGACACTGCCAAAATTTGTGGCGTCAACAAAACATCACGCGACTTCCTGAGATCACGTAATCACATCACATCCGAGGTTGGTTCAAGGTGGTCTCATCATGGAGGCAATGCAATATCAGTTTCGCACTGCCCCCGTTTTTGAAGGCAGTGCAAACCTCGTTAGGTACAGCAAGTTTTCAAAGGGCGCTGTGAATGATAATGCACTCTAAAAATTTTTACACCCATAAGGGTGTATTTGTTTTGTCCCGTTGCATCACCTCTTTAGGGTGTCTAGGAACACCCTAAACAATAAGGTGTTTAGAAACACCCTGAAACCGTATGGTGTAAAGAAACGTTACATCCTACTTTAATAAGTGTTTATGAACACCCCTAAACTATGGGTGTTGGATAAAGCTACACCCATGCGAGTGGAGTGTACACTGAAAGCCCCCTTGAAACGATGGCAGTTATATGTATGAGCATACTTGATCAAATGAAGCGCATTAACGGGCAACAAAAGCAGAGACACGGGAGGTGACAGTTAAGACTTGTGTGTTGAGGAAAGCCGTTCACAGCACTTCATTCCATCAAATCTACATCACCAACTGGCCCAAGCCTCAATTGTTCTCAGGGAGAAGCATATATAAGCCTTCTCTGCGGCTGACAGAGAAGAAGGAAGATACTGGTGTCACCCACTGCACTTATACCTGCATGCATGCAACTGATAAAATAAGGTGCCATGGTCTTGAATGAGCTGCATGAGACCGGCAAATATATGTGTACGTAGACTGGGCCGTAAACGACAAAGACGCGGAAGACACACACACACACACACACACACACACACACACACACACGCACTCCAGTAGTACAAGCAGTAACCTGTAGCTAAGGTCCGACCGATCATAGCGCCGAAGCAAAAAACAATTAAGCCCATATGTTAACATCTGCCGTTATTACAGAAAAACAGCAAATCTGACAAACAAGACTCTGATGGCATTCTGCAAAATTTCGAAATACGTCACGGGACCAAGTTTCTTTCTCTCTATACTGAAAATTCCTTGTTTTCAATACAGTAAATCTCCACAACTTTCAAAACATTTGTGCTAGTCGGGCAAACGACTGAGACATATGGCGTTTGATTGACACCTCTACAATGGAAGAATAAACACGTATAAAGAGTAAGCGAGTTTCTGGAGTCCCGTTTACAACCTATTACATCTGGCAGTATAAATTTTGACATTAAAAAAGAGAACATTCAGCAAGGTAGTGTAATTGGGGATGTATTAATGTAATGTCAGTGTTGATGTACTTCTAACTGCAAAACCACTCGTCACTGCTGCTTGCACAATCATCTTCAGCTGCTGAGATGACTGGTGCCTTCGAGAGAAAAGGGGCGAAGCTGTTCTTTCTGTACAGGAAATTCAATCCCGGAAACCTCAAATAAATACACAAGGAACAATGACTGAAATTTTACAAAGAGTGCTACATACAGTGTGCACTATGCATAACTAACAGCTTTCTTATGTGTAAGTATAAATTGAGTGCATAGCAAGCATATTCAATGGCATTGGGCTCCACTGCCGTGAGAAACGCTAGAAAAGGTATGCTGAGCAATAAACGCCATAAAAAGCACGCTATGTCAGAATCATTACACCTATCGTGCCGTAGATATGAACTTTACTCTACCCTTTCAGCTTGCTCGCGCAGGCAAATAAAAAGGTGCTGGTCCAAATTGAAAATGTTCCATCAGCTGCATGCAACGACCAATCTAAGTGAATGTCAAGTTCTACACTTCAGTATGCATCAACACAGCTGCATGTGTATTTTTGCAGATCTACCATGGTACTCATTCGATTAGTTTAATAAAAGGAATACAGTATGACGCGCAACAACATATACATATTTTATCTGTAGTGCACAAAAGCACAATGCCACTGAGCAGACATGACGGTATGCGCATTGAGAAGGTATTCAGTGCAGGTACCTTGTAAAATTAGGTACTGTACAGTTACGTATTAAAATGCGAATAATACTAGTGTTCTTGAACTGGCTCACATTGACACGATTATATAATGGAAGAATTGGCTATTGGGTCATTCCACTTCAGACGTCCCAGCCATTTTGGTGGCCACCGCAAATGTATTCGAAAAAAAATTGCACTGATTTTACTGCATTAAAAAAGGCAACTGCAAGAATATCTCGCAGACAAATAATTTATTGGTCACGTGGCTCCCCCCTGAACTTCCCGGAATCTCGTGTGTATGCTTGTGAAAAAAATTATTTCATAAGTATCTCTTTTCCCGTGCCAAATTTGGTCTACAAGTTAAGTGAAGGGCTTGCGTAAAGTGTTTGAAGCTCAGTAATAATGCCATGTTTCATTTCCCAAGTTTTGTTAGCACCCCAAAACACTACGCAATTCTCAGCGCAAAACGCGCGTGCAGTTTTCGAGAAGCTTCGGGATTTTGGTGGATGATTTCGATAAGATGACGCCCACTCTGCGAACTGTACAGATTATTCTGCAACCTACGCCACCGCCAGCGATACCCAGTCAAAAAATACACTAGCACGGTTTAGTGTGTTTTAGTGTTTTTTAGGGTTAACACTAGACCGGTTTAGTGGGTTGTAGTGTGCACACCAGACTGATTTAGTGGGTTTAGTGTGCAGACAGAATCAGTTTAGTGGGTTGTAGTGTGCAGACCGGACCAGTTTAGTGGGTTGTAGTGTGCAGACCAGGCCGATTTAGTGGGTTGTAGTGTGCTGACCGACCAGTCTAGTGAGTTGAGTGCGCAGACTGGCCCGGTTTAGTGTGCAGAACGGACCAGTTTGGTTGATTTCAGTGTGCAGAACTGATTTGGTCGGTTTTAGTGTGCAGAACATACTAGTTCAGGCTGTTTTGGAGTGCGCACTGCGCCGCTTTGACCAAGTTATTGTGTATAACAGTCATGCAACTATTACTCGTGAAGTAATTTGTCTATAACACTTCATTTGATGCAAGTTTGAACGTTTAGGTTCTAAGCACGAAAAATATTGACGTTATTTGGTGTTAAAGGGATGAATATTTCTCAACGTCAAATTGACACAAATTTCGAGTGACGGTGATGACCATCTGTCTCAATAAAGAAGAGCTAACAGAAAATGCCCTGCACTCATGTACAATGCAGACATGTAGGTGCTTTGAATTATTAATATTTCAAGAGAAATACACTTACTCAGAACATGCAGCTTTTTATGAAAGCTGCATTGAAGAACAGCTCTGCATGCACCCTAAAAATAGCTGGTATACTCCTTCATTACAAAGTAAAAGAAGCACAATTAAGGTACATAGTAATACACGACATGCAGGCAACTCATAACACACTGCACCTACGATATCAAAGAATCAGATATGAACTTTTATTTAAAGTAGAAATCAAAATAGCGAAAAACATATGACAATGAATGTTTCTTAAAGCACAATATTCCTGCAGCTATGCACTTTAAGCATGCAGAAATGCTTCAATTTGAAAATAATGACACAGTGATGAGCGAACAATTCGCAATCAGTACACAACCACCACACAATTGGATACCTAATCAAAGCAATATGTAGAAAATAACAGATAAAATTAGCCTTCCCGGAGAAAATCACTTGTGAACAGTTCACATCACAAGGCTTACGGGTTTAGCAATAAGTAGTTGTAAAAGACCCATTCAACACTTCTCCAAGTAATTCATCAAATGACAATGAAACGACACATTTTAAGAACAGTTATAAAAGTCATTTCTGATTTTTGCTGGTGTTTTTGGCGCAAAAAAACAGTACATATACAGGATCTGCAACCAATGAACACATTAGTAAAAAATAAGTAAGTGGAAACAGTTGTTCATAGTAATAGTTGAGCACAGCAATTCTATTTCAGGCTGCTAAACTGACAGTAAAAATTTCACCACAAAACTTGTTAGAAATTACAGACTACAGGACACAAACGTACCATGAAATACCATTAAACAAAATTTACGTTAGTGCCCTACACATTTTTAACATTTTATGTTAGTGCCTGCACTAAATGTGCAGCACAGTCACGGTGCAAGCTGGAAGAGAAGATTTTTGTATTCCTGGAGTACATTTGCATGGCACCTATTACACTATGATGCTTCTCTTTTGTGTCCATTAGGAAAGCACCCACTATGCCATCATTTGATATTGTGATGAAGCGAGGTACACACTACATAGCTGTAAGGTGTTATGTTCTTAATAAGGTGCCTGACGACGATGAAGAATCATAAGTGAATCGTTCTTTAACGAGTTGGGAGCTTTCAACAAACCACTTGTTACGCAAATCGCTTTTTTGATATTAGGTTACGATTTTATTTCTCTAGAAAGATCTAGTACTCATGTTCATACGATTTCTTGCCCGACATGAAGCCTGAATATGGTATGTTTGCAAAGAAGTTTCAAGCATGGACGTAGCTCAGTGGTAAAACACTGGGCTGACAATGCAGCAGTCCCTGGCTCAAACCCCACTCTGTCAAAGGCAGTTTTAGAAGCTTGCTAAGGTTGTTATGCTCGCGCCTTCTCTGGCGGCAGCGGTGGCCGCAACCAGCGTGTGCTCTTCTCCGGTCGCTACTCAAAGCGTCCGCTCCAGTGATTTTTATTTATTTTTATTTATGTTTTTTTTTCTTGCTATAGTGGTCACAGACACCAGCAGTGGCGGACGATTACGGCACCTGAATCGGTTTCTTTTTGTGATCTCATAACAGCTGTCACTGTAAAAAAAATAGCACTTGTGGTTTCTTTGACTTCTCTCTTGTGTACGTGTTTGCACACCCAGTATTTTAACATGAATTCCCACCCACTAGCTTGGCTCCCTGCTCCCCTAAGTTGCTACTTCACCTCACTGAAACGCAATTGTAAAGTTTGCTTTGTTTCTGAATCAAGGAACTTAATCTCTTTCATACAAATTGGGAATTTTCACGATGAATGACTTTCCATTTTGCTCCACATAGACGCAAACTGAAGAAATGCTTTCTTCTTGTACCAAACACAACCCAACATCAGGTGGTGGATGCTCAACTTCATAGAGAGAGGGAATAATACTCTTAGTATACATCAGCTCCTGACACACCAGTGCTACGGCACCATTTATGGAAAGTACGTTCACTATTTTGCAAAGCCTTCCATCGCAAGTTTCAATGTACTGTGAACAAGACTTTTCTGCCCTTTTGTAGTGCGAACTGTGCACAGTAAACCCTTCAATTTGTGCTCTGGAGTATTGCCTAATGGTTGGAACCGGGCCCATTGAAATTAACAAGCTACTTATAGCAATTTCTAGACGGCATGAAAGCAAAGGTGCACCCATAACAGCTGAAACAGAACGGTTCACAATTTTTTACCGGAAATGATTAGCTGCTTCTTTTTCAAAACAGGTGGGAGAAACACAATGCGTTCAAAGGACTTCAACATTTCCAGCATGATACATCGCTCGGCTATTCGCTGAGGCACACCTTTGGCAGCAGACACGAGCTTGAAGGGATCACCATTTCGCCCTTCAAAAGGAAATGTAGAAGTTGCCCAAAGTGGCCCTGTCATTTTAACCGATTTTGCAATGTGGACGAGCTGGTGCACATTAAACGTGAAAGTGTTCTCACCATACAATTTCGGCATGTCTTGCACAAACGGATTTAACAAACTATTGGCATACGAGATTTCCCATTGTTTTATGCTTGCTTTCAACAGCAAATAGGTGCTGTGTGCAAGCAAAGAAAAGTGGAGCAGGTACTTATGTGGCAAAATGTTTTCTAGACAAGGCACTCCGTAATATAAAAGCCGATATTTCCATTGAGTTGCTTTCAAGAAAGACCTCTCAGAATGTGACCTCGGCGATCTGGTGAAGAATCCGGGAGGACAAATTTTTATGAGGCGGTCATTTAGCACACCAGTGCTGTTTCCTATATACCATGGCTTTCCTGTGGAGCTGAGCCACAATTCCATCACTTTGCAAACAACCCTTTCCGATATGCAATGTAAATAATCAGTTAGAAAGCCCCAAACCATGTCCCATGTCCGCAAGTTGGCAAGAGCTGAGGTACCTTTCCCGCCATCCACGGGGCATCCTCTTGTAGATGCAAGCTTCATTGCGCTGATGACTGACTCAAGGCACCTTTCCACCATATCTGGCCTTCATAGATATATTTTAGTGTTCCTGAAAAGAAAAATACATACCCACTTGTAACTGATATAATAAATATCATCACACAAAAGATTCTTCAGGGTCAGTACACAAAGCTACACAATATCATAGTTCTATCCAAACATTAAAGCAAAAAAAAACTTTCATTTGAGCATGACAGGGAAAAATAATTAGTTAATACATAGCTGACTCAGTTTCTACCCTAACTACCAGAATAAAGCTTCAGAAAATATAGTGCGATTGAACTGTTATGTTCAATTGAAATTTTGAAAATAACCAGGGCAACAAAAATGACAGAGAACAAAAACAATAAGTAAAAAACCAAAGCTGACACTGATTATCCTGATTGTGCAGCTGATGAATTTCCAATGAAGCTACAGTGATTTCTGTTGTCCTTTTGATATTCTTGGGTGTCAACTGCACACAATGTGTACACCATTGGGCCTGGCAGTCTTATCCACGGAGTTAGTATGAGGCAACCATTAGCGGTGTGTTGTGTGTAGCGCAATTGCAGAGCTGGAGCCAGTTCTCGACCCATCAATTAACGAAGCTGATCAGTTTTGCAAAGGCAAACGCGGGAGGCATGCGCACGGGAAATAAATGAGAATCCCTCGTTCACACGGCTCATGAGCAGAGCCGTCAAGGTCACCCCTGTTTGGGACTACAAGGGGAAGGCTTACTCGGAAGCGTATCTTGCAGGAATCACGACAAGCGCGGTCGTCTGAGTTTACGTCATTGTTGCCATGCACGTGTGCCATTGAGAATGCCACAGGGACGCGACCACTGGGCTAACAGAGACATCGTCGTGGCGCGCAGACGAGCTTATCCTCCCTTGCTATTCGTCATTGCCAAGTATTGTTAAGATGCCAGGGTGCCTCGCTGCCGCGTGCACACCTGGTCAACGTGGGTTTTACCAATGCAGTGTCTGTTATGAAAGTGTTTCTGTTATTGGTTGTGATGATGTGAGCACCAATGTTTGATTGGCTTGTGTGAAGACCCTTTGTTCAACTATGGGTTGAAAAGAGGATGTTTGGACCTGAAATGAGAGAGCGGAGGTTCGGGCTTGGACTCGTGCAGACGGCTGAGGCTGCGATAAAGCTTCTCTTCACCGGACTACGGCTCTTCCTTTGCGCTGCCATCGGGCACTCGAGTGATCGAGGGGCACCTCTTCCGAACCTCAAACACCTTTCCTCTTTAGCTAGTGTAGAAGCTAGTCGATGAGAAGGAAATTAACTCACAGTCAGTCATAGCAATGGCAACAGATTTCTAACATCCTTTCAATAAAGGCTGCCATAGTACGACAATGCATGATCCGGCTAATAAACCTTTATATGCTTCCTGATCTACCAATGTAAAGACTGTTTGCCAAATTATGACCATCTGCCAGATCATTCTCTATTGTGCACCTTATTTGTCACACTGGTCAGATCCCCAGGGTTTTGCATTTCTTGCATTTTCTTTACAGCCTAGAAAGATCGATTTATTGGCAAGACAGCACATGCAACAGTACGTCCCACATTTCAACTGAGCTATAAGGTGCTATTTCCACTAAGCTACAAGCTGCATTACACAGTACTGACACAAAAATTTAGAGATTTAGTTTGCATCAAATGAGAGGCTGAGCACCTCAAGAGCACAGGAAGTGTACTGTTATCCGTTAGTACGCACTGAAAATATTTTTACGGCATGTCTCTAAAAGATGGTTTCCGTTCCTACTTTACCCGTTTGTCCTGCCATGGTATGAAATCCTAGCCACGAGCTGTCACCAGATAGTGTGCTCTGCTCTGTTGACTACATGCAAGCAGCCATTTGTTATGGTTGCTGACCTGACATCGTCACAAATAGCAACACTAGCGTGCGGAGTCGCCAAAATTGATTCTTATGTCACACTAGTGTTGGTGCCAGTAGGTGCACCACGAGAAACAATAATTTTGTCACACTAAAACCTTTTTTGAAGCATTTACTAAAGTTCATTGTCGCTCAGCGCTCTGTATGCAGATATATGTGTGGGAGAGTAAACTTAGCTTAGAGAATTGCAGCCAGTACACCGTTATATCTTATGCATTCTGACAGTTCAACAAAAATGATGACATAATGACCCTGCTCTGCTGCAATGAAACATTGAGTTCAGTTACTCATGGCCATTAGAAGAATTCTTATCAATATTTATGCAAACATGTAGAATTGTAACCTTACTGTCGATGAGTGTCCCCTTCTGAAGGCACCACAAACAGCCATAGTAACCGCTGTGCTGCTTAGCGTTGAGAAGAGCAATCGTGCCGGTGAGTCAACACAACAACACAGAGCACTGACTGTGGAACACATAGTGCGTCCAGCAAAAGTGCACACCAGTGTGCCAATCGCACTAAACTTTTCCACAAATGTCTTCAACAACAGATGACTTGGGGGATGTTCTTTTCCAAACCATACCGCACCAACAAGAATGTTCTTCCAGTGATGTGGAACCGGTAGCTCATTTAACTCCAATTGAATTGGTCCCAAAGATCGCTTACTGGATTTGAACACTGGTGAGCCATCGCTATTCAGTGTGACAGTAAGGTCGCTGCAGGATAGCTAGTTTTTGGTGCGGCAGTTTCTGTAAAGTTCCCCATCAGTCACGTCCTCGAAGGAGTCTCGATTAGTGGTTGATGCAATCTTCTGCAAACTTCTTCCCACTAAATCCGAAGTGTTCTTCAACAACTTTTGTAGTTGCAGCTTTAAATCATGGGAAATAAAGAAGTTCTCTTTACTGAGCATGTGTGGCAGTGTTGCTTGCATGGCACAAACACTACACCGTTCTGTGTTGTTTCCACAGCTTGCAGTCAAGTGTAAGCATGCCGGACAGTAGGAGTGAACTTCTACTCCCTTTTACCGCTGAAGGTCCCACAGTTTCCGCAGTCCATACTTCGATGCTGGGAATATGTCCTTTCCAAAGAGGGTATTCAGCAGTTTTAGTAGTCCATCCACTTGTGTCCACGTGAGCCCAGCAGCAGCGACGAACGTTAGAGCCAACAGAATTCATTGCAGTAGGCTCGTTCCTTGGTTTTGCAACGTTTTTTCGGAATTCGTCCTGATCAATTCTTCAAGGTCAACATCAGGGTCGTCGTCAGCCGCACACAGACCCTCGAGCATCGCATCTTCAGTTGACACATCCGCACATCCTTCATTTGAGTCAATTCCTTGGCTGGTTGAGTCATTCGAGTCAATTCCTAGGCTGGTTGAGACCCTGTGTGCGTTGGCCTCAGGTGACTGAAGATGATGCAGCATAAGCAGAAAAAAAACAGCAGCTTTTTTATTAGTCTTTTGACTCATGCTTGCATTTGAAGATATAGATTAGTCCTCATTATTGTGGACAAAAATTGATAGGTTAAAGCCAATTCATTTTCACCTCGTGAACAGCTCATATTTTTATCACCGACTTTTTACTAATCGGGGCATTTCAAAATTCTCGTGAAATAATTTTGAGTATTAAATACAAAAAATTCGATCTTACTACAGTAAAAGCTTGTTCATTTCGATCTCACCGCACTGGACAAAAATGTGAGAATTAACCACACCATTTAAACTATAAAGAAAACAACAAATAAATGTCTGTATGCCTTTATACAGGCATTTGCTTGATGAATACGTAAATCCTCTACTTGATGTGCATAAGAGTAACATAACAGCCGAAATCATCCCCACTCGCGACTTTGTTAACAGTGTGACTGCAGTTCGAAACCTCCCTGCCTACACTATAACCAGAAACTTGCAACCTTGAATTTAACCACAAACGCCATGGCCGTACAATTCATGTTAATGACAATGGTCACGCAGGCTGCGCTGCCTTATTTCAGTTGTTAGCAATTGCCATTTCCGGTCCTCGGCATCGCACGCTTGTGGTGCTTCATGCCCGGTTCAGTTCGAGCATTGTATAATTAACGGGGTTGAGCTATAAAACAGTGTACATGTTGGCTGAGACCAGAGTGCTCGTACAAATTATTTTATTTTCAGAGTTAACGAGTGTCGATAGGAGCTTTTGCTGTAGTACCAAAAGAAGTGATAGTAGGGCAATTTGGTATTGATTCATCATTCATTGCACAACACCAGACACGGACAAAGAGGAGACTTGATATTATATGAGTGCAGTTATTGCAATGTTGTGAAGTGGCCAATTAATAAGCCCCTTATAATTTCTAAATAGAAAAAATATAAAATTGTGTCTCTTGAGTAGAGAAGCATTTTTGCGATTATTTGACAAACATGTTTGTCACAATGTGAGGTCTGATATAAACAATATAGTAACAGGAAGGTGACTGCGTCTGACTCAGTAACACAAAAACAGTAATAGTAGGCACAAGTAGCATAGAGCAGGCAAGAATAATTATGTTCGTTATCTGGCAGCGTAACAACTCTACAAAGCAATAGAGTCGTCTGAGATCACATGGCAGATGACATGTCTTTTACGTGTTTGTTTAGTTGTGCTGGCAAGTCGTGAAGCATATTACTAAACGTAGACAGCACACCAAGTTAGTTTGAGCAGTTAAGTGCAACATGACAGCATTTCACACCTTACGGTCGTTGCTGGTCGTTTCAAAGTGCAATTTCAAGATTACTAAGCAATTCTTGTGCGGTAGTTCATGCAGTGGCTACTCAAGAACCCCCACTTACTTGTGAAAGTGCAAGCGCAGAAGTCGCTTGGCGTGCCTTCTGTTGGCTCCACACAGTTTGTCGAGGGACATCTGCGGATGTCGTGCCGGGTTCCAAGTACGAACAGTAACGCTTCGCAGGAGGCATGACGCACAATAGGAAAGCTTTCCAAAACGTAGCCGTAGTGAGTTTAGAACACCCATGAAGCGCAAGAACTATTTATCGACGGCAATCACGAAATTTAGTTACCTCGCTCGAGTGGGAAGCTCGCCGGTTGCCGTGTGCAGATAGCGTAGCTACGGTGCTTGGAATGCTAGCGTAGCGGCCAGAAGGCCGAACTCCACATGGAGGCTGTAGCGCTGTAGATGTCCTAAAAATTGGCTCACAACGGCGCATACGGCACAATACCAACAAATTCAAACGTGCAAGCCAAACCAGGGTTCTCCAATCATACCTGATGCGAAACTGAAAAAGCATGAGCCGTAGCCAGTAAGGCCCCTGTATTTTTCAAAGGTAGCGCAAACTGCCTTCCCCATGCCGTTTCCTCCTCGCCCGCCACTCTCAGCTACCATGAAGGAGCGACTCACGCAGAGCGCGCCCCCGGACGGTTTCGTTTTGTCGCGCGGCGCGTTGAAGTAAGGCCCCTAGGGGCTTTACGTTGAAGTGCTTGCTTAAAACGCGCTAATTTTTGGCGTAAATGCACAACGGTGCTCGCAAATACTGTGTAAGAACAACAGTGTGCGTTCGGCCAGTGCCTTAGCTATCATCTCGCGTTTTGAGGGGACCAAATGTACCAAATGCTGCCCTATCGCAATCTGCCTTTGCAGTACTAATCGTCGATTTAATCTGGGGCCTGCTTCACAAGATAGATAAATCTGGGTTTTGTGTAATTTTTCTTGGGTTTATAATCTGCCTTTGCAGCACTCATGGCCGCATCTGATCTGCATTCAAAAACTACTTCAGTCCAGACTCTAGATTCTCCATTTCTAGAGCTGCCTGGTTTTTTTTTACGGTTAGCAAGTAACCGCTGGTGCTCCTTAGCTTGTAGCTGCAGCTCCAGTTCTTTTATTCGCATTCTTAGTGCTTCCTCCACTGAAGGCTCAAGTGGTGCTTCTAAATGTTGGCTTGCCTCCGTTCTGTTTGTGTCATCCGATGCGGCAGCTGTAAACATGGTTTGTGTAAGTACAGAGTGTAAGTAGAGACTCTAGAGGTGACAACAGTTGTCGTCGCAGTGGTGTCAGCTTACAAAATGAGCCGCCCATTGGTTGAGGGGTCATCCTTGTGGACGTCCCTGGCTGGTCCCAGGACGCAGCTGTAAGCATGAATTGTGTAAATACAGAGTGTAAGTAGAGACTCTAGAGGTGACAACAGTTGTCATTGTTGTGGTATCAACTCACAAAATGAGCCGCCCACTGGTTGAGGGGTCATCCTTGTGGACGTTCCTGGCTGGTCCCAGGAGGCAGCTGTAAGCATGAATTGTAAATACAGAGGCTAGAGGCGTGAACATTTGCCCTCACAGTGCAGTTTACTCACAAAATGGGCTGCCCACTGGTTCAGGGTCGCGGTCTATTGACGTTGCTGTGTTGTTCGAGGAGACAGCTGTAAGCATGAATTGCGTAAGTACACAGTCTAAAGGCGCGAACATTTGTCATCACAGCGCAGTCAACTCACAAAATAAACTGTCCACTGGTTCAGCGTCCGGCGCCCTCCCCACTGACGTATCTGGGTCATCCAAGGATACAGCTGTAAGCAAGAGTTGAGCAAGTACAGTGTAGGGGTGGGGATGTTTGCTGCCACAGTAAGACAGAATTGAATGCCGAATTAGTCAGGTTCACAGGTCATGAAGATAAATGCAGCAACTATGCTATCTGCCAGCGATCCAAACACACTGTATTGTCATATAAACCCCAAAACATAATCGCATTCACAACACAACAGAGGAATAGAAACTACAAAGGGGCCTCACCAGGAACCGTTTCATTCCCCCTTTTGCGGGGTGGCTTGCGCTCTTTCGGAAGAGGCCGATGCGCAAATATAGAAGGAACCGCATTTGGCTTGAGTTTCTTGATCTCAGTTTGTGCCAGAATTGCTGGCTCATACTGATCCATCGTGAAGTGTTTCTGAAAAATACCGACATCCTCTATCGCATTTTTGCAGTTTGGCTGATGTGATATTGCCGAAGCAAAATATTTTGCTTCTTACGTTAAAAATGCAAACAGCCACAAAAGCCAGATGATTTTCTTGCATTTAGTAGGTGTCTTTCTCTTTGTTACTCGAAAGTGTACAACTTCGCAAGTATGTTCGAAATTTGAACGAAAGCATGTATGCGTTTCACAAATAAACAACTATACAACAGTATATTTACCATACACTCTCTTATATTAGCTGTACACGCATGCACAAAATTCGGTCATGGAAGTGCGCAAAAGTGAGATAAATATGAAAGAATGCAAACTGAGAACACAATAAACCACAATAAAACAATAAACACCGAAATTTTGCCTACAGGTAATCAAAGTTCGAGCGAAAAAAAGGAAAAACGATCAAAGACGTGGTTGATCTCTGGAGAAGCATAATTGCTTCCGCTGCAAATGGTTCCATTTAGAAAACAAATCGCGAACGCCAAATATTCAACAGTAATTATGTTGTGGCCGTACTCGAATATTCGAGCAAGCTAAAAAAATTGCCCGCAGCTTCCCTCGGGGAAACACTGAGGAGGATGCGGAAGCATGTAATTGGTTAACGGGTGTTAAATTGCGACTTACTCGGGTCGATGGCTAAATTGGTTAACGTGGTTGTGAAATGGGGTGTTAAATGAGTGAACACGTACGGCACGTATGCGAAAGGGCGGTGTTTTATTTATTGCGACGAACTTTGAGGACGACGGCTTTGTGGTCGGTAAAGTAAAGAGTGAGTACAAACCAACGGACGAGCGGCAACTGAGCGAGCGAGCGCCGACCTTGAGTATATATACAGCGCGACGGCGCATGCGCTGTCAGCTGTCGAATGTTCTCGAAGGAGAAGCGCGCGCGCGGCACAGATGGCGACGGCGCGACGGCGCATGCGCTGTCAGCTGTCGAATGTTCTCGAAGGAGAAGCGCGCGCGGCACAGATGGTGGGCGACGGCGCGACGGTGCATGCGCGCGCGTCAGGTGTCGAATGTTCGAGAAGCGGTGCGGACGGCGCGGACGGCGCACTACAAGTCGCGAGTATAAGATGCTTCCGCATCTAAAACGATCGAGCTGTCATCGTGGTTGAAATCGTGCGAGAAAGCGTCGACGGAAACTTCAAGCTGCTTTTGTTTAACATGAACATGAAGCAAGGATGAGCTTTATCTGAAAGCCTTCCGGAGGCATGTCTACGCGAAGAAGTTCTGTAGTGAGTGGTTACCTCGCAAAGCCTCCCTCGGTGACAATCAAAGTTTTTCCTGCCGATGCGATGCAGTCATACCACTCTCCGCTCCTCATTATTTTTCCCTCGTGGAACCACAAAAAGCTTGTCGCCTTTTGCAATGCTGCTGTAGCAGCCAACGGCACAGCAAGTCGGCATTGCGCTGCATCCGAGGCCGCCTTGCTAAAGGCAACACACGTGGTAGCGAGATGCAGTGCGCTCACTCATGACGTCGCTGCCCGGAGAAGCCGAACCTGACGAGGGGTCAACAAGGTTCATTGGTCACGTGTCGCGCCTGGTCCAATAGGGTAGCAGAAACGCGCGCCGGAGTGAGGAGAGGCGTAGAGGGCGGGGAGGAAATTCTCCTCCGCTTTTTGTACAACGGTTCGCGCTACCTTTGAAAAACACAGGGGTCTTAGTAGCCAGCAGGTTGTCGCGACATCTAGGGGCAGCAACTTAAAACATTAACTGCCCTTAATGTTTTTCGTTTGCGTACGTTTTTGTGTTACGCCGCAAGCAGCGCTTTCAATGTTGCGTGGTTGTTAATTAGTTTTTAATCAAAGGATGACGCAACGATTGGGAAACTTTCGCAATTCTGGCCAATAGCTTGCGCAGCTTTTAATACATGATAACATATATTATACACAATAATTAGACGCTCGCCCGGTTGAACAGCCAGGCAATTTTGGCCAACACTAGCAGACTTCTTCAACGTTTATTCTACGCTTGCAACGTTTTGTTCCACAGAATTACATGAAACAACCTTTAGAAACACATAAACTACTAATATTACTTTTTAAAATTGAATTCTGCAAGTACTGTTTTTTCAAAAAAGCTTTTATTTTATAACCATATACTAGCGCCGCTGTCAGAAAGTTTGCCGTTTGTTTGTGCTTGAAAGTACACAAAACAGTCAGGTGTTCTGCAAACAGTCGTCGTGTTTTTTTGATGTGCCTCGTGGAAGTCGTGCGTTTATTTTGTGTAGTTGCCACCACTATCCTTCTCTGTGGTTTTTTTTCTCGCTGAGAGAACTTTACAGGGTACCTGCCGACAGTCATGGTGTATTTTGAGTACGTGAGATACGCATTTGACAAGGTGAAAAAGGTGACAACCTCTAATCACGTGAAAAACTTCAAGCCAGAAAACTTGAGAGAACTCGAGTGAAACGCTTATATAGCGTTTACTGGGAGGGGGACAGTCGCACAGCGGGAGCTTACTACGACGACGAGATCCTGCACATGACAGGTGAGAGATACACCACGTTCCTCTGCCATGCATTGTTCACACTTCATGCATCGTGCGTAGAGAAATAACAGCGGATATTTATTTGGGTTCTCTAAATAATCTCTAAACGTCATAGTACTCCTTGCGTCACAAAGTCAAGGCAGCGTGTTACAGTTCACTTTTTTTAAATGTATATTCAGCTTGCAAGGAGGAAATGGACGACTACCTGAAGGAAGTCAGGAGTCGTCATATCAGCAAAGGCACTACCGCAACCCCAACCGACCATGGTAATGACAAGGTAATGGTGCTTTACAAGTGGTTGAACATGTTGAAATTTTTTGCCTGAATGTAATGCTACTGCCCGCATGGCCATGGTAGAATAGCGATTCATGAGTTGGCTGTCTCTTGTCTGTGATTAGCTCGTGCTTGTAAATTAGTTGTGCCACTTCAGCTCTGCGTTATTTAGGAGTTGGTATGATCCTACCAGCACAGTCAGCCTTGTGTTTTGACTGCGTGGTGTATTAATTTTAGAAATAGGTGGAATCAAGCTGGTTGGTACAGTTTCATTTTTCTAAAAAAGCGTGAACAGATGACACATCAAAAATGAACAAGATATTACATTATGCTAACTGACGCTTAAGTCAGTAGTTGTGTACTTGGGGTTTGTGGTGCCATCATTGGGGTTTATGGCAGTATTTGTAGAGAGAAAAGCAATTTCTACCTGGCTTTGTGAAGCGATTGTGAATTGCAGGCTGCATGCTGTGCTATAAATATTTGAAAGGGATGTCAGTTCCTTGTCAGTTCCAGTGGCACTTGTTTTTTTAGTTCACATTGCCCAGCGTCAAATGTATTGTTTCAAAGTCAGTGTCTTTTTTTCCGTAAAACTGTAGACAACTGTGAATATGACAAAATATGCTTATGACACATTCAGTAACATGAAAAATTACTGATATTAGTAAAAAAAAGTGGAGCATCACTTATCTAATTTTTCAGGTCCAGAAACCAAAAAATAGTGTCTAGACAAATACTTTAGGAAATGACCGAGGAACAGCCATCTGAGCTCCGTAAGGAGCTAGCTTTGCTGAAAGAGGAAAATGGGAAGCTGCGATCATTTAATATGAAGCTGCCGGAAGAGCTCCTGCACCACTTTTCAGAAGCACGTGGCTTACAGTTTTGTAAATCTACCAACGTTATCTAAGAAAACAGATTTTTTAATTTGAGTGAGAAGTTTGAAACAACCAATCGAAATAATCTCAATTTCAGTTCACCAGCCAAACTGTAGTGTGTGTACATGGCGGTGAGTTGTTAGTCAATATCTGTAAATTTATTGGGAAGTAACAAGGCACACTGTTGTACAGCTGTCACTTAGCAAGTTGCTTACTTATTAGTGTCCACTTGAACATTGTATAAGTTCGAGCTAATCGATACTCCATAATTCAGCATTAGTGCAGATCTTCTGGCTTAAGAACAAAATAAAGACTTCCGCTAGAAGCTTCTGACTCAATGGTACACTTCTGAAGGTTTGATCGTAGACCTCAGCCAGGATCATGGGTGACGGAAGAGCCTTTGGCACAGATTGAAATATGTGAGGAAATGAAATGCCTGTCACTTTAACAAAGCAAGACTAATTTGACATAAGAAAAAAGTTTAATATGCAAAAGACTCGAAGAATAATGCAGGAGTTCATTTAAACGCATGGTGTATATACAAAGAAAAGAAAAAGTATTGTAATAGTTAACAAAAATGATAACATTTTAACACAGAAAATGTGGCCTTATAAGACCCCTAAAAATTTGTAACCAGTAACGTGTTTGTAGAGCCAAACCAGGAGTAGCAGCAACACAATGGAGCCCAGTGTACACAGAACTATGAGTGATTGACCATCGAAAAAAATAAAATGTTTATTGACTATTTACGTCAACTCTAGAAATGAAATTTTGCAATGGATTGTTTATAGTCATACAATCGCTGTGCTTTCCTAGGTATGCGGGCTGAGCAAACGGCCACATCCAGTTGTGGCAAGGTAAAGGAAAAATCCCCACCAGCGACAAGGTCAGAGGCCACATGGTCGCCAATGCATGGTGACCATACAGATGCCCTTCATTCTGGGCAAGTCCCTCAGAACAGGCCGCCAATTTCACAGAAGTTATTTACAGGTATGAAAGTTCAGGTACCCAGTGCAAAGTGCTTTCATTGTGTGATAACATAAGCATTTCATCCTAATTCTTCTAATGTGATGTAATCTAATGTGGTGTTTCGTAAAATACAGTGTCATGAAATGCTTGCTTTATTATTAGCCTTGAGAAGAGTCTTGCTGCACTTTTCCAAGTAGTCATTCGGTAACGTCCATAAAGAATTTTATTGGCTTACAAATCAACTACCGCAAATTTTTTTAAATACATCGAGTGCGAAGAGAGTTAGAGATTTGCTGTATGCTTTCAGTGCTGTCTGTTGCCTTTGGCACTAGTGAGTGCACTAAAAGCTACACAGAGGTACATCACAAAAAGGTGGGAGGCTCATTCATCAGCGTGCAACCTCATACTCTTTGTTTCCCTTTTTGTTTCTTCAAATACACGAGTGACTTCGTGCGAAAGCAAGCGCACAGGCGGACAAGTCACGGCATTTCGTGCTGGCAGCGGTAACTGTGCAGCTCATGATACTCTAATCAACCAGTGGCCGGGAACTTTGTTTTATTGGCATGGTTGTTTTGAATTATGGCATCATTTTTTAAAAAGAGAAGCTATTTCTAGCTGGCTTTGACAGTTCATTGTGAATTCCAAGGCTGTGTATTTCACAATAATGTTTGGCTCATGTGTTCTCAGGAGCCTCAACTGTCTATCGGCCGCATTTCTGACCGTGCTCAAGGAGAGTCACAGGTACCCTTTAAGGACAAGAGAATATAATGAACAGAAATGTTTTCACTGAGAAGTTCAGTTTACCCCAAAATAACGATAATAAAAATTATTTTAAGGGGGCTTGTGCAGTGGCAGATTTTTTCCTTAGTAAAATCTAGGAGTGAATCTAGCCTGGCAAAAGAATGTTAGCAGTGGCTTTGCCAGAGCGTCTTTACATCTTGTGATGCTAACTGCTAAAAGAAAGCAGTGTTTTTTAGCGGCAAAGGGTGCACTATCCCAGCTTTCTCGGCACATGGCACCCCGCAAGAAACTTCATTGAACAGCCACAACAATGAGCCTACCAACAAGCCCGCCGTGCAACCTTAGTGGAAAAGTTGACGCCTTGAAAGGCAAGCAATATTTTTTCTGCTCACTGTAATCTGTATTTGCATGTGCCAGTTTTCTTCTGGGGCTGTCTGGCCAACTTAAGTGCAAACCTGAATAACAGATATGTGCACTTGTTATAAAAACATATCGGCTCAAATGTGATTACTTATTCTATTAACCCTTTGATAGTCAAAGATGCACATGTATGGTATTCACTCTCATAATAGGCACACCCCCAAGTTGGTCGCGAGAAAAAAAAAGGACTTGTCAGTGTCATGCATAAAATGCTCCCCGAACTTGGCAGTGATCAGAATTTCTGTACCGTATTTGCATTGTTGCAATTCAATGCCCTCCTACATTAACTGGATGGAAAAGAAAAAGAATTTTAAAAAGACCACGACTTTGCTGGCTCGCCAAGTGAAGAAGGTGGACAGTAGTCAATGCGTCGTAGCAACCTTTGCACCAGTGCCAACATTGTTCCGGCCGATTTCAGGCCACGCGCACTTCGCATAGATCAGACGATCATGTCTTCAAGTGCACTTTGAGTTTTCTGTCGAGAAAAGCCTTGGCGTTGTCGCGTCTCGAAAGCTTTAGCGGTTTTATAACTAAAGCTTTCACCTTTGCTGCTACTGCGCAGACTTACGCAAGCTCGGCGGCCTTTTGGTGCCATTGATCTTCCAGCCGCGAACTCAAACTTTGTGTCTCGTGCGCTGCTATTGAGTTAGTGCTTGAGTGCGATAGTGTCGACAACCAGTCTTCATGCTGTCTTGGAGAAGCTTCGGCAACAACATGCAGAACCGCAGGCTAGGACTAATGAGCCTACGAAGTGTGCGCTTATGCAATTAAAGTGCTGATTCTGAGGTAACTTTTTTGGCCTTCGAGTTTTGGGGGTCGGCCTGCAATCAGGATAGCCTAATTCAAGTAAATGGGGTATTCTTCTGCCACAGTTTCTTGCTTAGCATGTGCTGCTACAATTCTGGAATACGTGGATTTTTGATGCATCGATGTCTCTTCATTGCTTTTTTTTCAATTTTTTTCCACAGCAGTGCGCCGGCTTTTGCTTGCACCACCCAGTAAGGGCGCATGGTGCGGCGGGTTACGGTTTTGTTCTTTGGGCGGTTATTGCTTCCACCTCTGCAAAGGTGATCACTGTCTGGTTTCTGATCTCTCTCCTTGTTACTGTCACACATTTTTTCTGAGGATTTCGCTTGCTGTTACTCCCAAATGAAGCATATGTAACAAATTTCATTTTTGGTCACCCGAATTCTCTCTCAAACTTTTTGGCGATTTTTTAAATAAATTCAACTGAAGATTTTTATTCAGCATTAAATGAAATAAACATTTTTATGAAGCAAATCGTGAAAGAAAATCAACGAACAAAGGGTTAACTGAATTTTTATACTTGGTGTGTGTTGCTGTATGTTTCTGTTATACCTTTACGTACAAGATAGGGAAGCCACTAGGGGTTCCCGGTTTTTTGTGTTTACATATGTACAATGCAGCTTAAAATTCAAATATTGCTGCTGCTACGATAAAAGTGCGGTCGATCAACTGAGACATTTGACTGATGTCAATGAATTCCGTCTTTTTCAGGCACTACGCAAAGGCCCGAGGGCTCTCTGTGGAGGAGACAAACAAAAGATATAAAAACATTCAAATGTGGCTGTCCCAGAACACGTGTGAGCTGCGACGCAAGCGGCATGTTGCTAAGTAATGCTGCAATCATTTAAAGAAAGTGAGAAGTTTTTTTTTTCATATCATATTGTTATGTATATACATGTTACTGTGGCAGCTTTCACTGCTCTTTCTGAGCAGCTTGCAAGAATGCTGAAATAGGTCACGCAAAACGGTAGTATCTATCACTGTGATACCATCGTACTGATTAATAAAAGCGTCACACCGAACATACTAAAACGCCACAACGGGCACACTAAAAACACTTAACCGTGCACACTAAAAGCGCTAAACCGTGCACACTAAAAGCGCTAAACCGGTATCTACTAGACCAGACACACCAAAAACACCAAACCCGTGTCTGAATTCACGCTCTAATGTATACGGCCAACACGGGCTGGTGTATTTTTCAACTAGGTAACGCTAGAACATTCGATGGCAAGAGTATAAATGCCGACGCACTTCGCCGCTTGTCAGTAGTTGATTGACGGCCGATGCTCCGTTCGCTGCTATCAGTTCAATACTGCTACTGTAACCGGACTTTCCGTTTACCGGGCACAGGTTCGCCCAAATAAACAGCTAAATTCTAACACAAAGTCTCCTGTCTTCGGCCACGTCACGACCCCATGACATCTGATGGAGGTGCTGTTCTTTCATTGATTGATGGATTTGTGGGGTTTACCGTCCCAAAACCACCATATGATTATGAGAGACGCCGTAGTGGAGAGCTCCGGAACTTTTGACCACCAGGGGTTCTTTAACGTGCACCCAAAACTGAGTACACGGGCCTACAACATTTCCGCCTCCATCGGAAATGCAGCCGCCACAGCCGGGAATTGATCCCGCGACCTGCGGGTCAGCAGCTGAGTACCTTAGCCACTAGACCACCGTGGCGGGGCTGTTTCTTTCATGTACCGGACGCCTCCTTCAAGCCGCGACCCCAGCATAAGCGTCAAAGAAGACACGGACGCTAACCCTGAACAGCGAACAAGCCGCAGGCAGAGGGGACTACAACCAGGGTACGGGCCCCTTCCTGAAGCAGCCAGGCAGGCTCGGATCCCGACATCAACTACTGCAACCATGACCGCCCCCGTGCAGCCTGCACCACCCCTGCTCCGGCAACCCAAAGAGCCGCCAACTTTCCGCGGTCCGCCACTTGAACACCCGGAAAGCTGGATCGAAAGGTTCGACCGCATCACCGCCTTCAATGACTGGACAGACAACGACAAACTCTGAGATGTGTATTTCGCCTTAAAAGATGCTGCTCGGACCTGGTTTGAGAATCAAGAGCGAAGCTTTACAACGTGGGACGTCTTTCGCACCAGGTTTCTCACCACTTTCGCAAGTGTGGTGCGCAAAGAGAAGGCCGCAGCTCTTCTTGAAACCCGCATGCAGATTCCAAACGAAAACGTGGCGATATTCACAGAAGATATGGTTAAACTTTTCCGCCACGCGGCCTCCGACCTGTCCGAGGAGAAGAAGGTCCGTCTGCTCATGCGAGGAGTAAAGCACGAACTCTTTGCCGGGCTGATCAGAAACCCGCCAAAGACGGTCACCCAATTCATTTCAGAAGCATCTACGATAGAAAAGACGCTCGAGATGAGCACGCGGCAATATAACCATAGCTTCTCGCCTACCAGCTACGCCGGCATTCAAGCGCTTGGAACCACTGACTTGCGTGAGACGATCCGAGCGATCGTGCAAGAAGAGCTGCGAAAATTACTTCCTTCAGCGCAGCCTCACATGGAATCCATCGCGGACGTCGTGCGCCAGGAGATTCAGCAATCGCTGGGCGTTACTCAGCCTCGAGAGCCTCAGCTGCAAGCCATGAGCTATGCTGCTGCAGCCCGCCGCAACGCCCCTCTTCCACGCGCTCGCCAAAACGCTGCCCCATCGCACTTCCGTCGCCAGACGCCACCACCGCCACCACCCCCAGCGACGTCCTACCGTTCGCCAGCGGCCCAGTGCATTGCGCCGAGGAAGACTGACGTCTGGCGCACCCCTGACCACCGCCCGCTCTGCTACCACTGTGGCGAGGCCGGACACACATACCGCCATTCGCCAGTACCGGCAGATGGGACTGCGTGGCTTCGCCGTCAATGCACCGCGTCCGCAGCCAGGAGAACAGCCACATGACATCGCTGACTACCTGACAGGAATTCAATGAACACCACGAAGTCCTTCCCGTTCGCCGTCGCCCAGCCGCCGCATGTCACCGCACCCCCGGCAGTACTCTGGCCCAACGCGGGGTCGGTCTCCTAGCCCGTATCCGGGACACTAAGGGCAGCAACCGATGGAGGTGCGGTTGCTGTGCGACGAACGACCGAAGATCCTCCGACGACGATGACGCCGTGACGGAGCTTTCTGAACAAACAACCAACCAGGCAAAGCCCTGACGGTGAAACCTCACTTACCGAAGGGAACCTGACGAAGCAACATGGAAGCATCGGAACAAGCCTACGCAGCCGTGACCCGACGCCACGCCCTATTTGTAATGCGAGACGGCGAACTAGCGACCTCAACGTTCTTATCGACGGCCACAGTGTGACCGCTCTCGTCGATACTGGAGCTGACTACTCCGTCATCAGTGGGTCGTTCGCCGCGAAGTTAAAGGAAGTTAGGACAGCTTGAGAAGGCCCTGAAATCCGCACAGTCGGAGGTCATCTCGTAACGCATGCAGAAATCTGCACAGCGAGAGTCACCATTAACGGCCGCATTTATCCTACAAACTTCGTAGTCCTACAGCGCTGCTCGAGAGATGTCATCCTTGGCATGGACTTCTTATGCCTCCATGGTGCTGTCATCAACCTAAAAACAATGTCGCTAAAGTTATCCACAGAAGAAGCACTACCACCACGCACGCCGTCAGGAAACCATGCCTTGAATGTGCTGGAAGAACAAGTCACCATTCCGCCTCGCTCAAGCGTCATTATTGCAGTCGGCGCTCCCAAATCACCTGACTTGGAAGGCGTCGTTGAAGGCAGTCAATATCTAATGATCACCCGAAATATTTGCGTCGCAAGAGAAATCACAGAGCTGCGGGGAGGCAAAGCAACGGATATGCTCACGAATTTCAGCAATGAGTACAAACATATGAACAAAGGAACAATGGTCGCATACATCAAAGAAATTCTCGAAGCCACCAGTGCTTTTGCCCTCGCCGATTCTGCGGGACATGCTCAGAGGAACCAAGCCCCTCCCATAGCTTTCGATGTCAATGACTTCCGAACCATAAGCAAGAACAGCTCAAGGCCCTGCTCCTGCAATACGAAGATTGCTTTTCGTCGTCATCCAAAATTCGGCAGACCCCAATCACGAAACATCGCATCATAACCGAAGCAAATGCCAGACCACTCCGTCAGAGTCCGTACAGGGTTTCGACGCGAGAACGTGGGGCCATGAAGAGACAAGTTGATGAAATGCTGCGGGATGACATAATCCAGCCGTCGAAGAGTCCATGGGCATCCCTCGTGGTGTTAGTGAAGAAAAAGGATGGGACCGTACGTTTCTGCGTCGATTATCGCCACCTGAACAAAATCACAAGAAAGTTCGTGTATCCTCTCTTACGAATAGACGACGCACTTGATCGGCTCCATAACGCCACGTACTTTTCGTCAATGGACCTTAAGACTGGCTATTGGAAATCAAAGTTGACGAAAGAGACCGAGCGAAGGCGGCGTTTATAACACAGGAAGGCCTCTTTGAGTTCAAGGTGATGCCCTTTGGTCTTTGCTCAGCGCCTGCAACTTTTCAACGCGTTATAGATACAGTACTGGCAGGATTGAAGTGGCAGACTTGCCTTGTGTACTTGGACGACGTCGTCGTGTTTTCCTCGAGTCTCGACGAGCATCTTCGGTGCCTTGACGCTGTACTTCGAGCCATCAAGACGTACGGACTCACACTGAAGCCAGAAAAGTGCAGATTTGCGTACGAGGAGCTCTTGTTTCTGGGGCACGTTATTAGCAAGTCTTTGGTTCATCCTGATCCGCGGAAAACAGCCGCCATCACCGACTTCCCGCCGCCCACTGACGAGAAGGTGGTGCGCTGATTTCTGGACCTGTGCGCCTAATATAGGCGGTTTGTGAAAAACTTCGCCCGTATCGCCGATCCTCTCACTAACCTTACCAAGGCCGACGTGGAGTTCAAGTGGGAAACGCCGCAAGAACACGCTTTCCAGGAGCTTAAACATCGCCTACAGACGCCTCTCTTACTTGCCCATTTTGACGACTTTGCCGAGACAGAAATACGGACTGACGCAAGCAGCGTTGGCCCTAGCGCCGTTCTTGTGCAGAGGGCTCACGGACTTGAAAGGGTTATTAGTTACGCCAGCTGATCGCTGTCTAAAGCAGATTCCAATTATTCCACAACAGAAAAGGAGTACCTCACCATCATCTGGGCTATGTCAAAATCTCGCCCCTACTTCCACGGCAGGCCCTTCAAAGTTGTGAGTGACCACCACGCCTTGTGTTGGCTAGCCACTTTGAAGGACCCGTCAGGTCGCCTCGCACGATGGAGCCTGAGACTTCAAGATTATGACATTACTGTCACTTACAAGTCCGGCAAGAAACACTCCGACACCGAATGTCTCTCTCGTGCGCCTGTCGACCAACCACCACCCGACGACCCGGATGACGACTACTTCTTGGGAACGATAACTATCGACGACTTCGCTGAACGACAGCGGGCCGACCCGGAACTTAAGGCCTTAATAGAATACCTAGAAGGCAGGACCGCCGAAGTCCCGAAGGTATTCAAGGGCGCACTTGGGTCGTTCTTCCTGCGAAACGATCTTCTCCAAAAGATAAACTTTTCACCGCTCCGAGCCAAGTACCTCCTTGTGGTGCCTTCAGCTCTGCGACCAGAACTCCTGCAGGCGCTGCACGACGATCCGACAGCGGGGCACCTCGGTGTTTCTCGCACGCTCGCGAGGATATAAGAAAGGTACTGCTGGCCACGTCTTACCACCGACGTCACTCGTTATGTGAGGACATGCCGGAACTGTCAGCGACGCAAGACACCGCCGACAAGGCAAGCCGGACTTCTGAAGCCAATTGAACCACCTTGCCGACCTTTCCAGCAGATTGGTATGGACCTACTGGAGCCATTGCCGACGTCGTCTTTCGGAAACAAGTGGATCGTCGTAGCTACCGACTACCTCACCCGCTACGCCGAGACAAAAGGCCTTCGCAAAAGCAGTGCATCCGAGGCAGCTAATTTCATCGTCGAAAATATCGTCCTATGTCACGGCACCCCGGAGGTTCCTATCACCGACAGAGGAACTGCATTTACTGCCGACTTAACTCAGGCGATCTTGGCATACAGCCAGACAAACCACCGCCGGACGACAGCGTACCGCCCAAAGACCAACGGCCTCACCGAGCGGCTTAACAAGACAATCGCCGACATGCTGGCAATGTACGTAGATGTTTAACACCAGACGTGGGACGCCATTCTTCCGTACGTGACCTTCGCATACAATACGGCGGTGCAGGAGAAGACGCAGATATCTCCATACAAATTGGTCTATGGAAGGAGCCCGGCAACGGCGCTCGATGCCATGTTATCCAACGTCACCGACGAAGAAAACCTCGATGTGAGTGAGTACCTTCAACGCGCCGAAGAAGCCCGATAACTCGCGCGTCTCCGTATCAAGAATCAACAGACGACCGACAGCCGCCTTTACAATGTTCGACGATGCTTCGTGGAATACCAGCCCGGTGAACGTGTTTCGGTATGGACGCCGATACGCCGACGTGGACTAAGTGAAACGCTTCTGCAACGGTACTTCAGACCGTAAAGAGTGGTTCGACGTCTCGGCCCACTTGATTAGGAGGTTGTCCCCGACAGCATCACGAACTCTCAAAGACGCCGATCGCAACATGAAGTCGTCCATGACGCGCGCCTCAAGCCGTTTCATGCGCGTTAACAAACTGAAGCAGTGTTTTTTGTATTAATATTGTATTGTAATTTATTCATTGTACTTTCTTGCATTATTGTTGTACCTTCATCTTTAGTTAATCTCTCATAATCATATGGTGGTTTTGAGACGTTAAACCCCACATATTAATCATCTTTAGTTAAAGCATCGGTACGATGCCTTTTTCAGAGGGGGCAATGCCACGTTTCATTTCTCAAGTTTTGTTATCGCCCCAAAACAATACACAATTCTCAGCGCAAAACGCGCGTGCAGTTTTCAAGAAGCTTCCGGACTTTAGTAGATCATTTCGATCAGATGACGCCCACTCTGCGAACTGTACAGATTATTCTGGAACCTATGCCACCGCCAGCAATAACGCTAGAACATTCGATGGCAAGAGTATAAATGCTGACGCACTTCGCCGCTTGTCAGTAGTTGATCGACGGCCGACGCTCCGTTCGCCGCGCCCCGCCACGGTGGTCTAGTGACTAAGGTACTCGGCTGCTGACCCGCAGGTCGCGGGTTCAAATACCGGCTGCGGCGGCTGGATTTCCGATGGAGGCGGAAATGTCGTGGGCCCATGTGCTCAGATTTGGGTGCACGTGAAAGAACCCCAGGTGGTCAAAATTTCCGGAGCCCTTCACTACGGCGTCTCTCAAAATCATATGGTGGTTTTGGAACGTTAAACCCCACAAATAAATCAATCCGTTCGCCGCTATCAGTCCAAGACTGCTACTGTAACCGGACTTTCCGTTTACAGGGTGCAGGTTCGGCCAAGTAAACAGTTAAATTCCAACACAAAGTATCCTGTCTTCGGCCACGTCACGACCCTGTGACAATAATATTACCTTTTTTCGACCACATACGCCTCAAATATTTTAGCCGAAGTGTGTCATATCTGCATTTTTCTATATCAATACTGCACTTTGAATGAATATCTGAGGAGTGAATGCTTAATCCACATAAGGTCTATTTGGAGGAAAAAATATTTTAGACCTCTCAAGCTCTCAAACTCTACGAGAAAAAATATCACATTTCACAAAATAATTGTTTTGTTTATAATGAGACGCAGCTTGCACCATGTGGTGGTTGAATTAAAATAGGCTTTGTACCTAAATCAAAGCAAATAAACAGTTCTTTTCATGTGCCAAATTTCATCATAGCAATTTATGTTTTAAGTAAAAGATCACACCACATCCATGTAGTGAATAATGATGAGTGGGGCGTAGCGTTCGTTTGTCCGGACGCACAACCTAATGAACTGACAGTCCATTAGTTTCCAGTATGGACGAATACGCCAGTATGGACGAACAGAAAGACGGATGGACTCATGGACAGACCGACACACGCAAGCCCGGATGGATGGATGCACAGACGAACGGACGAAAGCACAAATGTACGGACGAATGATTCACCCCACAAATATTCTTTTTGTCCGTGTATATGCTGTGAAAACCACTAACGCTATCTATTGTGCAACTCATTAAGTGGCTACATAATACTAGTACGACTACAGAGGAGGGAATGACTCACGGCCTCAAAAGCTTTGCCCCTAAATGATTTTTGACGTTCCAAGTTCCCCATTCGCTATTTGGTCATACAGCAGCCGACGCCTCGAAGTTCCCCATTGCCGTTGATGGGAAAATTCAAAAAAATATTTTATTCCTTAAAATAGGAATTCTAAAGATGAAACTTGTCACATACAAGGAACTGTTTATTTGCTTTCAATTAAGGTAAAAGGTGATTTTTATTTGGACCACCACATGGTGCAAATGGCGTCTCAATACCGACAAAAATGACAATTCTGAGAATTGAGTGATCTTTTCTCGTAAAGGTTAAGAGCTTAAGATGTCTAAAAATAATTTTTCATCAAAATATCTTTTCTGTGAAGTAAGTAGTCACCGCTCAGATATTCATACAAAGTGCAGTATAGCAAGAGAAAATGCAAACATCACACACTTTGGCTAAATTTTTGCAGACATATGTGGCCGAAAATTCGTATTAATACTGCTGAGTTTCAAACACCTTACATAAGCCTCTTTACTTAACATGTACCAAACTTGGTATTGAAAAAAGGAGCGGTACTTGTAAAATATTTTTTTCACAAACAACCCTCAAACAACGGTCTGGAGAGTTTGAAAGGCAACCACGCGACCAAAAACGTTTTTTCGCCGAAATATTCAAGCACTTCACTGTCTTCAGTGCTATCAATCAGCACGATTTTTTTCAAACACATTTGCTACGACCACAGAATTGGCTGGGAAATGTCGAATACCCTGTTACCATCACTCAATGGCAATTGCGCACTGCTAAATTGGGGCCATTTCTTTCAATTATGCTATCGGGGTGAGAAAGCATAACTCCTTCCCGATGCAGCGTAGGCTGTTCAGTGGCTGTGCGTGTTGTGTTCCCAGATAGATATGCTGCCCAGTCTTACATTTTGGCTGCAACACATGCTTAGATACCATGCAGTATGTATGACATCAAAGTGTTTTTGTGCAATAAAAAAACTAATAATATGCTTCGCATAGCGAAAATACCTTTAACATCTGAAGTACTTTGCGAAGTTAAACGCCAAGTGAGGCAATGGCAACAAAACTTTGAATAACAAGAATATTTTGAAAGTTACACATGATTGAAACAATCTGAATAAAATGTGCTCGAACGTTAGCAGTTATGTTCAGACAAGCGTTTGCACTGTTCAAGTAGGCAATTCGACCACACACACAGACTAAATGTCTGTTCAAACAAACGTCCAGCTTCAGTGCTCGATCCGCTACATAAGCACGGCGGTCGGCAGTGTCACGCTACGTTGCGGGTGAAAAAAAAATGCCGGTGAAGACGAATAACGAAATTGAATGTATTAGCAAGTAGGCAAACTTCGCGAGGCGCACCTAACGCGAAACAATATGCTGTGTTGTCACCCGATTCATGAACCCGAGTTATCACGGTAGTGTTACCGCACAAAACGAAAAACAACGACATAGACACCACGCCCTTGTCTTACGTTCTCGGTCTTTTTGTGCAATAAGAAAAAAAAAGAAAGTAAGTGAACTACCGACATGCCCAAGCATATGCGTCTTACATACGGTTGATGCTTAGAGCTAACAGACGCCGTCCCCACACATGTATTAATTAGTAAACTAAAATTGATGTGCAGCACGAGCGGGCCCTGTTATTAACGGCTGCCAACAAAGGGCACCGCAAAAATCTGTTCAATTTCTTCGCTGAACCTCAGCGGCGCACGCTGACTCTGCTTTGTACTCCAAACAATCCAAACAAACAAGCAAAAAAACTTGCCCACAATCACACTTCGCCATCATCCCCGTAAAACAGTTTGGACAAATATTCTCGCTAAGTAAACAAATGCTGATTTGTCATGAACTAGTTGAAAACAAAATTGTTTGAATGCGTTATTCTCGTGCTCACGCAGTTAACAAAGCGCTGAACGGAACAACGTGAGAGCGGTACTCACTATTACACTTCGAGTGCTCCACAATAAAAATCCACATGTCCATTCTTCAGGATGGTGCACCTTCGCAATAATCAGCACTGACAGAACACACTGGTGGACCACAGAGCGCAGGCACATTTCAAACTAAACACCGACTAATAAACTCTACCGATCGAGAAGCCACGCGCACCACACGCACACACACACGGGAGGGTTTTTCGCCAGCACACGCAGTGACGTGTAAGACGATGTCGACCCTTTTCCCGCGCTGTGCGCCCGGCACGCAGCAATACCGGAGAGCCAAGGTTGTCTAGGCGACGAGAATTACTGGCATCGGCACGCTTTCAGACCGGCTAGATGCGGTTTAACGCTAGCTCCGGCCCTGTGCTGATAGCGCAGGGCGCTGCTTTTTTTTTCTTTTGTGGCAGGGATCTGTTGCGTTATACTCGTTCTTCAGCAGTGCATCTGAATCGCAGCGAACTTTATGACGGTGCAGTGCGGCCAGCACGAGCTACTAGTCAGAACGCGCATTTGTAATATTCAGGAGCAATGTTTAGCGCACCTTCACCGACCTAATGTAGTGAATACTGGTAAAAATGCTAAGCTGATACTTTTTGCTTAGCTGTATGGGTCATTGGGGACTGCACATTTCGGGTCACGCAGGCGATATTTTATCAGCACTTTCATTTAGGTAAAGACATTTCAACATTGCATGCATGGGCCGTCACACTATTAGATTAGAACATATTGCCACGTGCATACTGCTAGGAAGACGAAGACGACGGCACATACGCGCTTCTGCACGCTTTTATGCAGGAAGCAATAACAAGAAAGAAGATGAACACTCTGGGGCGCAGTAAATAAACATGCTGACCTGCTGCTACTTTCTCAACTTGTTAGTTACTACGTCTGTCTTCACATTGCGATAATACATTTGTACTTAGCTTGCAGTCATTGGAACAAGACCACGGCTGAAAATATTTCATCAATGTAGTTGTCTCACTACCTACAAAGTCATGGCTTTGACCAAAGCACGTCTGCTGGGGAAGTTATATAAATTGAAAAAGGGATCCACAAAAAAAACGGAGAGAGAGAGAACTAAAAAATGCGTTTCGGCTCCCATGAGGAAAGCTTTGATCGCAATTTAGTCCACAAGGCTCCCGTCATTGTGAGCAAGGCTGCCTCAAGTTCACCGAAACGTCCTTATTCTGCATTTTTCTTAATAGTCGCTGTCCTCTTCCTAATTTTCATGACGCACTCTTATGAACACATGAAGAGGAACATTCGCTACAGTAAATAAATAAAACGTGCCTGCCAAAAATGCATGATGTCAATGTTTGTTTTCAAGGGACCTGATGGCCTGCTGACGTAGTTGTTATGGCTAAACAACTGTGCTGCTGTTGTTGTTTTTTTCAAGGTGGCGGACGTTTTATCTCCAGCTTTAAAAGCTTCGATCTTATGGATGGGGGATGGGGGGGGAGGGGCGAGTGTTCTATGCACGGCTACAGCAATGTGCGCAACATTACCTTGTTCAGGCGAATCAGTTTACTTTATGAGTGTTTGACTAATCTCGCAAATGACAGAGATGAAAGAAACAGGTACAAGAGAATTGGCCCTTACTCTATTGAATAAGCGTCGCTCCTATTGTATCTTCCATCTTATAGTAGTTTGCATGCTTTATCGATGAAAACTGCGTTTCGGTCACATTACTTTCTGCTTCGATTCATTACTAGACTCGAAAGCAGCTAGTAGTGGAAGCCTTGCTGGTATCAAGATGGTTAGCGTATACTAACAGTATAAGCAAAACGGCTCGAAAATGTGCATTTGTAGCCTTGTAGGCACGTGTGCTCCTAGTTAAGAATGTTTAAGCACGTTTAAGAACCCCAGATGGTCAAAATTTCCGGCGCCCTCCAATACAGCGCCTCTCATAAGCGTATGGTGGTTTTGGGTGGTCAAACTGCACATATAAAATCAATTATTTGTAGCCTTGTTCAATAAACCCCAAATATAAGGGTGTAATTGGGGTGTTTTGAGGGTGTTTTATTTACGAACACCTCAAATTTTAAAAATGGGGCGTAAAAGGGTGTTCATAAGGGTGCTTTCAATGCGTACACCCGTTTTACACCTTTTAGGGTGTAAATTTTTTTAGAGTGTGGGCTGGGGCGTCGGCTGGGGGATACAAAAGGGGCACTGGCCCCCTTCAAGCCACACCGGCACCTGCTCACTCCCAAGCTACACCAGTGCTTTCCTCCAGCCGCAACGCAACACGGGTTTGCTTCCAGGGCAAAACCCTGCTGACAGTCATAGACTGGCGGGGTAGGATCAGTACATCAACTGAAAAAGAAAAGAAGGTGGCCTTCTCCATCAAATCTTCTTAGGCGGATGAATAGGGGACCCTGTGAGTTTATAACGACGTATCTAAGCCTATCGCCTTAATAAATTCGCATAGTTAAGACAGGGTAAGCTGCAAGTGCAAAATCCCAGCCCCGTAATCACAGATAACAAAGGTCCACTTTAGCTGCAGCAGCAAAAACATCGAAGTCATGAAGTAGTACCAAACAATGAACGAATATTATAAGTGTTGGGGTTTAACGTCCTAAAACCACCATGCGTTTATGAGATACGCCGTAGTCGAGGGCTCCAGAAATTTAAGCACACGCGCCTAATGCATTTTCGCCGCAATCGAAAATGTGGCTGCCGCCACCGGGATTCAACCCCCTTGACCTGCGGACAAGCAGCCGAGTGCCTTAGCCCCTAGACAACCATGACTGGGTGAGTAATGAATGAAACGTTCAGTGACTTTTACGTAATATAACATCTCAGAACCAAGCAAGTGTGTCCGCCGCTTTCTTATTCGGCCTGCTAAGAGGAGATCACGGTTATTAGCGATGAGCAACACCGTCTAGTATGCGTGAATGAAAGTCAAAGCGATCGCAAGAAGTGTTTCGTCACAATAGCAGCACCTTACCACAGCAAAAAACCACTCACGGCGCACGATGAAAGCAGGCGAAAGTGGGAAAGCGTCGTCTACTCAGACCGCCGGTGCTCCATTCACACATAATGCCCCAGCGCCGATCCACCTGTGGAAGGTGCGGTGCTGCGATTTCTGGAAAGGTCCATTGACTCGCTGCTGGCAGAAAACACCACTCCGCCGGTGCCGCTTCCAAGGCCACTGCGGTGGCTGCTCGCCGGAAATCACGAAGTGTTTATCTACTTTTGCCTTAAGAGGTAGCGCACTTGTTTGCGACGCGGCGGCTTCGCGAATATGACGTCATGGCCTCTCCTATGTTTTTTCTTCCTTCATTTCACTACAGTGAACTTGATATGGGTAGTGGGACAAGGGCGGCCGTCGCGGTGAGGCCGTTTACACGGAATTCGCTAGGCGGTACTGCGGCGCCTATTTCTTGACTGGCAAATACTTAGAAAACTGGTAAAATTGACTGGTAAATACTTATAAAACAGCAGGTGGTCAAACCAAAAAGAATTATTGGTTAAGAAGAAGGTGAAGGAAGGTGAGGCCAAAATGTGGAGAATTGGCATGATTAAGAAGTCCGAACTAGAGGTCTATTGAACTTTTAAGCAGGAAATTGCAGAGGAAAGAATCTACGATACTCGGGGTAGTTCTCTACTGTTCGAGGCCAGGACGGGAGTATTGCGAACCAAGAGATATCGGGCAAAATACGAAGGGCTAGACACGGTATGCAGTGCGTGTGGAGAGAAAGAAGAAACTGCCGAACACTTGATAATGTTCTGTAAAGGGCTTCACCCTATCGTTCAGGAGGATAGCGCAGAGTTTTTCAAACTACTGCGGTTTAGGGACCGGGAGAGCAAAATAGACTTTAAGCGCGTAGAATTAACTAGAAGGAGGTTATCTGATTGGTGGCTAAAGTCAAGGCACGAGTGAAAATTAAACTCTTCACTGCAAAGTACGAATCCTCAACCTCACTATTCAAAAGAAAAAAAATAAATCAAGTTTTTTGTTCATTAAGTATTACGGCTTTGTGGCGCTAGCCACCGCCCTATCTAAAGGGTACAGCCATATCCATCCATCAATCCATCCATCCATCCTGTAGCGCGCCGCAGTCGGCGCTTGTTTGCCGTACTTTCCAATGACGAGCGACATGTTTAACGTTGATGCTAGACTCTTTATTGCCTAAATTGTACACTGAGTCAGCAAAAAGAGAATAAATAGTTTGGCCTTCAAAGCTCCAAGACGTGAGAATTTAGGCACAAGCCTGTCCGTGAGAAAGTTTTTGGAACTGCGCGTGGCTACTCATAGAGAATGTGTGCGGCCCTAGACAGCTGATGCCGTCAACGCAAAAAAAGAGAGACAGTGACAGATGAACACTTGACAGAATGAATCAAATCATTTTAATTAACGCAAAGACACTCAACCTCAACTATATGTGCGAGCACAAACCCAGGCTTTTTAGACGTTCGGCTGAGCTTTTTTTCTTTTTCTCTCTGTTCAAGTGCAGGTGCGTGAATAGACAGACGAACTAATTGTCATGTTTTTCTCTCTTGTGATCCTCGCATAGAATAACCAATGCAGCAGAGCAAGTTGTTCGCCACAAGAGCCACAACCATACGAATGCTGCTCCTGTGTAGCTCCGGAACAATAGAGTACGTCTATGCACATATTTCAGGGCTGGGCAGAAACACTCATAAAAAAATTCTGAAAGTGTAAACATCAAAATATACGTGCTGGAAACATAAAAATACAAAAAACGAAAATATTTATAGAATACATAACGGAATATCACGGAGATAGTTTTTCAAAAAGATAAAAAAGTATACAGGAATACACTTTCATGAATACATATACTATACAGTCACTAATAATTTTGAAGTTATATGGGTATTGATGTTCCGCAGGCACAATGATTAATAGTGCCGTAACCTTGTCGAAAATGCTGCAGATAATTAAAATGCTGTCGGCCATTTCACTCTATTCACTAACAAACCACTGATGAGAAGTAATGTACGCCCTTAATTCACACACATCATTGATCTGTTTTGCCAAGAAAATTTCCACTAACCAAAGTAACAGAAGGTTTAATATAATATTATAGGCGAACACAACTTCGTGTTTTAAGTACTAAATACCAAAATTGTCCCCGAAAATAAACTTGACAGTGCTTCCCCTGCCTTGAGCGAGGTTCAAGACTGCCTCTTCGATTCTAACGTCAGTCGAGTCAAACACTTACCCTGTGGGGATCTGAGGCGCGCCCGCGATCGTTTCGCGGGCATTGCGCCCCAAAGCCACACCCTTTTGCTTTTTCTGCTCTGGTAACGGCGCGTGGCAATAGACGGCGCCACGTGCGGGCGCGGCACGTGGTACGCACGTGTTAAGTGTCAACCACTGGCACGCATACGCTCGCGTCTACGTGTCAAAAGCGCCAAATGCGCCTCTCGGCGTCGGCGTCGGAGGGGCATACGCGAGGAGGCGCGAGGGATCAAGCCGGGCTTGATATTTTTGCACGCGTACTCTACGTCCCCACGCGTACAGCGGCGCCAACCAACCAGGGGCCGCGTGCCAACCAACCAGAGGCCGCGATGCCTCGGAACGTTATGCCTAATGGCCTCCGCTTCGAAGGCACAGCCGAGTGCTGAAAGCAAGCACGGAAACTACTCCAAACGTTCTTGAATGACCACTTCGTAATCTAGAACGACAACGACACGACAAACGACTGCGAGTGCTACCAGCGTGACGCGGTTTCCTGCCGAGTTCGAGCGACACCGACAAATCCAGCGAATGCCGGCCGGCGAAGCTAGTACCGGTCCCGAGTGTGATCGTAGGCCGAGTGAAAGGAGCATGTCGGTGTTCTTGTGCTTTGATCTGTGACTTTGGGCTTTCTGTGTGAGTCTAAACAGACTTTGGAGGTTCAAAGGTTTGAGCGTGAGCCCTCGGCTAACGCGGAGGCAGTTCAGAGCGGTGTCATCCGCATCCAGCGCAGGCCTCTACCGTCTAGTTCGTAGGAACCAGCACATGCGAGGAACATCGGCTGAAAAAAACTCTACGATAATTTTCGTCGCAACATAGACACCATATACGACGCCCGAAACATCGCGTAGTTCATACAGAGGAGTTTTTATCTGCATGGTTTTTGTTTTCAACATTGGTATTCATCATCGCTGAAAGCGAACCTCGCACTAGCCAACACAATTCGGTGATGTGAAAACGTACGTACTTATACAAGTGTGTTCGCGGATTGTACGATGCTGAATCATTCGTTGGCTTCGGTGGAAATCGTTTCCGTGTGTTGCCAAGCTAATAACAAGCGTGCGCTGGTTGGTAGCAGTGAGAGGTGACTTCGTGTCGGGTACCACCAACGCTGAAACATTCAGCTGTCAGCGGTCTCATTTCCATTCACGTACAAGACAGAAACTCGAGCGTGCGTTGCTGTGGTGATCGAAAAAAAGTTGCATGATTAAGTGCTGCTGGTATTGTCTGCTATTTCACTTCTCGCTTCTTCTGCTTCTCTGCCACGCTCAGTAGCACATACGTTGTTTGGAGGGATTCTAACACATACACATTCTTAATTTATAGTTCATTTTGATACTCATAGCTATAGTCACAAAATGGCGCTTCTCTGTCGTCTTACAGTATGTTATAATATAACGCGCGTTTTGCTTACAGCTGGACAGGTAACTGAAAACCTTGTGAGAAGCACCTGATTTGAAATCAGCTGCACGATGACACGATAGTTGGAAGAGAAGATCACCACATGTATGCACAGAATGAATGAAGGGGCACTAGTATGGTACTGCACTTTGTATAGAAGAAATGCAAAATTACCTCATGTGGCTTATGAGACCTTTCAGAACTGTGTATGTGCATGTATTTATCTGTTTCTCCAGACTGTAGTGAAGTCAAGATATTATTTGATGGTTTCGAACATTGAATATTTGTATGTGTTTCCAAAGAGCGCTTCATTTCTGTTCAGTTTTTTTATTATATCCATTAACCTGGACTATATTTATATATATATATATATATATATATATATATATATATATATATATATATATATATATATATATATATATATATATATATATATATATATATATTGTAGCGATGCTGACGCCGACAGGTTAAAAAAAAGCGTCTTTATTAGGGCGAACTTGTGCCCACGATTCTAAAAAACTAAACTATGGTTGTCAAGTTCGAGTAGCCGAGTGGCACAGATCCGACTATCTTCCTCTTCCTCGTTGTTGAACGTCCGAACGCGTGGCGCATGCCAGCCGAGCCGGGTCTTGCTGGTGCTGGTGACGATGATTGTGGCGGGCTACTTGAATGTGGCGAACCTGTCGCAGCATTGCCCCCCTCCTCAGAGGCATCGTCCCGATGCTTAAGACAGTGAAAAGATACACGCGCACTCTCACTCGTTTTTCGACGATCTGTCATAATAGGGCTTCATGCGGACTACGTGGACCACTTCCGTGGGATTGCGGCGTCTTGAACTCACGTGTCCAGCGGATCTGACTTCATAAGTGACGTTGCTGATACGGTTGAGTACTTCATAAGGGCCGAAGTATCGGCAAAGAAGCTTTTCAGAGAGTCCGCGGCGGCGCACTGGTATCCATATCCACACTTTGTCACCGGGATGATAAAGTGTGTCACTGCGTCGCTTGTTGTAGCGACTAGAATCGACGTGCTGTTGGTGGCGTATTCAGTATCTTGCCATTTGCCGTGCTTCTTCGGCTCTTTGCAAGAAGTCATCTAAGTCAGGTGGATAGCTGCTTTCGTCCTGTAGTGGTAACATGGCATCCAGCGGGGTGGTCACTCTTCGGCCGAATACTAGTTCGAAAGGGGCAACGTGGGTTGTTTCTTGAACGGCTGTATTATATGCGAATGTTACGTAGGTTAATATTTCGTCCCGCTGTTTATGTTCAACATCAACATACATTGATAGCATGTCGGTCAGAGTTCTATTGAGGCGTTCGGCTAAGCCATTTGACTGAGGGTGATACGCCGTTGTTCTTCTGTGATCGGTATTTGTCATGCGCATCAGGCATTGCATTAGGTCTGCAGTAAATGCGGTGCCCCGATCCGTAATAATGACGATGGGCGCACCATGTCTGAGCACTATGTTGTTCACAAAGAACTTGGCGACTTCGGCAGCTGTCGCACTGTATAGAGAGTAAGTTTCGGCATAACGGGTGAGATAGTCTGTGGCTACGACTATCCATTTCTTGCCTGCACGTGATGTCGGCAAAGGTCCTAGGAAGTCCATGCCGACTTGTTGGAATGGGGCATCGGGAGGGTCTATTGGCTGGAGAAGGCCGGCTGGTTTTACGGGTGGAGTTTTGCGTCGTTGACATTGACGACAAGTTTTCACGTAGTTCTGCACTGATGCGAGCAACTTAGGCCAATAGTATTTCAGGCGAATCCTGGCGAATGTTCGGCTCACACCCATGTGTCCAGATGTTGGCTCGTCGTGGCATGCGTGCAGAATTTCCTCTCGCATGGCTGTGGGCACGACTAGTAAAAACGTTTCACCATTTGGTTCGAAGTTCCTCCTGTAAAGGACACTTCCTCGAAGGCAGAACGCGGAGAGCCCTCTGGAGAATATGCGAGGGACTTGAACGTCGAGACCCTGCAGGTGTTGTATAAGTGCCAGCAAATCCGGGTCATCTCGTTGTAGTTGAGCGATTTTGGATGTGTCGACAACGCCTAGAAACGGGAAGTCTTCCTCTTCAGGTACACTTGGATCGACGGGAGAGCGTGACAGGCAGTCGGCATCGCTGTGTTTCCTTCTCGATTTGTACACGACCGTAATATCATACTCCTGCAGCCTAAGGCTCCATCTTTCTAGTCGACCTGACGGGTCCTTGAGATTTGCCAGCCAGCATAGAGCATGGTGGTCACTGACAGCTCTGAACGGTCTACCAGAAAGGTAGGGTCGAAACTTGTTTATGGCCCAGATGACCGCGAGGCACTCTTTTTCAGTTGCAGAGTAGTTTGCCTCAGCTTTTGATAGTTTGCGGCTGGCATAGGCTAACACTTTCTCTTGACCATTTTGCCACTGGACAAGGATGGCGCCGAGGCCGACATTGCTGGCATCGGTATGAACTTCTGTGTCGGCTGTCTCATCAAAATGGGCAAGTATTGGTGAACCCTGTAGTCGTTTCCTTAATTCGTCAAAAGCTTTCTGTTGTTCGCTTTCCCACGTGAAGGGCACGTCGTCTTTTGTCAGTTTTGTAAGAGGTTCCGCAATCTTTGAGAAGTTTTCCACAAATCGTCTATAATAGGCACATAAACCCAAAAATCGATGCACTGACTTTTTGTCTCTGGGCGTAGGGAACCTCTGAACAGCGGCTGTCTTTTCGGGATCGGGACGAACACCCTCGGAACTAATGACATGTCCAAGGAATCGCAGCTCTTCGAAGCCGAAGTGGCATTTTTCGGGTTTGATTGTCAATTTCGCTGACCGGATGGCTTCCAATACTGTGCGTAGTCGCTCTAGATGTTTGTCGAACGTTGCAGAGAATACCACCACGTCATCCAAATACACTAGGCATGACTGCTATTTCAATCCGGCGAGGACAGTGTCCATCATTCGCTGGAACGTCGCTGGTGCGGAACAGAGGCCGAATGGAAGCGCTTTGAATTCGTAGAGGCCATCTGGTGTTACGAATGCCGTTTTTTCACGGTCCCGCTCGTCGACCTCTATTTGCCAATATCCGCTTTTCAGATCTAAGGAGGAGAAAAACTTTGCGGATCGCAACCGATCTAGTGTATCGTCGATACGTGGCAAGGGGTAGACATCTCGTTTAGTTACAGTGTTCAGTTTTCTGTAGTCGACGCAGAATCTAAGTGTGTTGTCTTTCTTCTTAACGAGCACTACGGGAGACGCCCATGGACTATTCGAAGGCTGGATGACATCATCAGAAAGCATCTCCTCCACTTGCTTCTTGATAATTTCCCGTTCTTTCTGTGACACCCGACATGGATGCTGGCATATAGGCCTCGTGTCATCTTGCGTTATAATTCTGTGTTTCGTGATTGACGTGCGCTGGACCTTCGGGGTACTTGAAAAGCAATCAGAGAATTCTTTTACCAAGGCGTAAATCTGTTTCTTCTGACTGTCCGGAAGGCTCTGATTGACGGTCACGGATGTGTCGATGTTGCAGGCTACTGGTCGAGTGGTTGATGTCGTTAAGCTGCATAGTTCAGTCGCCATACAGAAGTCGTGTAAATAGGCGATAGCCGTGCCTTGAGCGATGGGTTGAAGCTCATTGGAGAAATTTGTGAGTAGGACATCTGCACGGCCATTCGTCAAGTGAACAAGACCCCTAGCTACGCAGACACCTTTGTTAAAAAACAGTCCTACATTTGTATCCGCTATGCCTTCGCGGTTGTACAATGCATCATTTTCTACGAGCACCATTATACTGCAGCGTGGCGGCACAGTTACGTCATCATGAACAACGCGTAGAGCAGTTAGGCGTCGTTCCTCAGATTCCTCCACAGGTATAGCTCGTTCAGTCGAAAACGACACGCTGGACCTACGCAGGTTAATTACGGCGCCATTAGCTCGCAAAAAATCCATTCCTATAATGAGTTCTCTTGAACATTCTGGCAGCACAATGAAATCGGCCACGTAAATAAAGCCCCGTATTTCAAGTCTTTCAAGTCGCAGCAATATATATATATATATATATATATATATATATATATATATATATATATATATATATATATTGTAGGCATTCATTAAGCACATCTGCTCTCTTTACGTATATTCATCATCGTGAGTGGTCGTCATCTTCATCTGCTGTGGGGACTTGGCTTGTCTGAGTTCTGTGCCTTGGGCGTGGTGGCTTCATCGTGTCTTCCGGGCCTAATAAAGGTTGCCTTCACCGTTACATCACAGGTGGTGGAGTGGGCTCTACGATCTTTCGTCCTCTCCCAGCCTAATCTGCCTCCTGGAGCTCCGCTCAGGTCGTCGTTTGTGCCAGGTGTCCTGTAACATGCCTCAGGACGAGCTAACCGGCGCTTCTGCGGCTACCTCCACGGCCCCGGCTACCGTAGCCTATCAATCGTGGATTATCACCGCGCACCAGCGTGAGCCGCCCACGTTCGCCGGACTTCGAGGTGAAGATGTGGAGGATTGGTTGGACCAGTTCAATCGAGCGAGTTCCACTAACAACAGGGATGATCCTACCAAGCTTCTCCGTGTTTCTTTCTATCTGACAGGCGTAGCGAAAACGTGGTTTTTCAATCATGAAACGGACATTACGGACTAGACACGTTTCAAGCAACAGCTTCGCCAAATTTTCGGCACCCCGGGGGTTCGTTCAGCTCTCGCGAAAAAGACACTGGATGCTCGCAAGCAGCAATGCGGTGAGTCTTACACATCCTACATAGAGGATGTGCTTGCTCTCTGTCACCGTTTCAACACGTCCATGTCTGAATCAGCGAGAGTTCGTCATCTATTGAAAGGGATCGGTACGGTCGCATTCAATGCCTTGGTCATTCAAAACCCGACTACAGTCGCTGACGTTGTTCCCACGTGCCAACGCCTAGAGGAACTCGAATCCCAATGGTTACCACTGGACAGCGCTGAAAACACCACCACGACTGATGTCTCATAGCGTGCCATCATCCGGGCGATTACACGGGAAGAGCTGCAATCGCTCGGCCTCTCAATGACACCGAGTCCGCCTCCCCCTCCAACACTGTTTTGCGCGACGTTATCAAAGAGGAGTTGGCGTCCATGACTGGGCCAGCGTATGTAGACGCTCCAGTACCTCGACCGCAGCCGACATACGCACAAGTCCTCGCTGGATCACCACCCATCGTACAACCGATGCCCGCACACTCGACGCCTGTACCGCTGACTTCGTTGACTCCGAGTGCGCCTAGCCAACCCTTTCACCCACCGTGGCGGCCACCTCGTCCAATCTGTTATTACTGCGGCTATCGGGGCCACATTGCACGCGTCTGTCGGAAGCGTCAGCAGGACGAACGTCGTGGATTGGACAGCTACGGACGGGATGATGGGACAAGCTAGTACGCTTTCCAACGTCGTCCTTTTGATCCGCCGATACGTCGCTCAACGTCTCCAACTGCGACATCTGAGCCAACCCGTTCGTACCGCTCCACTAGACGCCGCTCACCCTCACCCCTCCGCCGCTCCACGTCTCCATTGCGACCTGTCTCGCAATCCACCAACCAACGCTCGGAAAACTAACCTCTGCAGCTTTTGGAGGAAAAGCTGCATCGAACGAAAAGACAGAAGTTCCTCCAGTGCGTTCATATAATACGATATCTGTTTTAATAGAAGGTGTGTACGTGGACGCTTTAATAGACACTGGTGCTTGTTTATCTGTAATTGATCGTTCTTTGTGCTCACGTCTGCGAAAAGTCACCACCCCTTATGATGGACCTACACTGCACGCTGCTCAAGGGGACGCCATTAGACCTGCCGCTATGGGCACCGCTCGTGTTTCCATAGCTGGTCTTCTTCATTTCGTGCAATTTGCTGTGCTGAGTTCGTGTGCCCACCAGCTTATATTAGGCTGGGATTTTCTCTCTACGGCGAAATCTTCCATCTGCTGTCTAGAAAATGTTGTTCATATGATAGAAACTGCCTATGCCCTGTATGCGGATGACAAGCCCGTTCACTTACTCGCTGCTGAAGATACCGAGCTACCACCTGGTCATCAGCGGATAGTTGCCATAACTTCTAATGTGATCGACTCTGGTGACGTGTTTGTCCAACCATCTGCACGCTGTCTCACAAGAGGTATAGCCCTTGCTTCATGTCTAGCGCGGTTCCACAATGGCTCCGGACTTCTCTACGCTACAAACCAGACTTCTGAGAAAATCCTCATTCCTAAAGGCACCAAATTGGCCTTCGTTTCTGAATCTCAACCTGTCTCTGTTGTACCGCTTATGCCAGCGTGTCCTGACCTTCCTTCTATTGGACATTCATCAAGCGTTTCTGTTCTTGCTGCGACTATTAGTCCAGAACTGACCTCTTCACAGACAGATGAGTTGCTTGCCTTGCTACAAAAGCATAGGAGATTGTTTCTCATCTCTGGGATAGACGTCCATTATTAGGCATAGTATCCAGACCGATGGCACTTCCATCGTACGCCGTCGACCATATCGCGTCTCTTCGTCCGAGCGTCAGATCATTGAACAAAATGTAGCCGATATGCTGCAACGGAACATTATACGTCCCTCTGCGAGTACTTGGTCATCCCCAGTTGTTTTAGCAAGGAAAAAAGATGGCTCCGTGCGATTTCGCTTGTACTACAGAGCACTTAATAAGATTACCCACAAGGATGTTTACCCCATGCCGCGCATAGATGATGCTTTGGATTCACTGCAAGGCGCTGAGTACTTCTCAAACCTAGAGCTGCGTTCAGGTTTATGAATATACCCATGCACGAGGATTACAAAGAAAAGACAGCGTTTTCAACACTAGATGGGCTGTACGAATTCAACGTCATGCCATTCGGCCTTTGTAATGCTCCAGCAACATTCGAGCGGATGATCGACACTGTTTTACGAGGCTTGAAGTGGAAGACTTGCTTTTGCTATTTAGACGATATCGTTATTTTTTCGTCAACCTTCCCTCAGCACTTGCAACGACTGGACGAAGTTCTTACGTGCCTTGCAAACGCAGGCCTTCAGCTGAACACCAAGAAGTGCCGTTTTGCGAGCAAGACGATTAAAGTGTTAGGCCACATCGTAAGCAAGGACGGTATTCGTCCCGATCCTGACAAGATTTCCGCTGTCCAATACTTCCCGCGTCCTGAAAAAGCCATAGACTTGCGCAGTTTCCTCGGCCTCGCTTCTTATTTTCGCCGATTCATTCGAGACTTCGCCTCAATAGCTTCACCATTGCACAAGTTGCTCGGATCAGGTGTCACCTTTGTGTGGTCTCCTGAATGTGAGGCGGCGTTTGCTCAACTGAAGTGTGCACTCACATCCGAACCAGTCTTCTGCAATTTCGACGAAACTGCACCTACGCTCCTGCATACAGACGCTAGTGGTCGAGGCATTGGTGGAATTCTCCTACAGCGAGACAAATCTTCACGTGAGAAAGTCGTCGCATACGCGAGCCGTGCACTGACCCCTCCCGAAAAGAATTATACCATCACCGAACAGGAGTGCCTCGCGGTCGTATGGTTGATACAAACGTTTCGACCTTATCTCCATGGCCGTCACTTTACTGTGGTTACGGACCATCACGCCTTGTGCTGGCTCTCGACAATCAAGAACTTGTCCGGCCGCCTTGGTCGCTGGATTCTTCGCTTACAAGAATACGACTTCACGATCACATTCAAGTCGGGAAACAAGCATAAAAACGCCGATGCGCTTTCGCGTTGCCCGCTCTCTTCGGAGCCACTTAACAAACCCACCACTGCCGCACTCGAGAAGCTTTCGGCCATCTCTTCCCTACATGTTTCGTCATTAGCTTCTGTGGACCCAACTTCTCCAAGCGGTTTGTTCTTATCTCACCAACGTGCTGATCCTTACTGTCGCCGCATCATGGACCGTCTTGACGGGACTTGCCGGCCCTCTAACGCCTGTCTTCGCCGACAGCTGACACAATTCAAGCTCAACAACCACGTCCTGTACCGTCATATCTACCACCCTGATGGTCAACGCTGGGTGGCCGTTCTTCCTCACTCTCTTCGGGCTCAAGTCGTCAAGACATATCACGACGACATGTCTGCTGGACACATGGGCTTCCAGAAAACGTATGGCCGCATAACATGTCACTACTACTGGCCGGGCTTGTCCCCCTGTGTCGCGAAGTACGTTGCCTCATGCGCCCTTTGTCAGCGTCGCAAGCTACCTACATCGACTCGAAGTGGACAATTACAACCGCTCCCGTGTCCCCTGACACCATTCGAGGTAGTTGGCATTGACCTCTATGGTCCGCTTCCTATGACTGTCACGGACAATCGATGGATAGTTACAGCTGTCGACCACCTGACCCGCTACGCCGAAACAGCTCCCATGCCTTCTGCATCAACTTCGGAAGTGGCTGACTTCATCCTTCGAGCAATAATCCTTCGACACGGAGCTCCTCGTGTAATTCTGAGCGACTGTGGAAGAGTATTTCTTTCAGAACTCGTTGAAGAAGTGCTCAAGGCATCCGGCACTACACACAAAACAAGCTCCAGTTACCATCCTCAGACGAACGGCCTGACTGAGCGCTTTCATCGTACAAGATATGATAGCGATGTATATCGAACCCGACCACAGAAACTGGGACACCATTTTGCCATTTGTCACTTTTGCGTATAATACCTCTGTACAGCGCACAACCGGTTACTCGCCGTTCTACCTCGTCCACGGTCGCTTCCCTTCTTTATTCCTCGATATTTCAGTCTTCTCTGCGCCTGTCAAACCATGTTCATCTTCAAGAGAATAATACGTGTCTCGTCTACTTCATTGCCGCCAGCTGGCTCGCGTCAACACTGAAGCCAAGCAACAGGATCGCAAGCTTGACTATGATGCCTCTCATCGGGCCGTGTCTTTCAGCTCTGGCGACAAAGTCCTCCTTCTTACAACCATTCGCACTCCCGAACTGTGCGAGAAGTTTCAATTACGTTTTATTGGCCCCTACACTGTCTTGGAGCAAACGTCTCCTGTTAATTATCGCGTGGCACCCGTTCTTCTTCCGACGGACCGCAGCTACAGAGCAGCAGAAATAGTCCACGTATATCGCATGAAGCCTTTTATACGGCGTTCATCTTCGCTTTAAACTGCGGCCAAGCACTGCGGCAGGATGACCGCTTTCACGTGGGGGGGGGGGAGTTAGTGTAGGCATTCATTAAGCACATCTGCTCTTTTTACGCATATTCATCACCGTGAGTGGTCGTCATCTTCATCTGTTGTGGGTACTTGGCTTGTCTGAGTTCTGTGCCTTGGGCGCGGTCGCTTCATCGTGTCTTCCGCGCCTAATAAAGGTTGCCTTCACCGTTACATCACAGTATATACATATATATATATATATATATATATATATATATATATATATGATTCAAAAAATAAATTCTTCGGGTCCGGTGCAAATATAATTAACAATAGAGGAGCACACTTACGAAAATTTGATAATTGTTTACTCTACGTTTCAGCCGTGGCACGGCCTTCGTCAGGATTAACAGAAATACGAGTATGTGGCCGCTTTTATGGGCAGGCACGAACACGTCAGTACAAAACACGTGCGACCAGCATGTGAGTGTCAAAAAGTTCTTTGAAACAGCCGTGACTACACTACAAACCATTAAAATCTAATACAATAAATAAGATTGTGGGCATGTGAAAGGCATTTCTAACATTCACCATTGACGACGAGGATCACGCATGAAAAAATAAATATGTGATAACCTTTATGAAGTATATTATACGTCAGGGATGCTTCTTTAAATATTTCTCAAAATTTCGGACGTCAGGGCATCGTAGAAAGGCATGACACTTTGCCTACGCATTCGTTAATGCCGGATAACAGACTGTTGAACTTGTGAATCAAGAACGATTCTCAAATTCCGCCATCATGGTGCAACTTAAAGCCCGATTCTAATATTGTCACCATAATCTTGTCAAACGAATGACCTGGTAGATGACAATGCTTGGACAATGGAAGATGTGGCAAACTGTTTACGTCAGTTTACCAAGTCATTTACCAAGTCATTGTATGCTTAAATGACAAACCCATCGACGGTTCCACCTTGGGCACTATATTATCACTGATACTCGAGCTTTACAACTTTGAATTTAACGGTAAACATTATTTTTAAACCAGCGGCACCTCGATGGGCACAAAAATAGGCCCCAATTATACGAACATCTTCATGGGCATTTTAGAAAACAACTTTCACGCCACTCGTGACCTTAAATCACTTTATTACAAACGCTTCATTGACGACATTTTCTTAATTTGGCACTATGGTGAAGCGGCCTTACATTCTTTCATTGCAGACTTCAACAGAGTAGAACCATCCATCTCCTTTTCCCACTCTTATTCACCAGTCACCATAAACTTCCTTGACGTCAATGTAGCATTAAGCAATGGTAAACTAACGACAAACCTGTACAGGAAGCCCACCGACCGACAAAGATATCTTCATTTTAAAAGTAGCCATGTCAAACACTGCAAAACAAGTATACCCTATAGCCAAGCTATTCGTTTTAAAAGAATTTGTTCGGACAACAGGGATTTCACTCGCAACTGTGACCAGCTGCGTAAAGCATTAACCGAACAACATTATCCTTCACAAATAATTGACGACGCTCTCCAACGGGCCAAATGTGTCGACCGGAAAGAGCTCATCAGTAAAGACAAGCAATTAGCGCCACCTTCCCGAACCAACTTTGTTCTAACGCATTCTGCATCTATTCCTAACGTGTCGCAAATACTCAGAAAGCATTACAACATACTGACACAGAGCGATCGGCTTAAGGACATCTTCACTGAATCACCGCAGGTTGTATATCGGAGATCAAGGAACTTGCGCGACATGGTAACTTCTTCCAAGACTAGATTCGTTGCTCCAGTTGATTGTCACCCCTGTAAAAAAACGCGATGTAAAGTTTGTGCGCACATAACCACTGCGACTGTTGCTAAAAGCACGGCATCTAACTTTTTACTTAGAATTAAAGGGGACTTAAACTGCGACAGCAGCAACATCATTTACTTACTTGAACGCTCAATCTGCCACATGCAATACATCGGTCAAACCGAGGCATCTTTTCGCATCCCTTTCAACAACCACAAATCACACTTAAACAGTTTGCCACATCTTCCATTGTCCAAGCATTGTCATCTACGAGGTCATTCGTTTGACAAGATTATGGTGACACTATTAGAATCGGGCTTTAAATCGCACCATGATGGTGAAATTCAAGAGTCGTTCTTGATTCACAAGTTCAACAGTCTGTTATCCGGCATTAACGAATGCGTAGGCAAAGTGTCATGCCTTTCTACGATGCCCTGACGTCCGAAATTTTGAGAAATATTTAAAGAAGCATCCCTGACGTATAATATACTTCCTAAAGGTTATCACATATTTATTTTTTTCATGCGTGATCCTCGTCGTCAATGATAAATGTTACAAATGCCTTTTACATGCCCACAATCTTATCTATTATATTAGATTTTAATGGTATGTAGTGTAGTCACGGCTATTTCAAAGAATTTTTTTGACACTCACATGCTGGTCGCATGTGTTTTGTACTGACGTGTTCATGCCTGCCCATAAAAGCGGCCACATACTCGTATATCTGTTAATCCTGACGAAGGCCGTGCCACGGCTGAAACGTAGAGTAAACAATTATCAAATTTTAGTAAGTGTGCTTCTTTATTCTTGATTAGATATATAAATAAATGAATATATATATATATATATATATATATATATATATATATATATATATATGTGTGTGTGTGTGTGTGTGTGTGTGTGTGTGTGTGTGTGTGCATGCACTTAAGCATATTCAGTTCAGCTCTGTTGGAAAACTTGCGAAAACTTCTGTACGGTGCTCTGGTGGAATCCTGTGATCCGTATCTGTCCCATCAAAAATTTTGGGCATGCTTTGTTGCATTATAGGGTATTTTGACAATTGATGACATGTGAAAGCCACAGTGCTTGGCTGTAATCTCAAAACCAATGTCTGTCTCATCAGGAAGTGTCAGATGCATTCTGTAGATGTTAAAGGATATTTAAACTACCAGAAAAGGGCTAAAGTCTTCACAGCACTGATCTGCAATCACCATCCAGCTTAGAAGTCATTTTAGTGTTCTCTAACACGTTCAAATAAAGTTATCAAACACTGGATTTATCTACTTGGTACGATTCCTAATACCAGTGTGTCTGTATTTTTGGAGGCACTTGTATTATAATATTGTTCTATTTCTCTGATTTCTCACCGGGGTGCACTCAAGGGTAGTGATATTTGTTTACCTTGGCACACTTATTGTGATATTACTGTTTAAATCCTTTCATCTTGTATATACCCCGCAGGGGCGCCTGCGCAAGTAGGCGTTTGGTGTGTAGCGACAACACGGACCCGAGCTAACGGGGGAGTTTTGACTCCCTCCCACGCCTAGCCGTGCGTGGCTTTGCCGTGTCCGGGGAAAAGGGGATCATGGGGGTTGAGCCGACGCAGGGTGATTGGACCTTAAAGGCCCCCCGGCAGAGGCAACACACCCCTTTGGTCCTGGCTTCACGTAGACGGCACCCCCGGATTAACCCGCCCGGGGGGAATCGGCAGTTGCCTTTTCCTGTCTCCACCTCACGTCTTCGTCTTTTCTCTCACTTTAAATCTTTCCTGTCCTCTACTCACTTCCATTGACTTCCGTGTTTCCTGGCGCCAAGGGTTCACCCTGTGTGGCTATCCTACCTTGGATACACCATATTCGGTTATAGTGGTGGCGTACAGCTGGCGTCTGCGGGGCCTGTACTTACAGACCCTGCAGCGTTCCCTTGTAGGACTCCATGGTGGGTGGCTGGCGCCGCTCCCGAAAGTAAGCATTTACATATGGCTTGTTCCTTCCCCCCTCCCTGATTGCCCTCAGGAAAGAGGGCGCACCGATGAAGTTTTCCAGTTTTTTGGTAACCAGAAAGTATTTTTCCCCGATTCCATGTTATCCACGCTTACACACCCGGCAAATCAGTGCGAACACTTTCACCTTTTCTAGTATCAAAGTCTTTGACGGAAATCTTTGGCCCAGGATATAAAGCTTCGAGAATGGCAAGTGGTGACCTCCTGTTGGAGCTCCGCTACCTGAAACAATATGAAAAATAGCCTAAACTTGTGAAATTTTGAGATACCAAATTAATAGTAACCCCACACCGAACCATGAACACCACCCGTGGCGTTGTCTCAGATGATGACCTGTTAGGGCTGACGGAGGCTGAACTCCTGGTGGGTTTCAGCGAACAGAATGTCATAAACGTAAAACGAATCAGTATGAGGCGTGATGGCAAAGAAGTCCACACTAAACACCTGATACTTACCTTCAATTCAAGTGTACTGCCCGACTCCGTTGAGGCTGGGTATATCAAGCTTCGAGTGAGGCCATATATACCAAACCCCCTCCGATGTTTCAAATGCCAGCGGTTCGGCCACAGTTCACGGAACTGCCGAGGCCGCCTAACTTGCGCGAAATGCAATGCTGAAGAGCACACATCAGATGCCTGTGAAAACTCTCTTCACTGTGCGAACTGTAATCGGGAACATGCCGCATACTCGCGGTCATGCCCGTGCTGGAAAAAGGCAAAGGAAATTGTCACAATTAAGGTAAAACAAAACATTTCGTTTAAGGAGGCACGAAGGCAGGTGTCCTGCCTACCAGAAACTAGCTTTGCCGAAGTGGCACGTCAGGGGGCAGCGCCACGACGGCCCCTGGCGCCTGTCTGGCACACGCGTAGTAAGTCAGCGGTGACGCCATTCGCCCCCTCGGCGGTTGCAGCCAGTGCTGCTCCACCATCCAAGAAAGACCCACCAACCTCTGGGCTGGGGGCCGCGAAGGTCTCGTCTTTTGAGGCGAGGCCCTCAAAACAAATGCAGCGCTCGCAAGAGTGCCTGTCCAGCGCCTCGCAAGAGGCAATGGACACAACACCGAGCGTGAGGGCGCATCCAGCGCCTAAAGATTGGCGCGACTCCGTCGACCGATCCAAAAAAGAAAAATCTCGTGTCATGGCCCCTGGAAAGGGTCCGTGAGCTAACTTTCCATCCTTGAGCACACATCACAAAACACATCCAAAATGGATACACAGATCTTACAGTGGAATGTGAGAGGACTTCTCCATAACCTCGATGATAATAGAAAACTTCTTAATAAACATACTCCAAAGGTGCTGTGTGTTCAGGAGACACATCTCAAGTCCACACAAACAAACTTTCTAAAGCATTATGCCATCTTCCGCAAAGACCGTGACGACGCTGCCGCTTCGTCGGGCGGTGTCGCTATAATAGTTGATAAAGGTGTTGCCTGTAAGCAATTAAACCTCCGAACTTCTCTTGAGGCAGTTGTTGTCCGAGCAGTGCTGTTCGGGAAGCTACTAACAATTACCTCTATTTACATTCCCCCGTGCTATCAACTTTCAAAGACACAATTTCAAAGGTTCATTGATGAACTTCCTCCGCCATTTATAGTCGTTGGTGATCTAAATGCACATAATCACCTATGGGGTGACTCCCGTTTAGATGCGCGAGGACGCCTAATAGAACACTTTCAGTTTTCGTCAGGTGCATGTCTACTAAACAAAAAAGAACCAACGTATTATAGCACTGCACATAACATATACTCTTCTATAGACCTGAGTATTGTCTCGAGTGCTATAATTCCATATCTGGAGTGGTTCGTTCTCAAGAACCCTTTTGGGAGTGACCACTTCCCGATTATGTTGAAGTTAACAAAAGAAGATACATGCTCGCCTGACTTTCCTCGTTGGAACACCAAGTCAGCCAACTGGAAACTGTTCCGAGAAATTACATTTTTAGACGGAGATGGCATTGCTGATTTTAATATAGATGATGCTGTAGCATACCTAACAGGTTTTATTATTGACGCTGCAGTGAAATGTATTAAGCAAACTAATGGAATGACCAATAAACGTCGCATCCCATGGTGGAACGACGATTGTCGCAAAGCGCGCAATAGACAAAATAAAGCTTAGAGACTACTCCGAAATTATCCAACGACTGATAACCTCAACAATTTCAAACAGGTTAAGTCCCAAGCCAGAAGAACGCGTCGTCTTGCAAAGAAAGAAAGTTGGAATAGGTACATCTCCGGTATAAATTCTTACACCGATGAAACGAAGGTTTGCAATAAGTTAAAGAAGTTAATGGGTCGGGAGTCACACCCCCTACCCTTGGTAATTAGCCGAGGGGAGAGCCTGGAGCAGCAGGCGGACTGCCTAGGCGAACACTTTGAATACGTCTCGAGTGCATCGCACTACACAGAAACGTTCTTAAGATTCAAAGAACGTGAAGAGCGGCAACCCCTTAAATCTAAACGTCCCTCCAGGGAGGCTTACAACTGCCCATTTTCATTAGGCGAACTTAAGGCATATCTTGCGTACTGCAACAACTCGGCGCCAGGTGGCGATCGTATAACGTACGAAATGATCAAGTATCTTCACCCAGAAGCACTAAAAACGCTCCTAACCCTCTTGAATACCAAGTGGGAAGCTGTATATATTCCATTGACATGGAAAGAAGCTATAGTCAATAATAAGTCATGGCAGTAAGCTGAAAAATACATTGTTCGGCCTGTCACGTGACTTTTCTAAACCAGTTCGGGAAAAGCGGCGTAACTTACTGCAGTTCTCGAAAACAATAAAAAAGGAAAGTGACCGTGTGAGGCTCGTTTTTGACAGGCTTCACATCAATGATGACGTTTATGTATGGGACCCCAATACCAATCAAGCCGCACCCATCACTAATCACGCTGCGCTATCTCAATCCTCTTCCGCTACGGTATGACTGCAGCCCAACCCTACCCCCCGTTCAACAATTAACCATTCCTTATCATCGCACCAAAGAAGTTCTGGTTGTGTTCGTTTTTTGTACACGAACATTAGAAGCGTTCAGTCCAAAAGCATTCCGTTGTCATCCCTCGTTGATTCTTGCACACCAACCATTGTCACACTAACTGAAACGTGGCTAAACGATGACATTCCTGACAGCAGTATTTTTCTCACGTGGGCAGATTACAAATTTTTTCGTTCTGATAGGAAACATGGAAGGGGAGGTGGCGTACTTCTGGCGATAAAAAATGATGTGCTTGCAGTACCTGTTCCGGTTACCTCGTTTTTGGAATGTGTATGGGTATCCCTGAAGTGTGGCGGCCACGTCATACTTATTGGTGTTTTTTACCGCCCCCCAGATGCAAATACTGACTTTTCTAATGAATTTACCCGTGTCTTGACGCTACTGTGTTCTCGTTTTCCTAATTCTCTCTTAATAATTTTTGGCGATTTTAATTTTCCGAGCATTTGCTGGTCAACTCTATCCGTTAGGGATGGTCAAAGTGAAGCTCATAATTTCGTCCAGTCTTCTCTCGACTTTTCCCTGGCTCAGCTAATTACTCATCCCACGCGGTGTTCCGCTACATCAGCTAATATTCTAGACCTAGTATTTACCAACAACCCTAATATTTTTTCTGAAATTACTCATCTTGACGGGCTTTCTGATCACGACGTCCTTACTGGAAGCGTCCGGATTTCCCCTAATAAGCGCAAAACTACCAATATGCAAATAAGGTGCTATAATAGAGCTGATTACGATAGCATTAATAATGAACTCCTGTCTTTCTCAAATAACTTTTTAGGAGGGTATTTATCCCGATCCGTTGAAGATAATTGGCTCATGTTTAAAAATGCACTTACCAACTTAATCAGCGGGTTCATTCCCCTTATCACCATCAAAACTGTAAACACCGCACCATGGTATAACCAACAGCTTCGACGTCTCAATAAAAAAAAGAAAAGACTTTACCGCCACGCCAATAAAATAGACCCCCTTTCTGTTTCCTGGTTACGCTACAAAACATGTGATAAGGAATATCAGTCACTGCTCACATCAACTCGACGTCATTTCTTCAAACATGACTTAACATCTATGCTATTAAATAACCCTCGGAAATTTTGGCGTGTCATCAATCCTGTTGATCATCCTGATATAGTCCTTACCACCAGTAATAACAGCGTCATTCCCACGTCTCAGTGCGCACAAGTTTTAAACGACGCATTCATTTCGGTATTCACGTGTGAAGACATCCCGTCATGCCCGAAAGTTAACCTCATTCCTGATATCAGCATGCCAGAAATAATAGTCAGTGAAGCGGGTATATTCTCCTTACTAAATAAACTCAAAATTTCTACTGCTTCTGATCATGTCGGCTTTAATAATAAGATACTAAAGAATATATCAGCTAGCATTTGTCCCATACTTACTGGCCGCCCTTTTTTCACAATCGTTATCATTAGGCTGCATCCCACATGACTGGCGAATCGCTAAAGTAATTCCCATCTTCAAGTCTGGTGAACGCTCATCGCCATTAAACTATCGTCCCATCTCATTAACCAGTACCATTTGTAAAATTCTTGAACATATAATCCACACCCAAGTAATTAACTACCTGGAAGATCATAACATTATACATAAATATCAGCATGGCTTTCGCCGAGGATACTCATGTGACACGCAGCTCGCCGGCTTCATTCATGACATTCATTCAGCTCTCGACGGTGGATCCCAGGTTGATGCTATTTTTCTCGACTTTTCTAAAGCTTTTGACCGTGTCCCTCATCACCGGCTTCTAACCAAACTGTCTAGGCTTAACATTCACCCTAACATTTTGGCATGGGTAAAAGATTTCCTTTCTTCTAGAACACAGTTCACGTCCGCTAACAATTGTAACTCTTCCTTCAGACCAGTAACTTCTGGAGTCCCACAGGGTAGCGTACTTGGTCCACTACTGTTTCTAATCTACATTAATGACTTGCCATCCTGTGCCTCATCCCGAATTACAATTTTTGCTGACGACTGTGTGGTTTACTGAATAATTTCCTCTGACAATGACCGGAAGGCTTTGCAAACTGATCTAAATGCTATTAATGCATGGTGCTCATCTTGGCTAATGACCCTAAACTGCTCTAAAACGAAGTTTATGTCTTTCAGTAAACACGTAACCCGGATTCCTACCTGCTACATGTTGAATAATACTACTGTTGACCTCGTCTCCACTTATAAATATCTTGGAATTCATTTGCAACCTGATCTGACATGGCACTACCATATAAAACTCACCCTGGCGGCTGCTAACCGGTCTTTCGGATTTCTCAAGCGTAACCTTAAACAGGCTCCTCCTAACATACGCAAACTTGCATTTACTACACTAATACGTCCAAAATTAGAATATGCATCAGCCATTTGGGATCCCGAACATGCTTACATCATAACCGACATTGAATCACTGCAAAATCGTGCCGCTCGCTTCATATTTTCAGATTATTCACGTCATTCCAGCGTCACAGCACTAAAACGCCGAGCAGAGCTACCCGAACTATTCCATCGTCGCAAACTTGCACGCCTATCACTTTTCCATAAACTTTATCACCACGTGTCACTTCACAGCGATTTCTTCGAGCCACCTGCCGTTATTTTTCCTCGCCGCGATCACCCCTACAAAGTTAAACGCTTAAACTGTAAGTCATCTGCTTTTTCCAAGTCATTCATTCCGCGTACCACAATCGATTGGAATAAACTACCATCACACATTTCCTTAGAAAAAAACGCCACGAAATTTCAAGAACTAATTCAAAATACTGATATCATCTAACTTTTGCTCTTTTACTTGTTTTTCCCTCTTTTCTATAACGTGCAGAGCACACGTGTAGTATTTTTACCTTGTTTCAGCTTATTTGAGGTGTGATGAGTGAGTGTATATTTTTTATTCGTTTTTGAGTGTACGTTTTTTTTTATCAAGTGTATTGATTATTTTTTCTTGCATTTTCATAGGTTGTTCACTGGGTACTCATCTGTATTCCAATGATTTGTTGCCTATTCTTTTCTCTATTTTTTGCTGTCTTTACCAATTACTAGTTATAACATATATCTCAACCTTAGTCTGTATTTAATTTGAATTTTTTTACTTTTTTATCGTTTTTGACGTTTATTGTTTGTAATTTTGCTCATGTAACCCCCCTATGTAATACCCTCTCACGAGGGCCTTTAGGGGTATTATGAAATAAATAAATAAAAAAAATAGTCATCCCGGTACCTAAACAAGGCAAAGACCCATCCTTGGCCGCCAGCTACAGGCCAATAGCGTTAACAAGCTGTTTGTGCAAACTATATGAGAAAATTTTAAACCGGCGCTTAACCCACTTCCTAGAAAGTAACAGTATACTAGACCCCCTTCAGTGTGGTTTCAGAGAGGGGAGGTCGACAACAGACCACCTTGTTCGCATAGAGACATACATCAGAGATGCATTTATTCATAGGCAGTTTGTACTTTCGGTATTCTTAGACCTGGAGAAAGCGTACGATACCACATGGCGATTCGGGATTCTACGCGATCTTGCTGCCATGGGCATCCATGGGAACATGCTAAACACAATTAAAAGTTATCTGTCTAACAGAACCTATCGCGTGAAAGTCGGAAATGATCTCTCTAGATCATTTAGCCAAGAGACTGGTGTTCCGCAAGGAGGCGTGCTTAGTTGCACACTCTTTTTTGCAAAAATGAACTCCCTTCAGTCAGTCATTCCAAGCGTAATGTTTTATTGCGTGTATGTTAATTTATTTATTTATTTATTTCGACATACTGCCAATCCCATCAGGTATTTTAGCAGGAAGGGCGTTAACATAAAAATTCGAATAAGTACACAATAAAGACATACATCGCGATAAAGTACAGAATGAAACTAACAGAATCGGATCATTTAACAATTTCAGATCAAAGAAGGCATAAAACATTAGTGTAAAGAAAAGTTGTCAGAAGAAAATAAATGCAGCGACTTGGTTGACACATTGGTTGACATATTGGCATATGCATCAAGAAACACAACAAGAAATTACAGCAATAAGAAACTACCCTACAATATGGCGAAGTATTTCAAGGAAGCGCAAATGTATACACACTGAAAAACAGAAACATGTTCAAGAATCAACAGAGCGATTTCTCTTCACCTGGATTCAGTACGAAAATTGCTTAAAGAAAAAATATGATGACATGATACTTCGCTCGTACAATGTTCACACGAACACACATATTAAAATCAACCAGGTGATTCCGTTTGCATAATACAAAGTTCATTTTCTACAAGGGTTAGAAATTTTGCTAATTCGGTAGTGCTGGAGATACTCGGATCCAGTTTATTCCATTCATTAGTGGCTAACGGAAAGAATGAGTACTTAAAGCAGTTTGTGTTGAAGGAGTATTCGTTAAGTCTCATTGGGTGTTTTTGGCGTGTTGTTCTAGTTTGATCAAACGTAAGATAGGCGGATACATCAATGTTTAAATGACCATGTATTAATTCATGTATGAATTTTGCACGTGCTAACCTTGTTCTATTCATTAGAGTAAGTAATCCAGCTTTTTCAATTAGTTTAGTCGGAGAATCTGTCTGTCTGTACTTGTTGTAAATGAACCTCATAGCTTTCCTTTGTATTCCTTCCAGTTTCGTGATTTGCTGTTTTGTGAATGGTGACCAAATAATATTACCGTATTCAAGTAATGATCGCACAAGGGAAGTGTATGCAAGCAGTTTTAGAGAAGGCGGGGCCAGGCGAAGCCGGTATCTGAGTGTAAACAAGCGGCGTAGTGCAGCTGAAGTAACGTAACTTATGTGTGCATCCCATCTTACATCTTCAGTTATAATAATTCGAAGATATTTATGCTGACTTACTCTAGTTATGGGAATGTCATTAATGGTGTAAAGAAAATTTGACCTAGTTTTTTTTCGACTTACTGATAAAATTGTACACTTGTTTACATTAAGTGACATCTGCCATTTACGGCACCAGCAGGAAACATCTTGTAAAGCACTATTTAAAGCTACATGGTCCTCCGTTGAGTTTATTTCTCGATATAGCACGCAGTCATCCGCGAATAATTTGATTTTTTCCTTAATATTTGTAGGCAAATCATTAATAAAGAGAAGAAACAAAATTGGCGCCAGCACACAGCCCTGCGGAACTCCAGATGTGACGGAGGTGGTAGCAGAGGTTTCATCGTTAAATTCCACATACTGTGTACGATCAGTAAGATAGTTTTTGATCCAGTTAAGAACAGTAGAATTTCCTAAGGTGGCCTCAAGTTTTTGAAGTAGTTTCTTGTGTGATACCTTGTCGAATGCTTTGGCAAAATCGAGGAAGATTAGATCAGTTTGTTTTTGGTTATCAATACTCTGGGATACCTCAAGTGTTAATTCCACTAATCGGGTTATGGTTGAAAGACCTCGGCGAAAGCCATGCTGATAGGGAGATAATATACGTTTTTCTTCTAGGAAAACAGTTATTTGTTTAAGAATTATGTGCTCCAGGATTTTACTGATTGTACATGTCAGGGATATAGGTCTAAAGTTAGATATATCATTTCCGCATCCTCCTTTATGCACAGGAACAACTTTGGCCTTTTTCCACTCTAGAGGTAAAGAGCACGTTGATAGTGATATGTTAAACATGACGCACAGATATTTAGCTAGCAGCTCTGCATATCTTACAAGAAAGATGTTAGGAATGTTGTCAGGCCCTGCTCCTTTTTTTGTGTCCAAGTTTAACAAGAGATTTATGACACCGGCCTCATTGACAATAATCGGTTCCAGGGTACCTTCCGCACTAGTGTCGATGTCTGGAATGTTTCCGTCATCGACAGTGAATACAGACTTGAAATAGTTGTTCATTTTGTCTGCAGTGATCGCGTTATCTTTTTCCGGGGGTGTGTTGCTTTTGTTGTTTTTTGCAGGCTTTAGGTAGCTCCAAAACTTGCTGGGGGAATTTTTTAGAAAATTTGGCAACGTTTTTGTGAAATAGTTGCTCTTCGCTGTTTTGATTTTTGTTTTTAGGTCACTCACAGCAGCAGTCAAATTGTTTACTGTTACTGCTCCGGGTTTTCGTTTCATTCTCTTTCGTATTCGCTTTACTTTGCGTTTCGCATGTATTACCTCACGTGTTATCCACGGGTTGTGTTTCTTAATTTTTTTCACTCTAAGAGGTACAAAGGTATTAATACAGTGGTGCATAATTTCTTTTAACTGAGACCATAATATTTCAATGGTCGTGGAACTATCATTGCAAATGAGTTTCAAATCATGCAATATGTCTATCCTCGAACGAAAAGTGCAGCTTGGAATGAATAAATTCTCTAAATGGGCGTATGAGAATGGTTTTAAAATAAACACCAAGAAAAGTACTTGCGTACTTTTTTCCAACAAACGAGGGGTAATGCCACTACCAAATGTTGCGACCAAGGGAGACCAACTCTCTGTGAGCAGCGAGAAATTCCTGGGAACCACTTTAGATTCTAAGATGACGTTTATTCCCCTTATTGAAAATGTCAAAATGAAATGTTTGAAAGCGATGAACATCCTAAAACTCCTATCACGTACAACATGAGGTAGTGATCGAAAGTGCCACTTGAAGTTGTACAAAAGCCTCGTCGGGTCGCGCCTTGATTATGCCTCTATAATTTATCATTCCGCAACGCCAAGTGCATTAAAAAACCTAGATCCCGTTCACCATCTGGGTATCCCACTTGCAACCGGTGCTTTCAGGATAAGTCCGATTCAGAGCCTCTAAGTAGAATCGAATCAGTGGTCAGTTCACCTGCAGCGATCCAATAGAAGTTTCACATGTTTTATAAAGGCACGCGCAAACATCAAGCATCCTTCTTATTCAACTATAAACGGTATGACCACTGCCACCCTCTTCCATAATCGACCCGCAGTGAGAAAGCCGTTCTCTTTGCGTGTGAGAAACTTAAGTGAAGAAATGGGCGTTCCACTGCTTGAACTTTGTCCTACGCCCACAGCGAAACTTTTACCACCGTGGCAGTGGCAGCTCATACATTGTGACACTTCCTTTGCCGAGATTACTAAACATGCACCAGAAGCACATATTAAAATGCATTTCCGACAACTTCAGTCCAACTACTCATGCGTAGAGTTTTATGCTGATGCTTCTAAGTCGCATGCAGGGGTGGCTTATGCAGCCGTTGGACCATCCTTCTCGGAATCCGGTGTGCTGCACCCGGAACCAAGTATATTTACGGCTGAGAGATATGTCGGCTTTGAAGCATATACGGAATTCAAACATACAAAAATCTATTATATTCACAGACTCGTTAAGCGTCGTAAATGCATTAAGATCCCTTTTCAGATTCAGAAATCCAGCAATAATTGAGCTGAATTCCGTTCTGTGTACAGCCTATATGTCCAACCAGCATGTTACTATTTGCTGGGTTCCTGGCCATAGAAGCATCGAGGGCAATGTTTTAGCTGACCAAATGGCCACCTCAATTATATTGCGCGCTATTAACCCCACCGCTACTGTCCCTGCAACAGACCTAAAACCCTTCCTACGTAAGAAACTGCGAAACCACTGGCAACGCTTGTGGGACACAGAAATAAATAATAAGCTTCGCTTGATTAAGCCGCGCTTGCGTTACTGGCCCTCCGCTACAAGAACACGGCGAACTGATGTCCTATTCTGTCGCTTCAGAATAGGACACACTTATGGTACCCATAGCTTTCTGCTGACTGGCGATAAACCTCCTACTTGCGGTAGATGTGGTGAGAGGCTAACCGTCCTCCACGTCTTCCTGGAGTGTCCTGAAGCTGAAAGTGAGAGAAAGAAATATTTTGCTTTAGCATACCGCTATAATCTTCCTCTACATCCAATCATGTTTCTCGGTGAAGAGCCGCTTTGTGATGCAAAATCAGTTTTAAGCTTTTTAAAGGATGTAGTATTGAATGTTTTTAGCCCAACATTGAATAATTTTAGCCCAACAGGTTCATAGCGCATCCTCTGTTCAGAGGATGCCGCTGTGATAGCAGCTTTTAATGAGCCTAGACCTCCATGCTCTTGTTTTAAGGGCTCTGTCGAGGCACTGGTGCTCCATGCCAAGTTTTTATTTCACATACATATGACTTTTAAACTATTTTATGTTTCCATAGCACACATCATTTTTTATTGCCATAACTTTACTATATATATATATATATATATATATATATATATATATATATATATATATATATATATATATATATATATATATATATATATATATATATATATATATATATTTACGCACCTACAGCGACTGTTTTAGGCCCATTTACAGCCACGTCACATCTGTTTTATCTACACTGCACATCGCACAGTTCATTATCATCGCTCTGGCGCTCTTTGGCCACATCTGGCCCTTGCGCCAATAAACTCCACTAATCATCATTCATCTTGTATATATGTACACCGCTTTTACAGTAGCCTCACATTGGGCTGCCATATTTCAAAATGAATATACCATCCGAAAGTGTTCCACGCTGTGCTAGGTTCCAATCTGATCCCTAATATCTGTTGCATCATGATGTGTCGGGTGTGTTCTGTTGCAATGAAGAACATTTTGGCTGCCTTCCATGAAGGGTTCAGTTCCAGTATTATGACCAATATCTGTGACTTCATCAACAGTTGGGTGTCATCGTTTTAGAGAATACTTTGACTAAAGACAACGTCCAGAAGTCTTGCATTAAGGTATCAGTTCTAATATTATGACCGATATCTGTGACCATGAGCAGTTGGGTGTCGTTTGTCATTTTAGAGAATACTTTGACTAAAGGCAACGTCCAGAAGTCTTGCATTAAGGTTTCAGCTATAATAATATGACCGATATCTGTGACTTCATGAACATTCGGGTGTCGTTTGTCGTTTTGGAAAACACTTGTGTCGTTTGTCGTTTTAGAAAATACTTTGGCTAAAGACAAGGTCCAGAAGTCTTCCATACAGGGTTCAGTTCCAATATTATGACCGATATCTGTGATTCATGAACAGTTGGGTGTCATTTGTCGTTTTAGAGAACACTTTGACTAAAGACAGCGTCCATAAGTCTTCCATAACGGGTTCAGTTGCAATATTATGACCAATATCTGTCACATCATGAAGTGTCAGGCACAGTTAGTTGCATTAGAGCATATTTCTACTATATAAATTGCCCGAAGGCATTCTAGGCAGTATTTTGTTCCTATCTTATGACCAATATCTGTTGTATCAATAAGAACCAGGTCTGCTTTGTTGCATTAGAGAATATTTCGAACGCCCACATCAGCGGAAAGGCTGCTACTCTGGCCTCAATTGTAGTGTTATGACTTACTTAAATCTGTCAGATCATAAAGTTCCAGGCGTGATTATTAAGTTGAGTGCTATAAAATATGATGTGTAAGTATACTGAAGGTACGTGCATATTCAAGATATTGTTAATAAATTTGGTAGTGCAGGTACAGAAACCCGGTGGTTTGTAAACCTGATCAGGAGGGCAGCCGCTGTCTCATTCACCGAAGAGAGAAGGGCGGGAGGGCAGCTCAATGTCAACTCCATATATTAACATAATAGGGAGGGGGCGCTAAGTCAGCCCCTACAAGGAGGGGGCAGTGCGACAAACTTCCCCCCCCCCCCTCCTTAAGGAGAACTCTGCACACGCCTATGATAGACGTACAGTATGCTAGACGCTAATGTTCATTCACGGGAGTGGCACACGCACCAATGCTGATTCCTGGTGCATACCGCTGTAGTTACTTTGGACACTGGAATGTCATTTACTTCTAAAACAGTCTAAACTGTGGTGGGTGAAGCACTATCAATTTTTTAACGTGTTCTCATATCCTCTAAAACATATAAACCCACTCCAGTTGGGAACGGGCCGTTGTGTGCTGAACTTGCACAGTTCTAAGCCAAAAGGTCAAGTAACATTGCTCATCGGCCTTGGACGCGTGGGCGTCAACGCGGTTGACGCGTGCCGGTGGTTGCGCGCCCTTTTCATCTAAAGGCGCGACTAGACGCTTTTGACGCGTAGGCACGTGCATACGCGCGCCAGTGGTTGGCACTTTATCCTTCTTCCGCGTTCACTTTGGGAATTGCCGCACTGTAGCCTGTCTAGGGTGGATTTTGGCACCTCGGCAGGCGTGTTTACTAGAGTGCTAGCTTCGGTACCATACGCTAAGCCCACAGCGCTGCCTAGTGCTTGAAGTGGTCGTACGACACCGAGCCGCACTTGCCCTAGGCCTACGAGTACGAGGTTTGCCCTAACACTCGCGACCAGGCCCAGTGGCCATCGTGAGAGTGTGGAGCATAGCCACGAGGGACCTTTTCGCGACCGGCATGTCAAAGCTCGCCCTTGCCAGCTGCGACGTGCTCGCGGTTCCCCTTTATTGTGAACGTCAGCGTGCGGGAGACTTTGCTCCCCGCGTCCCAGGAGCGGACGTTGTTCTGTTGTTCAGGGTGCCGCCAAGGGAAATAAAGTGTTGTGTATTTTTGTAGTGGAACACTGTCTGTTTTGCCGCGCTGCGCCAAACGCCTGATTAGTTGAGCGCGCGCGGAGCGGTGCGTTACACGCGAGTAGGTGGCGGAGTCGCGGCCCTGTGGCTCTCCAAGCGTGAACCCGCGGTGATCATTCACTGCAGTTAGTCGCGGGGTCACCATACACCATATATAACATTTATTCTGTGCGTACGGAGGATTCCTGGCAGATCTCTATGTGTCGCCGACTGGCGGGGCGCTTCTGCCTAGCTATGTGCATACAAGCTTTTCTTTGAATATTCGATACTCGTAGGTAGGCTAATTTCCAACAAAAAAATAGCAAGATAACCGTGTCTTCGCAGTATTTCAATACATTCGCTACAAAGAAAAAAATACTTCACTGTTGCGATACAAATACGTTTTTTAATGTATCTCGGTACAGGAACTAATAAGTATCTCTGAGATACTACTGCATCGCGAAGCTGTCTAGCCCTGTACTACAAATTTTGTGAAAGGTACAAACGACCACCGCAGTCATTCATTGTAGTCTGTACAGCAGCAGTTTTATTGTTATACGCAGTTTTACCGCCTGGAACAAAAGAATACTTCTGCCAAGGTTTTCCTACGTATCTCAGCAATACTTCATTAGCACCAGAAAAAATACCACGCCTACGCGACTACAATCGCGCGCGCCTGTTGGCCGAACGCACTTTCGAGCGTTGCTGTGAAGAAAGAGGCTTCAAAAAAAAGCTGCAATGGTACCACCACGCCGTGCACAAAAATTCCCGTGTGTTTCACCATGCAGCCGCTGCTTGCTTCCGCTCTCCGTAGAGGTGTGCACCGAGGGGTCGGCGCACCACCACCGACAGTTTTTTCTTACGCCTCCGTCGCCAACCGATCGGTGCGCCGCCGCTGCCACCACCGCTGACGTTTTTTTTCAGCGCGCCATTTAAATAAAAATTTTTTTCAGCTTGCCTACGTTTATTTTGCACCTTCTATTACTACTCTGGCCTTAATTTTGTCCACTTCGCAAACGAATCAAAATTGGTTCACCTGCAATTTCAAGTTTAATAGGTGGAGTATAAAAAAACTTGTCGATTGCTCCCAATAATATTGGATGAGATTTAAATGTGAATTTTAGGATACTTTTGAGTTCACTATATTTCACTGAGTCCCAATCAGTGACAGCGCCAATGGTGGTGTTTGGCGAGGCCTGTCAACATATTCTGTCTGACGAGAACTTAAAATAGGTGATGGCCATGGCGTGGCTGCGGACAGCTGGTTATGTGGCTGTAGCATGGGTTTTTGCTGCAGTGTCTGCTCTTTCGGCGGTGACCATAGGGCCATTGGTGCCTGGCGGTACGGCGTCGGCGTAGCGGGTGGTGGACGTCGGATAGCGGCAGCGTAGCTCATGGGATGCTGCTCAGCATCAAGGCCAGACGTAAACAACGCTTGGCGGATTTCATCGCGCACGACTTCAACGACCGAAGCAATGGGCGTTTCAGCAACCGGAGTCCGCATCTTCCGCAGTTCTTCGCGAACTGTCTCCCTAATCAAGTGTCACAAGGAGCTCTGACTCTCAGACGTCATAGCCATAGTATTAATTTGGACATTGCAGGACATGTGGTCATATTGCCTGCACCGTTGATGAAGGGCCCGCTCGATAGCCGTAGCCTCCTTAATAAAGTCAACCATGGTACTTGGAGGGTTGCGCAGTAGCCCGGCGAAAAGCTGTTCCTTGACGCCGCATGTGAGGTAACTCAGCTTTTTATCTTCCGTCATGTGCGTGTTAGCTCGACGAAAGAGACGAGTCATGTCTTCGGCAAACATTGCAACGGTTTCAGTAGGTTTTTGAACCCGTAGCTCCAATCACTGCTGTGCATGGTCGCGTCGATCGACATTGGTGTAGGTATCAACGAACTGCTGTCGAAAGTTGGGTCAAGTTGGCACACTGGCTTTTCTATTCTCATACCAAGTACGAGCGCCATTATCAAAGTAGACATGAGCTCGAGAAAGCTTTTCCTGTTGCGGCCACTGATTTATCTTGGCAACACGCTCGTAGTGGTCAAGCCAGTCGTCAGCGTCTTCATGGGTGCAGCCACTAAAGCGATCAGGAATGAGTGGTTGATAGATGGTTACCTGAGATGGGTGCATCGGAAAGCTGCCTTGGGGCACTGGTGGGGGGCTTGCGTTGGTCATTGGTCAATCTGAGCGGTGCCTGGGAGGTTCCGGTGACAGAGTGAGCTCTGGCGTGAGGCCTCACAACCGTCGACTGAAACGATGCACAGGAATTGTGATTGGTGACAATGCGTTTGGACTGCATGAACAGCTCCCTACGGGAGTGTGGAGCATCAGGCAGGGTTGCGATCCAGCACCTCCCCCAGTGTCGCGGTACAACACGAACAAAGCACAGGTACGTCTTGAGACAGCGAACACAGCGTGTTCTCAAGCTGAGCCGCAAGATTGTCCTCTTTGTCAGTCAGTGACAGCACCAGTGGTGGTGTTTGGCGAGGACTGTCGACATATTCTAGCTGACGAGAATTTAAAATAGGTGAGATCGGCTTTAAACAATGATGAAAGGTGTGGAAAGTCGGTACTGGAATATTCATAATTATGACTGTGCAAGCGAGTCGAAGAACAAAGGCAGTTCAAATGCGAAGGGTGGGGGCCAGAACCAGGGATGGGCCAGGTAAAAGCGCGATGCGTTTGGAAGATATTGGTATATCTGGGGAAGGGCTAGATGTTTATGGCATATTTACAAACGAAGGTAAAATTACAATTATTATACAAAATGTTCTATCAAACAGAAACGATCCCTATTGTATCGGCCGGCTGATCAAGATGAACAATATTGGACGAAATCGTGATCACCGTAAATGAAGTTTGTGTAAACTGTGAAGTAATGTACAGAAGATGAGTGCGAATAAAACACTGAAGCGTGCGCTTGTATTTTCAACGTGCTTTGTTTTGCTAACCGTGCGATTCTCCACGCCAGGCTATTAAACAAAGTAATCTGCGTTTACTTCACCAGTTTTTATTCCGGACCTAATTCAATTATAGATGCCAATTTGTCACAACCGTGTTTCAAAAAGGACACCACATGTGTAGCTTGCTCGGCGAGTTGGTTTGTAATATTTTTGTAAGAAGAAACTAAGGAGCTAAACCTGACAGGACATCGAGCAAAATGTTTATGGCGAAAGTCCACAAACCCTTGTACTAGAAGCGCATTCGTGAAAAATAGGCTGTGGCGTTTCACAGCTGCACACCTAACACTACAAAGGCAAGAAACGTGTCAAAATGGTCAAAACAGCACACTTCTAATATCAACGCCACGTGCACCCGCTATCTAGCAAAGCGAACCTCTTATCTAGCTGTAAGGACAACTGAAAAATACATGCGTTGAAACTTTGCTCGTTTTTTTGTTTTTTTATGCTTCAAAATCTTCACGTTCATTTTATTTCTTCCTTTGCTGATGACACTTATATATTGGGGACGCAGAAACTAGCGAAAAGGTCAGTCTTGTGCCTGAAGGATGTTCACACTGCCTATATGTGTCACTGGGCCTCAACCCGCCTGATCTCTGTAGACGCAGCCGCATAACAAAGGTATTTATTTCAAATCATGGTTTGTCATTTGTCAAAGGGAAAAAAATATTGAACGCGAAACTCGTGAAGTCTTCGAAATAAAGACGGAGCGACGTATCATGTGTAAGTTATCCCTCAGCTTTCCTCACAGATGTACTTGGCCTTATTATTTTGGTTTTCCATGGATATCAGCTGCTTCCTACAACTACCTTGAAACATTTTTTGGAAAACAATGTACGGTTCATTGTGCAACTGTGGTTTAGATAGCCTTTTTAAGCATGTGCTTCTGATGAGTTTTTGTAGGGGCTTTCTTTAATAACATTTAGTTTTAACTCCACACTAGTGTTTTCTCGTTCCTACACTGCATTTGTGTTTTTCGTTGAATTTATTCTTGCGCGGATCGATAAATACTATCCCTGCTATCGTCATGTGGAAATAAAAACCACCCTTCCCCTTTTTCCTATATTTCACCATCATGAACGCACACCAAAGATGCATTGACGCGTGACGTGAACGAGAGATGTCCTCCATTTATAAGTCTGCAAACTCACTGATGAGTCTATTAGAGGAATTGAAAGACTCAAATTGAGGCATGAATTAGTGTCTGAGTAAGTGCGGTTTAGTTATACTAAGGTAAGCCTCAGTCCGAGTGAGCCCGGCTGAGTTTTACCACGATGAGTCTGAGTTCAAGCGAGTTCCTAGTTTAGTTTGGTTCGTCTGGGTCCTTGTGAGCCCTATGCAAAAAACACCTATTTAATGATGATGTCTTGTTTTGCTGACCTATGGTTACAAATTATCAGTCTCATTTTATGGTGTGCATTGTATTCGTGTATGTGCCAGCTTGCAAAGCCACAAAATTGATTTTCCGAATTGTATGTCTATCTAATTCCTCACACCCTTGGAACTCGTTCCGGTGAAAGTCCTTGACAAAAACCACTCGCTGATATCTTCGAATAAAGATGATAACCTTAGCCTAAAGGCATGGAACGAAATGGTGACATAAAATGAACCGCCGAGATGAGAAATCTACATGAAACTGCTAACATTACTAAGAAGCTTATGTATACTGCCTACTTCCAAGGTGCATATCTAACTGTATATTTGTTTTCAGTGTCACGGACCTAGTGTATCACACTGGCGTTATTTCACAATTTAAAGTTAATTTCGAACAAGACGTTAGGAGTTTCTTTCAAAAAACCTCGTAATTTTTGGTGATGTAATAGTGATTTTATGCATCGCACTGGCTCCAACTTCAATGCTAATAGGTAATGCGTTTATAGGGTTCACCGTTCAATTACTCAAGTATAACGAGCAATGAATGCTCGTTATACTTGAGTATAGCGACAAAGTATAACGAGCAATTAATGCACATGTATGCTACAAATCTCGCATGGTGTTTTTTCCGAGCAGAACGCATATCGGATTGCAATGATAACGAGAGAATAACAGAATAACTAACTGTTACTTCATTATTGTGTATCTGGTGTAATTCACAATGGTTCGAAAGAATTGAAAATGGCTTTAGAGGGCATGAAAGGGGGTTGTGCAGCATGTTCTGGCTCATGTGCAACTCCGGGAAATTTTATTGCTCAACCTCATGATTTACATTGAGTTTGATTGACAATCAGGTACCATACTGAAGGAGATTGAAAACTGTATTCCACCTTTATAAATCATGTGGCTTCCTAGGTGACACAGCAGCGCGATTCACGAGCACCGAGCGCCCTTACGCTCTCTTGTGCATTGATCTGATTGTCCTCAGACGCCACTTCCATTTTTGCATGAATAAATGTGGTGATCGAAAGATTACGGAGTGCAAAATAAAATAGTCATAGGAATGAGAGAGACGGGACGAGCGCTCGTGAATTCCCTTTCGATGTATTGTTTTGCGCAAAAAGTTTACATCTCGGCAAATTTCAAATTTTGTATTTGCAGTGACAACACATGCTATCCGCATTTATATCATTTCCTGCTATGTGATACATTGAAAGCTTTCGGAGTGAATTCAAAGGAGGAAAGGGACAGGAATTAACACACCACTCCTGACTTGCACGACGCTTAGTCACTGGCAAAAAACAAATTTTTTCAAACTGTAATGTGGTCAAAGAATTTCGCGGGCCCCTGGGACTTGGGGAGCTTCTAAACACTTTGCCAGCACGCCTCCAGTTCAGGACTCCATACCAACGCAGCATAACAGCACCGTTTTATTTGTATGTTTCTTATTTTTTCTTACTCAAACTCCTTTCTACTCACAGTCAGGTTTGACACGCCTAAGCAATTACGGTGGTTGCTCACCCGTTATTGTGTTCGCCCAAACCATTCTGCAAAAAGCTTGACCACAGGAGCTTTTCCCTGGCTCAAGTCACTCATACCCGTGATTTCGCGTTCTTTGGAGACCCCAAGAAATGCAGACAGGCTACATCACGCAGCAACGAGCTCTACTTTCTTGATTTAGGGCGTGCAGCACATATATCTCAATTATTTTAAAGGTGAGCATTCGGTAGAAGTCTGCTTGGTCGGGATAACAGAAAACTGAAAAAAACTAGAAAACTTTAGCCAATATTTATATTTAAAAAACCCCGATTCTTTGAAGCCTGGTCGGATTTTTGCATCAGGGGTGATAAGGCCCGAGATGATTGCCACAACTCGTTCCAAGCCCTGGAAGTAGAGGAAGGGAAGTGTCACCAGTGGTGCAGTTGCTGTCTCCCACTGTCTGCTGACTGTGCCAGAATTTTTTGCAACCCAGGGCTGGAATGCTCATTTGCTGGAGCACGCGATGTTAATTCTTGAAGTGTAGGTTCCACAGAGTGCCGAGTGACGCGAGACTCAGAGGGGTTTTCACATAGAGGAAAGGAATCCTGTGTTTTCGTGCAAAGCTAAATTGCTAGGTGTATGCACAAAACAGCGTGCACGTGAATCACTATGTCGACAAGTCTTTTCAACAAAGGTTTTGTGGGCGCGCCTGCGATCTCCTCTCCAGCGTTGTAAATGGCAAATATGCGTGACCCCTTCAAAAAACACCGCTGAAGCTCGAACACCAGCCTTTGTATTCCCGTACAAGTCTGCCCATCTTTCCACTGAAATGGTTCGCCAGGAGCAGCCAACACCAAACTCGAGACGGGGGGTGTTGGTAGAAGTGGGGTATTTACACCAATGACGAAGCCATAATTTGTATGCCGTAGGGCAACGCGCAACTCAAAATTAATTTTGAATGCGTTCTGTGTGAAAACACTTTTTGCATTTCATAGATTATGTGTCTATCTACATGAATCTACTAGAGAGGTTATCTCACTTTCAAAAATTTTGTTTCAGTACTCCTTGTGAGGAAAAGAAAGGGGGAGAAAAGTATGGGCTTCTACGTAGATAAAGAGGGGTCTCACAAACGAACTGGACTCAAGCACTGCTCTCCACCCCACCCCACACCTGCACCTCGTCGCGTTTTACACGAATGGAGTCTGAAAAGGGAAACACAGAAAAAAAGCGCATGTAGTCCTATATTTATTTTGCTCTTTTGTGTTCGCTGTGCTGTTGCACTTGCATTATAAGTCGCTGAGCATTGTCCCCTCATGGGACACAAATCAGTGGCTTTCTCGTGTGTTTCATAAATCACTATATGCCATTGTGACCTACATAAATTGCCCATCTCTCTGTTACTAAAAAACCGTACATCACACACGAAGACTGCGAGCTCCACTTGCCCCTACTTACCCATTGAAAAGAGGCTATTTCATTATTCATTTATTTATTAGTAGCCTCAGGGCCGGAAGGCAATACGGAGGCAAATTGTACATTTTATTATAAAGAAAGGATTAACAGTTACAAGGAAATAAAAACAATACAAAGTGTAAGGTAATAAGGAATAACACCTGGCAGATATAACAGCATCGCTCTGAGAGTAAAAGGAATGAAATTGCTTGTGATACAGTGTTAGCTATGTGAACAAATGGGGTGCGCTGAAAAAAACATTCAATATGGATGCTCGAAAACAAAACATTTGCGGAACGTTTGCAAGTCCTCTTGTATCTCCGAGCTATTCTCTCAGGCATTACTGTTAAAAGTAGTTAATTTCAGCTAAAATAAGCAGAGAAAACACAGTAAAGTATGTTTTTTTTGTTTTGAAATTGTACTTTCGGTTTCCACGCCGCTGGCGCCACCAGCAATCATTTTGCCCAGCGTGCGCCGATGACGACGCCTCCGCCGACTGTGAACGACCTCCATGCCGCCGCTCGTCGAAGCCACTTCGGCGCACACCTCTAGCTCTCCGCTCGTCCCACTACGCCTAACTAGAGCACTCTGATGTCACCACCCATTTTCAAAGTCTGCCTGTGCCCTGTTGACGATGGCAATGTGGAGTTGTCCTAAGACCTCTAAACCAAAAGCGAAGTTCATCGCAGCACTGTTTTTTTATATCAATTCTAAGCTATGTCACGCAAGCAATATATAGTTTATTATTTTAAGCTTGACAACCTATTTACTTGCTAGCATAGATTTAGAGCCCTTCTTTTTTTTTTTGTCGCTGACGTGGGCAGGCAGCAAATGCGTAGCCTTCGAGAGGCACTTTTTCTTGTCCCAAATGAGGCGCCATTGCGGCGTTGTTTCGACAATATGGAGTTCAAACTTGTTGCACGTGCATCGTAGATATAAATATAAAGTTAGGGAAGGACGGCAGGAAGGTTGTTCCGTATTCGACACATGTCCGTCCCTCTTTTTATGTTCATTTGAGGAGCTTTTTTATTCAAAATGGGCCAAATCTAGAACCAAACCAAGCTCAACACTGCCTTTGCATATACATGCTAGCAACTTTTTTCGAGAACAGTAGTAATTATAAATAATGTTTTAATATGACTGATTTGGAGGAAAGGTGAAAGTAAGTATAAGACAATTGAGTGTCATTTGAGCTATTTTCGAGTCAGGATTTGGTCATTTAAAAAAAGAAGCTCCCGATTTGGATTCTCACGTATGCAACCACAGGCAAAAGTGTACATACAGGTGGGTCAGGCCCCCTTATTTCTTCGTTTTATCCCCCTCCATGCATAAATCTTAGCAAAACCCCTGTTGTGCTATCAGCTTCTTTTAACTAACATTCTGCTATTCAGCAAGAACCTCGGGAATATGCTTTTTTACAGAAAAAGTATGAACGCAACTTGCTTTTTTTTCGAGTCTTCAATTTCGTGCAAGCATAACAATGTGCAATTATCAGTGCATTGTAACACTATAATAATATATGTCAATTACTATGCTTCAATTAGTCAACTGCTCTCCTTTCTTGTGGCACGGGTACAGTGCGCTAGTGTCGTCTGCGATCGTCCACTTGTATATTATACGAGGCCAAGCGTTTCTATCAAGGAAAAAAAAAGCAGTAAGTGCCCACAGAGTGATGCCTTCCAATGTACGAGTTCACCCGTGCTTATCGGATGTGTGCGAAGCTTGCGCTTCGGCGCGACATGCGTGTATCAAAGTGAGCTCAGCCAGTTGAATGTAAGCGTGCCTAGTTTTATGGCATTACGAACGATGCATACAGTCAATTTGAGCTGATGTATGATCAAAAGTCTAATTAATACTCACTGAATGAGTCAGCGACTTGTGGGTGGATGCCAAATACTTCACTGTGAGGAAATATTTGGATCTGATTGTAAACAAACAGATGCCCTGACAAGGAAAACTTGGTGTGATTTCAAATGAGAAAGCATGTACCATGGCCTGTCGAAAATTATGTGTAATTGTTTCATGTTATGTTTAAACGCAACATAATTTCTTTTACCTATGTCTCTGTGAGAATTACTGATGAATAGACATGAGCGGCAGCGAAATATTTTTTAGTAAAAGTCCCGAAACGACAACCCATGAATTAAGTCGTTGAACATGTGAGGAATCTTCGAATAATGCAAATAGAGAGTGGAATAATAAATATATTATATAGCACGATATATTTTAGTTCGCGAAACGTGAAATGGAAAGAAATGACGATAGAATGATCTTTTCACCAAACGTTTGCCGTGTGGTTTGATTGCATCCGTTGAGATGTGCTATGTATTTATGCCCTAAGCTACACACCTCTATAATAGATGTAACATTCAAGGAAACACCCTTGGGTGTACCTTGTGAACATACACCTCTAGGACACCTAATAAATTCATTGGGTGTTCAAAGACTGTAATTACGTAAATTACATCCATTCGGATAACTTTGACAGAAGTAACAGGTGTAAGATAGTTGATTTATTAAAAATCAACCCTTAAAGGTGTGAAATCGTGTACAGTGTATCTGTCAGGCTTGTATATCTTCGTGCCGTCGAATCAAGCGTTTCATATTCAACGACACTGAAGCATACCACGGCACACACTAAAATATTGTGCATGTTGCGCTGGTAGAAACAGTGCGTGCTCCAGTATTGAACAGCACTTGCCAGTAAAAATTCCAGCGTTTCTAGTGCTTCCCAGTGTTATTTCACACAGCTATTTCACAGTGTGCCCAGCAAAGTGGCAGTAAATACCAGCATTTACCAGTGTCTCCAGCGTGTACCAGTGCCAAAAAACCTACTTGCATCATGCTGGGGATGTTATTTTTGCAATACGAATGTAGTCAAGATATACATGACCTGCATATCATGACTATCATGTTTGTACGTGTCATTTGCTTTTGTCGTGTATTTACGTCAGGTAATAGCAACATTGGTAAATGTTGAGCTAGAAAACCAGCCGTGAGCGCGCTGTGAGCGTAGCATGTAGCCAAGCTTTATGACACCCATATCATGATCACCATGTTTAGAATGGTTAAAACATTCGTCGTACATTCCCGTCAGGTGATACCAAATCTGGTATATGGGGAGCCAGCGAAACGGCCCCATGCGCGTCATGAGCCCAGCTTCCCATGCCCCATTTGGCGCACGGGAAGTTGGCGAAATGGCCGCGAGCGCATCATTGATGCGGAATGATTGTCATGTTTGTACGTGTCAATTACCTATGTCGTCCGTTCACGTCACGTAATACCAAATTTGGTACACGTGAAGCTAGTGAAACGGCCACAAGGCCATCATGAGCGTAGCATGTAGTTATGATGTTATATCACACGCAGCTCATGATTATCATGTTTGCATCAGTCACATATCTTCGTCATTCATTCACGTCCCGTAATACCGAATTTGGTATATGCGAAGCTAGTGAAAAGGCCGCGAGCACATCATGAGTGTGGCATTCCGTCATGTTGGTATATTACACGCATGTCATGATTTTCATGTTAAGGTCTGTCGCTTATGTTCGCCATGTCATATTATTCCAGATCTGGAACATGTCATGTGATTGAACCACCGAAAGAGCTGCAAGACCATGAAATGTAAATTATGACATTCATTAAATACATGTCATGATTTTCCTGTTTTGATTAAGCACTTATGCTCGTCATACAGTCATGGTATGCCACACCAAGTTTGGTATCGGTACCAATATCAAAACAGCCAGAAGAGCTAAAGGACGTAGGCGGCTAGTTAGATAAATCGACAGACAGACAGACAGACAGACAGACAGACAGACAGACAGACAGACAGACAGACAGACAGACAGACAGACAGACAGACAGACGGATGGACAGACAGACAGACAGACAGACAGACAGACAGACAGACAGACAGACAGACAGACAGACAGACAGACAGACAGACAGACAGACAGACAGACAGGCAGGCAGGCAGACCGACAGACAGACAGACAGACAGACAGACAGACAGACAGACAGACAGACAGACAGACAGACAGACTCAATATCGCCGAAGTTCAATAAGAAATGCTTCGCATTTAAAATGTGTAGCGACGATTGTCCACTTGTTTCCTAAAGACGACAAGGGAAACGGTTTCAGGAAATCAATGCCGACCAGATGTAAAGGTGTTGTGGGTGGCTTGGTAGGGGGAAGTAATCCTGCAGGCTTCACAGATGGGGACTTTCGGTGCTAGCATTCACGGCAGGCTTGAACGTAGTGTTTAACGCTAGCGGCAACTTACGGCCATTAGTAAGACTTGAGTTCCCTAGCGAATTTTCGGGTGATACCCAGAAGGCCAGATAAAGGTTCGTCATGACAGGCAAGTAGAATTTTGTCACAAAGCATTGCAGAACGACCAATAAATAAGTTGGCTGACTTTTTATTTATTCATTTTTTGTTTATTTGTTTGTTTGTTTATTTATTTATTTATTTATTTCAATACCCTCAGGGCCCGAGGGCATTACAGAGGGGAGTGGATTACATTTTTAACACAACTCAATGAAAAATCGGAAAATTGTGGTTACATGGATCAGTGAAAGAAACCAACAAGAAATCGTGCACATTACAAAAACAGGTATTATAGAACTACAGAGCTTAGCAGGTCTAGTACTAAAAAAGGATAAAGTGCTACTGAAAAATGGAAATACTGCATTCCTAAAAATTATGGCGACAGGTTAGTTATAGCAGCCTTAAACATAGAGTTATAAGTAATGTCGACTACAGATCGGGTAAGGTGATTCCAACTTGCTGACGTACGGGGGATGAATGAATTGTAAAAATGGTTGGTGTGGCATGTGGGAATGCCAACCTTATGACGATGGTCGATGCGAGCGGATACATAAGAAGAAGGCTGACGTACGGGGGATGAATGAATTGTAAAAATGGTTGGTGTGGCATGTGGGAATGCCAACCTTATGACGATGGTCGATGCGAGCGGATACATAAGAAGAAGGGGTTATCAATTTATTCTTAAGGACTGAATTGTCGTAATATATCTCGTGAAACAGGCAGGGGCGAGCTATTTCTCTACGTTGTGAAAGCAGAGGTAATTATAAAGTTGTTTTCATGAAAGTGACGCTGGAGGTGCGATGGTAGTTAGAAAGAATGAAACGAGCAGCCCGACTCTGGATGGATTTAAGTTGATGAATGAGGGTTTTTTGGATGGAGTCCCACACACATGCAGAATATTCCAGTTTGGAGCGGAGTAATGATTTATACAGAAGTAATTTTACTGGAAGGGAATAAATATGAAAACTACGGCACGTAAAGCCCAGCGTGCGATTAGCGTGATTGGTTCCATGTGTTACATGCATCTTCCAGGAAAGATAAGAAGTGATGAGTACGCCTTGATATTTGTAACATGACACAGGTTCTAGGTTAGTGTTATTAAGATAACAAGAGGGCAATGTTGTACGTGAAACGCACAGTGCTTGCATTTGTTAGAGTAACTCCATATTCCACGTGTTAGTCCAGTCATGAACACGGTTTATATCTGATTGAAGATCAACGTCAGAGTCACTGTTATTAACACGGTATGTAACACAGTCATCAGCGAACAGGTTTATTGAGGAACATAGATTATCAGGTAGGTCGTTTATGTAGATGAGGAAAAGCAAAAGTCCCAGCACAGAGCCCTGAGGCACGCCCGATTCAACTACAGAAGTGACGGATGAGGTGTTATTCACAGTGACAAATTGGGGACGATCAGTGAGAAAAGAGTGAAGTCTTTGAAGAACGTTCGGATCAGTATTAAGCTGGCTGAGTTTTAAAAAAAGCAGTTGATGAGAAACCTTGTCGAACGCTTTTGAGAAGTCTAGGAATATGCAATCGACAATGGAACCTCTGTCAAGAATAGAATATAGGTCATATGTGAATGTCAAAAGTCGTGTTTCACATGAAAATGACTTGCAAAACCTATGCTAGAGATCTGTAAAAAAAGGAGTTTGACTATAGAAAAGATGCGAGATTAGAGCAAATAACAGGTTCCATAACTTTACATGAAGTGCATGTGAGTGAGATTGGTCGATAATTATATGTAGACTGCCTATCCCCAGACTTGTCCAAGAGAATCACCTTCCCTGCCTTCCAGTCTTCCGGAATGCAACCGGTATGAAGCGATTGCTGCAAATATATTAGCGAATAGTGGCACTGTTCACTTTAGTACTAATTAAAAACTTTGAATTGATGCCATCTACACATCATGATGATAAAACTTTTAGATTTTTTATGATTTTTTCTATACCGGCAGCATCAAAGACAATGGGGTTCATTGTTTAGAAATCCGAACTAGCATATAAGGGAGTTGCAGAACACACATGTTGTGAAAAAGCAGAAACAAATACAGAGTTTGGAACATTTGCGGATTCATCGAGTTTGATTATGCGATTGTTTGTATCTTTAAGGGTGATTGAGGAATTGTCTCTTTTGTTCACTACATTCGAAAATTGCTTAGGGTTGGTAATTAAAACAGATGGTAATGTAGTACTGAAAAATGAATCCTTGGCATATTTTAGTACTTGTTTGTATTCTGTAGCTACGGCCTGATAATCACTAAAACGTTCTTGAGTGCTAGTTACCTTTGCAGAGCTGAAAATGCGTTTTTTTTTATTGCGTAGCCGTTTAGGCGATTGACTGAAGCATGGTGATTGCAGGTTAGATGTGATGACTATGCATGGCACATATTTTCATATGAGTGATACAACCTTTTTTTAGAATAAAGTCCGGTTAGTATTAACGGAGCGATCATAAAAGTTGTGCATGTAATCACTTAAAAAAGCTGAAAGATCATGATTATTAGCATCAAAATCTGCACGCTTATAGTCTCGGATATATTTTTTGTGATTCCTACTGTGAGGTACTGTGCAGGTTAAAGAAAAATGAAGCAGCAAGTGGTCGCTTAGCCCCTTTAAGTAGGATATGGAATGGAAAAGATCAGGCGCAGTGGTGAGCACTAAATCTAAGATGTTATATGTTGTAGACGTAATTCTTATTGCCTGTGTCATTAGCTGGGGCAAGTTAAAATCATTGCACAAATTCAAAAACGCGTCTCCCACTCCGAAGAAAGGATGAAAAGTGGAATGCACGTTTGACCAAACTCTATTCTGGAAATTGAATTCGCCTAGTAAAAGGAGCGGACTATTCGGATTTCGTACTGTTAGCATGGAAATGACATCACGGAGCTCGTCAACGAAAGTGGATGAACAGGATACTGGTCGATTACAAGCGCCCAGTATCGATTTCTTGGAACCCGTTTGTATTTCATTCAAAAAAGTTCCAAAGCACTACTAAAATGAATTGGAAAAGAAGAAATCGTGTCTGGAACCGCGATAAGCACACCGCCGCCACACCGAACACCCCTGTCACAGCGGTAAATGTTGTAGTTTTTTTTCGCAATCAAATAATTCACTGTTATCAACCTGCGCAGAAAACCAGGTTTCAGTAAGGCAGATTATGTCGGCGTTAAAAGAATCGATAACAGAGCAGAGATTGTCACGTTTTGGAATTACGCTTCGGATATTTGTGAAAAGAAACGAAAGTTGGTTTGCGACTGGTAGCTTTGATCTACCTCCCCTGGCGTGGCGCTATTCGGCGTTGTGCGACACAGATGCATGCGGTGACCGGCGAGGGATGTGAATTTTTGACAGATGACTTGAAGAATTGGGAGATTTCACGCACGCAATAATCAGAGGGGTTGTAGATGTAGCACTTTCTATTTACGTACAGTTTGTTAAAGCGAAGCTTGAATCTTGAGGATTGAGTCTTGCCGAATTCAGCCAGTTTCTTTCTGGCAAGGCGAGGAGCTGGTGAGTAGTCTTCACTAACGGCAGTATTTAGTTCTTTCAGCCTCAAACTACCCAGAAGTATTTGCTGCTTCAGCTTGAAGGAAGAACATTTGGTAATGATTGGCCGGCACTTATAGGAAGAATAACCGCCAAGCCTGTGTGCTCGTTTGATTAGTATTTCAGAGGAGGCTATTTCTAATCCGGATGAAAACACATTCATCAGCTTTTCCTCTGACTGGGCCCAGGACTGTGACTGGGCATCAGGTAGCCCATACTCACTGGTACCTGCGTTGTTCTTGTGCAACATGTCCTGTCGCAAACGAACGAATGACAATGCACGAGCATTATGCGAGTGTAGAAATACATTGCGGCTCTTGAAACAGTAAAATATAAGTCGCAATTCAACATCATCTCGCTGCTTCGTAGGTATGTCTGGGATGCTTACGGCTCCAAGAAAAGGGCAGTCGTCTTTAAGGTTTAGAGCGGCAGACTCAACTGGCGCGCGTGACAACTTCCCTGCATTTTCGCGCAAACGACCCTACTTATGCGCCATAGTGACGTCATACTCCTGTATTCCTAGGCTCCACCGAGCTAGTCGTCCGGAAGGGTCTATAAGGTTCCCCAGCCAGCACAGCGAATGATGATCTGCCAATATCTTCAATTGGCGTCTGTAGAGGTATGCGGTCTAAACTCAGCAAGTTCCCACATGATGGCAAAGCACTTCTTTTCCATGGTGCTGTAGTTGGAATGTAGGCGTGACTAGATGCGACTTGTGTAAGCAGTAAATTTTTCAACTCCCTCCTGCCGCTGTAAAAGCACCGTGCCCAGACCAATGTTACTGTTGTTGGTATGAATTCCTGTGTTGATATCCTCGTCGAAGTGCCCAAGAACAGGTAGTGACGTCAGGCGATGCCACAGCTCGGTAAATGCCATTTCTTCTTCGAAGGTCAAAACTAACGGTGTGTCGTCTCTGGTGAGTTGAGTCAGGGGTTCAGTAGTTTTCGAATAATTGCCTATAAAGCACCTTTAGTACGTGCTTAAACCAAGGAACTGCCGAATACGTTTCTTATTGGTGCACTGGAAGCCGAAATTCAGCAAAGTTGGACTAACTGCATTCGTTAAACCAACGAACGAACGGTTCGTCCAACAGGGACTAAATGCGTGACAGTGCGCGTCGTGCGCAAACGCTCGGAAATTAAACGAGCAACGGAGAGGGTAACTGCGCCAGCGATCGCCTTCTGTCGATGCTGCAATGCAATGCTTGGCGTGGTCGGTGATCTCTAAGACAACTAATATGGGCTATACGCCACAGTGAAAGCGAAGCACTAGGAAACGAATAAAAGATGTTATGAGAGCCAAGTACAACACGCAGTCAGTGCAAGCAGCAATCGCCCTCGCGTTTCCACCATGTCGGCACAGGCGGGCTGATTTTAAGTTAGAGTCTCTGAACACGGGCAATGTGGATAACCTGCTTCAGTGTGCGAATTAGTTTGGACTACGAAGAGCACTTACAACGCTAATGAAAGCAAGCTCTTCATCAGCGGTCGTATTCCCGCACAGTCACTGGCCACAACTTCAAAGCCATAAATAGAAAAGGCAGGCTTCGTACGTCATCGGTATCAAGATGGCTCCCGGTGTGAGTGCTTTGCCCGCTTACGTGAAGAAAACGTCGCTTACAATTTCTGTCACAGAAAATAATGCCTCCTGCATTAAAGCTGGAATAACTTATGTATTTTCTCAATGTGACAATCGTTGTCAAACATCAAGGGTGAACGCGATCGCAGATGCGACTAATCGTGCGGCCGGCGGTGCACAGTGAGCGACTTACCAGCACGATGAAAGAACCGTACCTGTGAACGGTCTCGTCGCTGCAAGTATACGGATATCTACATCACTCCGTAAAACACCGCGAACATGGGACACCAACCTTTTGTTCATTGGTGACTATAAAATAAAGACGACGAAAATTCCACACGAGCGTCATGTTACAATCGCCGGTGGTCGTTTAGCCATACTCCTCGTATGCCTAGTGACGCCATCGGCAAGTCGACATAGTATGGCATCGGCGGGGCTGCTGGCTGCTTCGCCGGCTTTCCTGCAGAAGCGCCACCGCTATGTTTTTGCGGACTCATGCACCAGCCCTGCGAAGGCTGGTTTGGCCGACATGATCGAATGCCAGCTGATAATTTGTATTCTCTGACTGGAGGGATGTTAAAGATTACATGAATCCGTAATAAAAGATCGATACACTTCGGTGTTACAAATTAGTCTATTAAGTTTTCACACTATGGTGTCAATGCTTATTGTTTTTAGGTAGAGTAACAGCCGCCCACTGGCACTACATGCGGGATCAAAATGCTGTGATATATATATATATATATATATATATATATATATATATATATATATATATATATATATATATATATATATATATATATATATATATATATATATGCGCGTGAGTGTGTGTTAAACGACCAGTATACTGCGTTCTTCTGTGCTGATTACATAGCAACAAACATAAAATATACTCCACAAGTGCAGGGGCACCATTCTCGTTTTTTCACTGGTCCAGATGGTTCAACTGTTAGTCCCACTGGAGCATTCTACAAGGACCAACATATAAACCAAGTGGAGTAAGTGCTAAAGGGTAACAGTTGAACCCTTAATGTTACTCCCGCAGTTCGTCCAAAGTTGGTTCAAAATCTGTGGCAGCCCGTTTAGTCCCCTAAAGGACCAATGGCATACTTTAGTCCTTTCCGGCTTAGAGTGTAGGAGTTGAGAAGGCTGCTACAGTGGCCCAGGGTCAGGACAGACGCCTTCCACGCTCACAACATGGTGAAGAAATTTCGGTACCTCGTAACGAAATCGCATTTCTGAGGCTTCAGTGTAAAGTTAGCCAATCGGAATGCCTCGAGTACTTCTCTTAGCCGATTCAGACGTTCGGAGAAGCTGGCTGAAACCTTGACCATCTCATCTGAGTAGACGAGGAGGCTTTGCCACCTACGTCGGCTAACACAATGTCCATCGTGCGCTGGAAGGTAGCTGGCGCAGAGAAGAGACCCCATGGGTGCACTCTAAATTCGTAGAGACCACACGGCACGAAGGTTCAAGGAATCGATCATATCATCTACGCAGATGATATAATGATCTGGTGCACCAGCGGGAGTGATGGTCGCGTTGAAGAAGCCATGCAGCGCGCAATCGACATGACCGAACACTTCCTCCGTCCCACTGGCCTCAGGTACTCCCCATCAAAATCTGAACTTCTGCTGTACAAGAAAATACCCCAAGGCGTCGGCCACCATGACTGGAAACCTGCGTTTGAAAGTGAAGTACGGCTTTTCACTGGTATCAGGTCCCCAGTGCCCAGAGTGGATTCACTCCGAATATTGGGAATGTATATCGAGTCTAACAGCGCTAACGAAGCTGCACTCAGACAGATAACTACCAAAACGGAAAGTGCTCTCGGCCTCACCTGGAGGATCACCAACAGACACCGGGGAATCAAGGAAGACAATCTCTTCCGCGTTATGCATGCGTTTGTGCTCTGCCACCTTTCGTACTCGGCGGCCATGCATAATTGGCATGTTTTAGAGAGTAGTAAGCCAATTTTCTCATAAGAAAAGTCTTCAAGCTTGCGCTCAGCTTGCCTGTAAGCACTCTTACTGAAAACCTTTTTACGCTCAGGGTTCACAATACACTCGAAGAGATAATCGAGGCGCAACAGCGCTCACAGCTGCTCAGGCTTACTGGAACCAAATCGGGCCGCAAGATACTCGACTATTCGGGCCTCAACTTTATTGACCAGTGCCCCGATTCCATGCAGATTCCCAGAAACATCATGTCTCAACTGCGCATTGCCCCCAATCCTCGCAATATGCACCCTGCGCAGAACGTCGGTCGACGTAGGGCAAGGGGTAGAGCTCTGCTCGAGCACGTCCGTAGCGACCCCGCTGATGCAAGCTTTGTGAATACTGCGCCTTATGTCCTACAAGAGGCACTCGCTGTTTCCATCGTCGACTCATATTTCAGGCTCACTTGCTCCGCCAAGGTACGCACACCGAAACCCGTGATAGCCGAACAGGTTGCGATCGCGCTGGCTATGCTAGATAGTAGCAGAGAGTCAATATACAGCGACTCCAAGGTGGCTATCAAAGCCTACGAAACCGAGATGGTAGCCCCTCAGGTCCTCCGCATTCTCCAAAGCATCAAAAGTATCACGCTTCATTCTATCGCTTGGTTTCCCGCTCACCTGGGGTCGATTGAGGGCTCTACTTCTAACCCTAACGACAGCGCAAACGAGGCCGCGCGAGGACTTATTGACAGCGCCACCTCCACAGTCCTTTTGCCACGCTGGGAACCTTTAATAATGTTCAACTAAATAACAAGGCACTTCTATCTGTCACGAATGGTATTCCCCTTCCCACACGCTGCCTTGTGCAGGGCGCACGCAGTTAACCTTAGACTATTGCAAGCCAGTGCGTATCCTAACCCTGCGGTTCTTTATGCCAAGTACCCTGAACAGTATCCATGTGCGGATTGCCCCGCCTGTGGTCTATTAGCAACATTCAATCATGTGTTGTGAGAATGTGAATTCATCGGCTCCGCCCTCAGCGAGAACAGGTGGGCTGTGCTCTTACACAGCCTTGAACTTAAAGATCGAACCCTGTCCGTCCAGAGTGCCCGTTAAAGGGCCGCCAAACTCGGCTTGACAGTCCCTACGTGAGATTAGCCGGGTGGCGCAGGGGTCTCCGCTGCGTCTTCTCAGGACCAAAATTAAGTTTTAGTCAATCAATCAATCAAGCCATCAGCGTGACAAAGGCTGTTTTTCTTTGAGGTCGCCCTCATCAATCTCGATTTGCCAATAGCCACTTTTCAAATCAAGGGAAGGAAAATTCTCCGATCGCCGTAGCCGGTCAAGGAAGTCATCAATGCGTGGCAACGGATAAACGTCTTTTTTTTGTGCCGTTGTTTGGCTTTCTGTAATCAACACAAAAGTGAAGCGCGCCATCTATTTTCTTTACTAGGATGACAGCTGATCAGCATGGGTTGTTAGAACGCTGAATAACACCATCGTTAATCATATCCTGGATTGCTCTTCGATTTTTTGACATTCTTCCTGCTAGGTTCACTTCCGACTGACGTAAAGGCGCTTCGTAAGCTCATGCGTTCGGCCTCACCGCAGTGGTCTAGTAGCTAAGGTACTCGGCTGCTGACCCGCAGGTCTCGGGACTGAATCACGGTTGCAACTGCTGCGTTTCCAATGGAGGCAGAAGTGTTGTAGGTCTCTGTGCTCAGATTTGGGTGCACGTTTAAGAACCCTAGGTAGTCAAAATTTTTGGAGCCCTTCACTACGGCGTCTCTTATAATCATGGTGCTATTGGGACGTTAAACCTCGCATTTAAATCAATCAGCTGATGTGTTCGGTCATACGCGACCAGCTGCAACAACTGCACCAGGCGCAGCAGCAGCCTACTACTAGCTGCATAGCCAGCATCATGTGAGACGGAGTTCAGCAGGCGCTTGGCTCACCTCGCCGCAAGACATCTATTCAGCTTGGTGCACCTCTTCAGCCGTTCACACCTGCCCGCGAACCTCAACTTTTCACGTATACCGACGCCCTGAGTCGCACCGTTCAGGCGACGGTGATACCTCCGGTAAGCGACGGCTTCCAGCCCGCCAGTTCTGCCTACACATTTGGATACTATACTTATTTGCGCCAGCGCCGATACCCACACTCCGGTCTGCCCAGGTGGTGGCTTATTTTGAAAACACTCAACCCGTCGCGCAAAAATCCGAAGTTATGCGCGTGCTCAATCGACGACCGCTTTGCTACCACTATGGTGAGGTGGGTCACGTGTACCGAGAGTGCCAGTGTCGCCGATTTGAGCTTCCGAGTTTTTTGGCGAATTCAACTTGTCCATGGTTTGGACAGTGACCACCTGAGATCGAAGACCTTCTCGCTCGGCAGCACGTATCACAGAGGTGTCAGTCACATTCACCGTCACCACGGTCACCATTCTATTTGGGCAACAGGAATCGGATGTCACAAGGACAATTTCCGAGCCCTCGCCTGGAAACCTCACGTCAATGACCTCTCGAGGCGAGGCCGCTGATTTTCGACGTGTTGCAGACCTCGACCTTCAATCAACGTGACTTCGAACAGGGAGCAATGTGACCATGCCTGTATCTCCACCAGGTAATTTCTCTATGGAAATACCTCTGCCCATCGACGGTTGAAATGCAACTGCCGTAGCAGATACTGGCGCTGATTACTAGAGTATTAGCGGAAAAATGACAAGTCTACTGAAAAATGTTATCATGCATTGGACAGGGTCACACGTACGCACAGCGGGAGGACACGTCGTCGAGCCCCTTAGAGTGTGTGCACTGCCATGCTGCAAATATGACATCTCACGTTTTTGATTAGCTCTCTTCTGCTACGTGAATGTTCCCGCGAATCGGTTATTGGAATAGGCTTTCTACAAAAATACGGTGCCATAATGGACTTGCGCCGACACCGCATTTCATTTTCTATAGCCAAGGCTATGTTGAAGGATACCCGCCGCCGTACAGCCGCTCTTCGCGTTTCCGAAGACAGCGTCACATTGCCACCTCGTGCGAGTATCATAATCCAGGTGACTTCTGAGGGCACAAGTGATCGTGAAACACTGGCAAAGTGTAACGTCTCTCTTTTACTAACGTTTTGAATATCTTTGGCACGAGGCATCGTTGATATGAAGAACGGTCAAAGCGAGGTCATGATCACGAATTTCGCAAATGAATATTGCCACCTTTTCCGTGCCAATATTCATTTAGTACCTTTGGTTATTTGTCTAGGTGTTCTTTTTTATGAGCACATGGTATGGGATCCTCACGCAGAAGCTACGGCAACCAAATCAGCTCGAGTGGCTAGTATATATCGTGTAAGGTGCGTTATTCACTTCCCAAAACTTTGAATCTTCTCATTTACAACTCTTTATCTCCCTCAGCTTTAGGTTACTGCTACCTAGTTTGGGGTACTACAACTACTTCTAACATGACTAAATTTCACATTATACAAAAAAGCCATTCAAGTCAGTGCGAATGCTTCAAACAAAAGTAATTCAGAACCACTTTCCCGCGACTTATCTTTGGTCTCACTTTCAAACCTATATGAACTTATTCTCATTCTTTAATAAGCGCTATGAATCAGAAGTCAGGAAAAAAAATGCCAGTTTTTTAAAACCATCGCCTACTTGTCGCTTACTCTATATACACGTGACACCAGATTTCGGGAAATGCTGGAGGTTTCGCGTTGCAGAACTACCTATGGGGACCAAGGGCTGTGCATACAGCCGCCACATCTCCTCAATAAAGAAGTTTTCTCACCATATCGACTTTCATTCTTTGTGCTGTGGGATGTGAAGTCAGTGAAGGATGAATCCCAACATAACATGTAACGATGTTTATTAACGTGGTATTAACAGGAGGGCAAGCGTGCCGATACTGTGCTCGAAAGGTTAGAGAAACAATCATGAAACCAATCTTGATAGTTGGTGCTACACAACCGGCAGTGCTGACGTAAGCATCCGGTGAAACTGTGTGGCACTGTCTTTTATCGGAAGCGTGTTACAGCAAGTGGCTGTGTCAGACCGGGCTTATCAGTGACGAGACGGAGGCTACGAAGGTCTGTGCGCAGTAGTTGCCAGAGTGCTTCCTGTTGCTATTCTTTCTTTATATTCGGAGAGTGGAAGGATTTCGTTCATGAATCATAGGTTGTGTCAGTTATTTAGGGTATTGGTTTCATTCGACTCTTCCTGTATGCTAACTACATTTTCACTTATGTAAAAACATTGGAATAAGTAATCTTAGAATAGCGTAAAATGAATTACTTCAGGGCACGCACTCTGGTGTCTGTATCTCAAAGATCGAGCCATGACCAGGAAACTTCAAAAAGCCATAAGCCACCGAAGAAGCTCGCCTGACATGCCAAGTCACCTAGCGGCAGCCGGCCGAAGTTCCCATACTCCGGAGCCTATCCAGACGCCGACAAATTTGATGGTTCTAGTGCGCATACTTGAAGCACCATAAACAGTGTGGTTGCTCAGAACGTCCCTACGAGAAAAACAGTTAAAATAGGTATGTGCTTGTGATTGTTGTTGGATAGGCAAAAATGAACAGCAAAATATGTTCAATGAAGCCACGTCTGTTTTAGGTTTCAGACAGGAAACTGAAATGTTGATACTCTGCAGGGTAACAATTCAACACGCCAACTGTCTCATTGTTACCATTTAGACGACCAGACGACCTAAAAAGAGATTCTAGGAAGCCCTAGGAAGACGACCAAAGCGGAGGTATCCACAAGAGCGCAGTAGGAAGCACTGACAGCGAGTGATCTTTAGATGATCAGTACGGAGAAAACGAAAAGGGGTTGAAAGGCGATACAATTTATTGAGAAGTGCTTCGCGGAAGTCTTCACAACCTATCAGAAACGGACACTCCTACCACTTCGGTGATACCAAACACTAGCAACGTCCCTAGGGTCTGCGGTACGGGTTTCAGAGAAAGTACCTACAAGAAGGATGACTTCATCGTAGTAAACTTCGAAGGACAACTTTAGCTGAAAAGAGTGACCGCAGTCAAACCTGATGTTTACAACACCAGCACTTTGGCGAGGACCCGAAGGAATTGGAGATAGCCGGACTACCATTTTGTACTCATAAGAAGAAATTTTGCTCACAACTCAACCCCTAAGCCAGTGGGCAAAAGGGGCATCTTTGAAGTAACTGGTCTTAACGTAGCGGTCCCACACTGGTGGCAACCGCTCTTCATTTTACGCATTGTTTGCGGGTGCACTGCGCTTACTGCGCTTGACAAAGAAATTTGAAGTGGAAAAATTAAAAAAGCCTTTGATCCCCGCTTTTCAATGATACTTAGTATTATTGCCTGGTCGGAAGATTTGCCATATCGCAATCAAAATAGTGTGAGAAACAAAAAGCCTTTACACTTTACAAGCCTTCGTTTTACTGCGAATATGGCAAAACTATTCAACATAGCGAAGCGAAATAAACTGTGCCTTTATATGAAGTTTTATTCAACGTTTATATGAAAAAATATTAGACATCAATCAAGCAGTAATACCATTACACTCCAATAGAAATGGGCAAAATGATGAATGTTTGTGTGCCAATATGTTTTTTTTTTCTTTTGAAAACAGAACAATAATATTGTCGCGGTACAAAGGTACGCCTTGAGACAGTGAAAGCAGCGTATTCTCAAGCTGAGCCGCAAGATTGTCCTCTTCAATTTCGAATCAAGCCAAAGGCCGACTACATAGCGTCTACTATATTTCCCTCATCTTCATTTTCGTTTACCTGTAGACACGGGTCATTTGCCTCCCTCTCAATGAGCATCTACCCGATGCGAAGTCAATAATGCAGTTTTCTTAAAGGAAAGTCTCGCGCAATCACTCGCTGGCGTAAGGCTTCATGCGCACTACGTGAACGAGTTCAGGATGGGGCTGGCGACGCTTGGTACTACACGAACTGTCGGGAACAACTTCGTAGGTGACATCACTCAGTTGTTGCAGCACTCGCTATAGCCCAAAGCATCTTCTTAAGAAGTTTTCGGAAAGTCCTAATTTTCGTACGGGTCTCCAAACCCACACTTTGTCGCCAGTTTGATAGACGACTGTTATGCGGTGAGCATTGTAGCGGTCTACATCCGTGAATGGCGGATCCGTAAACGTGGAAGTTGTCTAGCTTCTTCCGCGCGTTCCGTAAACGTGTCGGCGTCGGGGTCTATGTTGTCACCTTCGAGCGGTAGCATCGCATCTAACATAGTTTGTACTTCTCGCCCATGAACCAGGCTGAATGGTGTCATGCGGGTCGTTTCTTGCTTGGCCGTGTTGTACGCAAACGTTATGTATGGCAAGATTTCATACCTATTTTTGTGTTCAACGTCTACGTACATTCAAAGCATGTCTTCAATGGTTTTGTTTAGACGCTCTGTCAGCCCGTTCGTTTGTGGGTGGTACGCGGTGGTCCACTCAGCATCAGGACGTGATCCAAAAGAGCTGCCGTAAATGCGGTTCCTTTGTCTGTGATCACGACGGTTGGTGCACCATGCCTCAGTACAATATTCTCGATAAAAAATCTTGCCTCCTCCGCTGCTGTACCTCTCTGGATAGCCTTTTTCTCGGTATAACGGGTCAGATAATCCGTCGCGACGATAACCCAGCAGTTCCTGCAGTAGAAGTAGATAGTGGGCCCAAAACTTCCATGCCGATACGGTAGAATGGAGCTGTTGGGACATGCACAGGTTGCAGGAGGCCAGCTGATTTAGTCGGTGGTGACTTGCGGCGCTCGCAGTCGAGACAGGTACGAACGTGGTGCTTCACGGCTGTGGTTATTATCGGTCAGTAATACTTTTGCGGCACTCTGGCCAACGTCCTCGTGTAACCCAAAGGGACATAAGTCACCTCGTTGTGGCATGCTTTGAGTACTTCGGTGGGAAGGGCTGCTGGGATGACGAGCAGATATGCGGATCCCGTCGTCGAAAAGTTTATTTTGTAGAGTAATTCACCCCGTAAACAAAACAATGGCAACACTCTTGCGAAAACTCTCGGCGCCTTCTGAGATCTGCCATCCAGGTAGTTAATTAAGCCAAGCAATTCAGCGTCGTCACGTTGTTCCTGCACAATAGTGGTCGTGTCGAGGACACCGAGAAATGCCGTTTCCTCCTCCTCGGGTAAGGTTGCCGACCCAATCGGCGAACAGGACAGACAGTCAGCATCCATTTGTCGCTTGCCTGACTTATGTATGACTACCATGTTGAACTCTTGCAGCCTGAGACTCCAACGCGCTAATCGCCCTGTAGGGTCTTTAGGACTTGTTAACCAACACAGTGAGTGGTGATCGCTAATTACATTGAAGGGGCGGCCATATAAATACGGGGGAAATTTTGTAACCACCCATACCACGGCGAGCCATTCTTTCTCGGTCGTGGAACGTTCTGCTTGCGTAAACAATTATCCTTTCTGTGCTGTCTTGCTGCTGCACAAGCACAGCTTCCAGACCGACATTGCTAGCATCGATGTGAAGCATCGTAGGGGCTCTCTCACCAAATTGGACAAGGACTGGCGGTGTTTGTAGTCGCTGACGAAGATCGTTAAAAGCAGCTTCCTCTTAGTTCTTCCACCCAAAAGTGACGTCCTCTCTCCTGAGGCGAGTTAACAGTGAAGTCCGCGATAAATTGTCGATAGTATGCACAGAGGCGAAGAAAGCGTCTGAGAGCCTTTTTATTGGTTGACACAGGGAACTGTGCAACGGCTGTGATTTTCTCAGGATCGGGATGAACACCTGCATGACTGACGACGTGACCAAGAAATTGCAGCTCTTCGTAGCAAAAGTGGCACTTCTCACGCTTCGGCGTCAAGCCCGCGGACCATATGGCTCGTAACACCACTTCAAGGCTTTCAAGGTGCTCGTCAAACATTGCGGAGAGCACTACATCGTCCAGATATTCTAAGCAGGTCTTCCACTTCAACCCGGAAAGCACGGTATCCATGAGTCTTTGAAAGGTAGCAGGCGCTGAACACAAACCGAATGCCAAGACCATAAATTCATATTACCGATCTGGTGTCAGAAAAGAGGTCTTATCGCGGTCTCCCGGGTCCACCTCGATTCGCCAATATCCACCGCGCAAGTTCCATTGAAGAGAAGTATCGAGCATGTCAAAGTCTGTCTAGAGAGTCATCTATACGAGGTAGTGGATATACGTCTTTTTTGGTCACCTGGTCTAGCTGCCGGTAGTCCACACAGAAGCACAGGCTTCCGTCCTTTTTCTAAACGAAGACCACAGGCGACGCCCAGGGGCTCTGTGAAGGCTGAATGACGTCATCTCCAAGCATTCTGTCTACCTGCTGTTGTATTGCTTCGCGTTCTTTAGAAGCCACGCGATAATGGTTCTGATAAAAAGGTCTCGCTATTTCCTCGGTAGTTATTCGATGCTTGGTTAGAGGCGTGCGGCCAACTCTTGATGTTGTCGAAAAGCACTCTTGGTATTCGGCCAATAGCTCGACGACTCTGCGTCGCTCGCCTTTCGGCAAAGTAATGCTAAGTTCTAGAACAGGCGCTGAATCGAGTTTGAGCACGTCGTAGGCTACCGCCAAGCAGCCTTCGGCATCTATGACATCGTCGAAGTAAGCGACAGCCGTGCCTTTTGGAAGGTGCCGGCGCTCAGCGCTAAAATTGGTCAGCACTAGGTCTGTGCGTCCAGCAGCAAGTCTCACGATGCCTCGCGCGACAGAATTACTGTTGGTTAAGAGAAGCCAGCTTATTTGTTCTGCAACTCCTTCGGCGTCAAACTGGACAGTGGCGGCCACAGAAACAAGCGTGCATGACCTAGGAGGGAGGACCACGTCGTCTTCAGTAAGACGCAGTTGGTTTGCTCGCGCCTCTGGGGAAGAATCGGGTAAGCGCGTACTGCTGCAGACAGTAATCAAACTCTATGGGATGTCGATGACGGCGCCAAATTCTCGTAAAAATTGCATGCCAAAGATTACATCTCTGCAGCATGCGGCGATAACGATGAACGATGCACTGAAAGGAGAACCTCTGATGTCGATTCTTGCTGTACATCTTCCAGAGGACATCAATAACTGGCACCCTGCCGTTCTTATATGAGGGCCCGTCCACGGCATCTTCAATTTTTTGAGGCTGTCGGCGAAGTCCTGACTCATAATAGAGAACTCGGCACAGGTGTCGACTAAAGCTGTCACTTGCTGGCCATCAAGAATAACACTTAGGTCGGCAGTCACGATTTAATCGCTTTCACGGCTTATCGGCTACACGACGTCATGCAGTGGGGGCTTTTTTCGTCATCTTCATGGCCGGCAACCTTGCCTTCAGAGGTCGCCGCCCTCAGTTCCCCAGCGCGAGCTAGGTGACCTTCTTTTATTAAGGTCCGCATAGGTGCGGTGGTCCGACACAGGCGAACGCGCGGGAGACGGAGAGTGGGATGGGCGTCCCAGACCAGGCTGGCTAGTAAGCATTGTCTCCTCTGCAGTGGTACGGCCGTCCTCAAAGTGAGAACGGGCTCCGTAGAAACAGGTGTCGTCATGGCGTGGAGTTTATTCATCGTTGGCACGTCGACCGTCAAACCAAGGTCGAACAGGATAGAATGAATCGCCTCAATGCAAGCAATGACGAGCAATATGGTCAGCGCCTCCGCAGTGAAAGCAAAATGGATGCCGGTCGACTGTGCGCCATGCATCTGTTCTTCGGGTCGGTGGACGTCTGAGTGTCTCCCCTGGCGTCGATGCCCGTGGCGTGGCTGTGGACGGCTGGCTGTGTGGCTGTGGCATGGCTGGTTGCTGTAGTGTCTGCTCTTGCGGCGGTGACCATAGGGCCTTCGGTGCCTGGCGGTACGCCGTCGCCGTAGCGGGTGGTAGACGTCGGAGAGCAGCATCGTAGCTCGTGGGACGCTGCTCAGCATCAAGACAAGACGTAGACAACGCTTGGCGGATTTTGTCGAGCACAACTTCAACGACCGAAGAAATGGGCGTTTAAGCAACCGGAGTCCGGAACTTCTGCAATTCTTTGTGAACTATCTCCCTAATCAAGTCTCACAAGGAGCTTTGACTCTCAGAAGTCATAGCGATAGTATTATTTTGGACGTTGCTGGACATGCGGTTATATTGCCTGCACCGTGGATGAAGGGCCCACTCGATCGCCGTAGCCTCCCTAATAAAGTCAACCACGGTGCTTGAAGGGTTGCGCAGTAGCCCGGCGAAAAGCTGTTTCTTGACACCGCATATGAGGTAACTCAACTTTTTATCTTCCGTCATGTCTTCGGCAAACATTGCAATGGTTTCATTAGGTTTTTGAACCCGTAGCTCCAACAACTGCAGTGCACGGTCGCGTTGATCGACATTGGTGAAGGTATCGACGAACTGCTGTCGAAAGTTGGGCCAAGTTGGCAGATTGGCTTCTCTATTCTCATACCAAGTACGAACGCCATTGTCAAGGTAGAAATGGGCTTCAGAAAGCTTTTCCTTTTACGGCCACTGATTTATCTTTGCAACACGCTCGTAGTGGTCAAGCCAGTCATCAGCGTCTTCATGGACGCCGCCACTAAAGCGATCAGGTATGAAGGGTTGATAGATGATTACCTGATATGGGTGCATCGAAAAGTTGCCTTGAGGTACCTATGGGCGGCTTGCGTTGGTCATTGGTCAATCTGAATGGTGCCTGGAAGGTTCCGGTGAGAGAGTGAGCTCTGGCGCGAGGCCTCACAGCCGTCGACTGAAACGATGCACAGGAATTGCAGTTGGTGACAATGCGTTTGGACTGGATGAACAGCTTCCTACGGGAGTGTGAAGCATCAGGCACGGTTGCGATCCAGCACCTCCACCAGTGTCGCGGTACAACATGAACAAAGTACAGGTACGCCTTGAGACAGCGAAAGCAGCGTGTTCTCAAGCTGAGCCGTAAGATTGTCCTCTTTGTTTTCAAGTCAAGCCAGAGGCCGGGTACGTAGCGTCCGTTAAATCCCCCCTCATCATTTTCGTTTCCCTGTAGACACGGGTCGATATTTAGTGGCTATGTAGGCTACAACAGGCTTACTTTTTATGCGAAGTTGCTTGGTGTTTTAACAAAACAAAGTGCTTCATTGGGCTGGTTGGTGCCACATGGTAGGCGAAGAAAGTGCTTAACAGCGCAAATGGCAGCAAGGAATAGAAGAGACGAGAACAGAGTGCTTGAATAGATGAATTGACGATTTTAAAGCTTGATGAATTTTGGATGTATCAATGAGGCAGTTTATGGCTGTACTTGGCCACGCATTGCCGATGAAGCAACAAAACTATACAAGCTAATACTCTGAACTTATATAAATATAACTGAATTATATAAATAAACTGAACTATATAAATATAATGAAGCATCAGGCCCCTTTCTAAGATTCTATGAAGAGAACATTCTCTAATCATTATTGAGGAACCTACAAGACAGCAGTGAACTTAGGTAATTTTTCTGCCACCCAGTTCCGTAGAAGCTGCTTTTTTTCTTTTAGACTCTAATTACCTGTGAGTAATGCACATTAGTAGGTGATTATTGATACCTGTGCTCACTAACTTGACCACTTATTGCTTCAAACAAAATAATTTCAATGAAACATGTCAGAGGCGTTTGTTGGTGGTAGCTTCACCTATGAAATAAAAATTCAAGTTGTTTTATAAAAGTTCAAACGTTCGCCAGTTGTGGCGTGATTCAACAGAATAAGTTGAACAAGTATAACAGGCATGGATTATATCGCCAGGCTTAGTATTTTGCCTCACTCTACAAGTCTAGTCGCCGCACGTAACAAACACCGACCGGAAAAGGAGGAGGGCTTAGATATGAAGCCTTCGCATTCACACCAAGTCAGCAGATGGGGTGATCTCATAAAGTGGCAAATGGTTTCTGCACGCCGGAAGATTGCACATTCGTCACGCGTCCACAAAACCAGCGTTCCCCGGCACGTATGTAGTATTGTGCATCCATTCGTGGTTCAAATGCTCGAGTTTTGTGCGTTCTACTGAGTGTTCCCGTGCTAGTGAGGTTCCAGGTATGCCAGCGTGCCACTTCAAAAGAGACCCGACGTGTTTTTTTTTTGTCATGCCTGTGAAGACTGTTAACAATTCGCATATTCGTCAAAATACAAAAGTACCACAACATACAATTAAGCACCGCCAGCATTGAGCAGATTATTGAATATTACTTTGGTATTTGTACCAATGGTTCGAAGCACACAGTTCACTCTGGTACATCCTATTGCCCCTTCAGCTCTTCAAGAAAATGACACACTTATTTGCAAAAATATTGTCACATAAATTGCACTTCTACACCCACATTTTTGGAGAACGTTTTCAAAGTTCCTTAGTGATGATATTTGACTATAAGCTGTTCCACTTTTGATAGCTTTTGGTCGTGTTGATGCGTAACACATACGTGATATGAAAAGACACCCTCATTGCACTTTTTCCGTGCTTCGAACTAGTCGACTGCAACCCGCAACGATTGCCCGAAATGGTGATCGACGAGCACCTGTTCAATCATGCTCTTTTCTTTCGCTGTTTTTAGAGGTGGTTTTTATCTTGATAATTTCACAAAATTATTCAAACAGGTTCGACGAAGATCAGACGCGATAAGCCAGCGCGTTTCTGCGCTTCGACGCCAGTCGGCACCACGATAAGAACACTCGGATTCTACACGTCATCGCTTCTAGGGCGTCGTCACTCAGGATGGTATTTGTGGAATGTATTGATTGATATGTGGGGTTTAACGTCCCAAAACCACTATATGATTATGAGAGACGCCGTAGTGGAGGGCTCCGGAAATTTAGACCACCTGGGGTTCTTTAACGTGCACCCAAATCTGAGCACACGGGCCTACAACATTTCCGCCTCCATCGGAAATGCAGCCGCCGCAGCCGGGATTCGAACCCGCGCCCTGCGGGTCAGCAGCCGAGTGCCTTAGCCACTAGACCACCGCGGCGGGGCTATTTGTGGAATGTAACACACCGAACACGTAGCACTGGTGTCAATGTCACAGGGCAGCTTATTTTCCATTATTTTCTCCTCTATGCTGTTTGACATCAAATTAAAATAATAACTTCCACTCGACGGATGCCGTTAAAACTTGGCCAAAAAGACCTATGCATGCCAAGCGATCGAATGGTGGCCGCAACTCTATCTTGAAATTTGATGTCAGTGCTCTGTTAAAGATCACTTGTGAGAGCACTGACCCTTGTCGGGTGCCAATATTTCCGCGTCGTTCTGGTTCGCCGCATTGCTCTCCTAAGCAAATGGTGGCGGTTCTGTTCGCTAGAAAGGCTGTAATGTAGTTGTAAAATTTCTCGCCTAAGTTCATGTGCGATATTTCACTTAGTATGTGTACATGTTTGCGGTGTCAAAGGCCTTGGCTAGGTCTAGGGCTAATATGGCTTTGGGCGTGTGGAGGAGCCCGTAACATATGTGTTCTCTTGACATCAACATGGCGTCCTGTGTGGATAGTGCCCTGCAGAAGCCAAAAATGTTGTGTCAAAAGAGCCCACTGTTCTCAATGTGGTCCGTGATACGGTTGAGTATTGCATGCTCAGCTACTTTAACAACGCAAGGTGTGAGATATATGGGCCTTAAGTTATCGATGCTCAGTGGTTTTTTCAGGTTTCGGGAAGAGCGAAACTTTGGCACTGCGCCATTTTTGTGGCATGGTACCCGTTTTCTATGCCTCATTTATCTTCTTAGTAATGATTACAATTGCTTTATCGTCTGAATTCCCTAGCAGTTAATTGTCGATGCCATCTGGCCCTGGCACCAATCTGCCATAAAGTTGCTGTAGAGCTTGCCGTATTTCAGCTTCGCAGAATGGTGACAATGGTGAATTTACACAATAAACGAAAATGACCTGAAATAACCTCAAAAACTAGGTAAACCATTTGTCTTCCAGTGAACTACTTTTCCTGGGTTTTTTTACCATCTACTATTAAAGTAAAAATTTACTGTCGTTCTAACTGAGTTTTTTAATGTAGGAAGGGTAGTAAGTATTTACCCCAATGAGGTTTTGAGCGAGTATAGAGAGAGTAAATTTTTGCTACCTTCACAAGGTTTTTGAGGTAATTTCCGGGGGATATTTCCGGTGTTAAAAAATAAAATCTGATGGTGGCATTCGCCCAGAGTTGATAAATTGATTAAATATCAAATGACAGCAGCATTGATGACACATTGATTCATATACAGACAAACACGCACACACAACAAATACAGAATGAAACATCTTTCGAAAAGACTGCAGGCATTACTCGACTCCACTCTGACAATCTGGTATATATAGGCACGACTTTCTGACCGGCTGTGTAGTACCGGTTGGAGAGCTTTTTTTTGCATCGAATAACAACGACGGGTAGAGGTTCAAGCGTAAACTTCAGGTGGGCTGCAGGCTGCTAAATGTCACATCGACCTTTTATTATAAATCTACCTGATCTCACCTTTTTGATTATCCCATAATTACTTGGCTCACCGGACTTTTGGCCTCACACGTGTTAGCACTGCTGATGCACAAGTCCATCAAGTATACCTAAGTACGCACAAACTATGGCAGCTCAATGATTTTCATTGGGCGATGGTGCGCAAACACAGCAGCAGCACGTATTCATGAGAACGGGCGTACAAGAGCGGTGCACGCCTGCATACAAGCTTCCTACCGACGGCGTGCTAGGCCTTTTCGAGGAGCACGGCTATGCGATGGAACACAGCTGGCGATCACAAAACACATAACGTGTGCGAATTTCGTCGTGATTTCAGCCACAAGTTTACACGTGTCCACTATCTTACAGAAACGAGCTGATGTATGTACTTCCAACGAAAGAGACGGAACACCATCTGGGTTTTCTTCGTGGTCACCGGCAGCCGCTTGTTGGTTCTGTCTGCCTCGTATCGGCTTCGCGCTACATGCTTGAGAAGAGTTGGTGCATGATGCAGGCAATTCGGGTAGCATTTTTGTCCAGCAGGCATTGCCTTCTGTGGAACAAAATATATGTGATGTTTTTTTCACCTGCCCCTGCGACACACTCCCACTGGTCACTGGATGCCACGGCTTGGTGCCGATGACAGAGTGAAGCGTCTTGCTTATCGCTTCTCCAGGAAGCAACCACGGACGATGACACCAGATTGATTTTGTTACCACTGGCAGATCTTCGCGATTGGGTACGGAAGCGAGGTATCCGCAACGTGCAGGTTCGGAGGCACTTGGAAGCGCACGGTCGCTCGATGATGTAGGAAACACGTGAGATTCATCAGCTCAACCAGACACACAGAACCTGAGCTTCTTGCACCGTCTGTCTCTAGGGTCACCGCAGAGCAAAAGCCAACAATTTGCGAAAACATGCAGGGCAACTTTTCACAGCAGGTTTTCTTTTTTTTAGAGCCCCCTCTCCCCCCTTCCCTTTTTTTCGTTGACAGAATGCTGTTCTCGCTCGTTGTGCTTATGCTGCCCCCCGTTCCTGTGAAAGTGCGTTACCTCGAGGTCAGTCACGAGGCACGACGATGCCAAAAAAAAGAAAACATCTGTGGTCCTCGCCTACCTTCAGAGAGTGTCACTATAGGGAGCTTGCGTGAACAGCGGTGACGCTATGCATTCTGGGTAGGCAGCCATACTTTTGTCAAAGGTGGCCGAGCCAGAGCAGTCGTTTTCGGGGCGTCCGCACGGCCACGAGACGTAATGATGCACTGTGTTATTGCAGGCTGTAAAGTTACAGCCAGACCAAGGCGAAGAAGCTCAAGACGGATGCAGAAGACTACTGTTACTTCAAAATCCCAAAGGGGCGCTTACACCAGTGCGGGAAAGCGAAACAGCTGTCGGAGCGCCGGCGGCGTGAGTGGCTGTCGCGCATATACAGACGTGGCATTCTAGACGCTAATGCCGACAACTATTTCGTCTGTTCTCGCCACTTCGTGTCAGGTACGTGAACACTTTATGACGAATCAATTCACTTTGCCGGTTGTAGTTGAATCTAGTGGTTCGTTTATTTATTTTTTAAGCGCTACACTCACCCCATTGGCCGGCGGAGGAGTGTGGTGGCGCCGAGAGCATTTGCCGTGCAGTAATTTTTTAATGCTCGTCGTGCGATTTCGTGAAACCCTCGTACTCGTGACCTCCCAGGTCGACCTTCGAACCTATTTGACGACTGCAACCCCGACTGGGCGCCATCGGAGAGCCTGGGTTACGGGTTTCTGTCGCCAGACAAGTCCCGCTACCGTCGTCGCAAGGAACGCTCACAACGCACAGGTAAACAAGCCTAAGCTTTTTTCTTTGCACGCGGTTTTGTGCTATGCGTACGTTTTGAAAATTGCGAAAGCCATGTCATTTATTTTCATAGATGATAGGATTCCAAACCACGCTGACGAACCTGACGATGGTGACGAACTTGACGCAACAAGGGACTCGCCGGCACACACAGCAGAAATCAAGCCGGCCCCTTTGGCATTTGGCACGCGGATTTCAAACTTGCCTACCTTAAAAGAACGTAAAAGTACTGAACGCTGAGCGAGTTGGTAATTCATAGCTACAAATCTCCCGAAAAAGCGACAAGGAACAGAGAGGGCACATACTTGTGCGCTTGTGTGTGTGCCTTCGCTGTTTTCTTGTCACTTTTTCGCGCTGTTTTGTAGTTACGGCTTAAAAGAACACCAGATATTTTGGCAATTATTATTGTTAATTTCTTTTCGTTACAGTGTAATTTATATGCTCAGAAGAGAGTGCAAAAGTAGTGATGGGAAAAAACATGACTTAAAAACGAAAGCTGCAGCTTCATCAGCCAGCTTTACCAGGGAGTCTTTGCAAGGGAAAGACGACAAGGTCACATGTTACACTTGACTGTCATTATATGCTACACTTACGTTTCTGTTTGAGCTTGTTAAGACCTTCATGGCACACACCGGGAAAAACTTACTGAAACAATTTCAGGAAATGATGTTATTTCTCAGAGTTGCGCCTTGGGTGCCAATTTTAATATCTAGCGTTTCGCTTTGATGTTTATTTGCCAACAGCATCGAGAATTTTTGATAAATAGCTCGATCTGTTCGTTGACAAATATGGACCCCTTGTTTGTTAGTAAGAAAAAGCGCAAATAATGAAAATAATGCTTGTGGTCTTTCTAGACAACTTACTTGCCTCGTGCTGAGACGTGGTCTCATTACAAGCATCAAAACACGGCGAAGTTCCTGGTTGAAATATGTCCACAGGGCTCCGTGTCTTATCTCACAGACGCCTATGGTGGGCGCGCCAGTGATAAACACATCACTGAAGATTGTGGAGTTCTTGACAATCTACAGTGCGGCGATGTAGTTCCAGCAGACCGAGGCTTTTTGATTGCCGAGAGCGTTGGCATGTGTCATGCAACACTCGCCAACCAGCCTTCACCAAAGGGAAGCGGCAGCTTTCGAGCTAAGATGTCGAAAAGACAAGAGAAATAGCAAACGTACTAATACACATAGAGCGAGTGATCAGCATGGTGAGGAATAAGTATAACATCCTTAAGGGTTCATTGCCTGTTGAAGTGCTGCGGGTCAATGCACATGGAGAGTGCCAAATTGACAAGATTGCCCGTGTCTGTTGTGCCCTCACAAATCTTTGCAATTCGGTTGTGCCTTTTGAATAGTCTTCTTATCGCAGAAGCTTCACGCTTAGTTTGTAAATATGAAGCAAGGTACATTAGGACACCAACATGCACACAAAGTTGACGCAAGCACAAGCACTGTCATAATAATATTATCAGAGGTTTATGTTCCAAAACTATGCCATGATAATAAGTCACACTGTAAAGAAGGGCTCCAGAAATTTCTATACTGGGCTCTTTAACGTGTACCTAAATTTAAGCACATGGTCTAAACATTTTCCCCTTCATCAACAATCCAGTCGATGAAGGGGATGATCCAGTTTGGGTCAGCAGTAGAGTGCCTTAACCACTAAACCACCGTGATAGGGCACAAGTGCAGTCCTGCAACTGATGCTTTGTGAAAAGACTCGCTTTATGTAAAGGCAACACGCGCCTGTGCAGTGACAGCAGCGAAATACTAACAAGACTGTTTAACAAGGCTATGAAGAACGCACAAATGAAAGGTGGAGTGTCAGTTGCACCTCGTTATCATTCTGCAAAAAAGTGTGTTCATACCATGGAATATAATTACGTAGTGACCAGGTTTTTTTTTCTTTTTTGTGCTCGAAAATGCTGTAGCAAAGAACCCCAGCTGGTCGAAATTTTCGGAGCTTTCCAGTACGGCATCTTTGATAATCATACGGTGTTTTTGGGACATTAAACCTCATATATCAATCAAAGATATTCTTTCAGGGCAAAGTGTTATTTGGAAGAAAATTGGATGTGATGACTCAAACCGACGGGGAATAATAAGCGAAAGGAAAGAACGTTCTTTCCTTTTGCTTATTTTCCCTGACTTATTTGTAGTATGTGTCAACTCGGTCAAACAAACATATTGTTATTTGGTTTTTGAAGTTTTAACATTTCACTGTCAATGCGCAGGTGGAAGTCTCCCTGCATAAGGCAGGTTTCCAACAGTACAGCGTAAGTTGCAGTGGAGCACTTGTGTTAGCACCTGCTGTTGTGCGCATGTTTGTGTCCTTAAGTGTGCTGCTTTACAATACACAATAGCTCACCAGCTAGCCCATCAGTGCATGTTAACTCTTTTGTTACCACACCTATCCAAATTGATGAACGCTTTTGGCATCTTAAATTTATTTTTCGTGCACCCAGCACTTTAAAAAAATAATCCACCCACTCGACTTTCAGAATCCACTTGAATTTGCCGTTTTGGAACGACAGTTTTTTTGACAGACCTTTTCACGAACCAGTGTGCATAAATTGTGAAAAAATTGCACTAGGCTGGCGAACTTGACAGTAGTGCGTGTCTCTCGTGATTATGTTGCAGTAACATTAAAGTTTTGTACTAAAAAGAACTTTTGCAAGCCGAATATCGAATAATGTCAGCTTTGCAATCTGGCTATGTTGAGCAGTAATATTTGCCAGAAACTTATGCCAGCTATCCGAAGAGAGCTGTTTCTAGGATTCGGGGAAAATTTTTCTACAAAAATTATTTTTGAAGGTCCACCGCATGCTCAAAGTGTCGAGGTGGCCTTCTTTGACAGTTTCCAGTAGCTTTGGTTTTGCTTGCATCTTTATGTCGGACAGAGGGCCGTATCTAGTTTCACTATTCGCTCCTACGACGTAGTCTATGCACGCGTGAACGTGAGCCTGTGCTGCAAAACACACTGCTCGAAACTGTATTGCAACCCAACCTCAATTGAGTGAGGACGAGCTTAGAGTTCGAGGCGGACAGCACCTCAGCTTCTAGTTTCACGGTGACGGTGTTTTGCGCCAGCTTGAGACATCTGCAGTCGTTCATGCGGTTACATCCTCAGGTTGTCTTCCCTGCCGCAAGTGTGTATAGCTTCTGATTTTTGTGCACATTTTACATAGCTACTGGGGTTACGTGCGTGGTCTACACTTTGCTGAGGCACGGTGTGCTGGCGCTGGCTGCACAGCTTCACCGCATGGCACAAGGAGGGAAGCAGCACCTTTGTTATGATTTTCTCTGTCTATGTGACGAAAAAATTGTGTAAACATTCATTAATTTATATATCCTTTCTGAGTCATTTATCTACAAAACATATATTCTGAATTTTGTTTGCTTTGAATAGTTTTGCATATATATAGTGTTTTCGTTGCACTGTTTGCCAGCTGGCAACCGAAAATTCTGGTTGTGTTATTTTTATTCATTCAAAATTATTCTTGTTGCTTTACAACATATATATTTTTTTGAAAAGAGCACTTCTTTGGGCAAAATTTAGTATGCTGCAATGCGTGCTGGAGTACTTTTCAAACTGGCAAACATGGTCTTCCTGAGACATCTGAAACACGACCACTTTTGCGTGGTAATGAAAGAGAAAGTTATTTGTAAATATCCTGCATAAGTTTTGTGGTGCCTGCCTGATGTGTTTTATTACTTGTCATTAATAAAAACACAACGCAAATCTCAGGAGTGTTTTCAATAAAACGTTTTTATTCACATATCTTCGCATCACTTATTTATGAAATGTGGCGTTCCACATTGTGCTAAGTAACATTCAACATCAACATATTCTAGATCCTCATTGCACTTACTTGAGTGAATTACTTGAGTGATGATGTGGCCATCATTTGCATTGGTCACAGTACCATTTTTTTTATTTTTAGGGGCTCTTTTTAGGCCTACATACCTGAAGTGGAACCATGGGACTGGGCAGTTTAAACCGTCGCATGCAATCATTTTGCCCTCCTCTGGGCCCTTGCATAAACAGAACACATTGCTCGTATTTGGGTCATCAGTACCTTGATCTGAAGATGCATTTCCAGATGCCAGTTCATTTGTTGCTGCTGTGTTTTCCTTGTGTGCTGTGAACCAGTGCGCCACAAGCTCGTGCAACAGAACCCTGCGAAAAAAATTTTCAGCAGTATCAGCATGTGGTGCTAAAAACGCTTGATCGGCTGCAATTATTTGTATGCTTGTGTAATTCTTGTTCCACATCACGAAATCACAGTACTGTCGCTGCCACACGTATATCTTGTGTTTGAACATGGTAAAAGTAACGATGGGCAGTTCTTAGCTCTAGTGCATCCTTGTTTTCTGCGACAAAACTGTTACTGCCAAGCAGAAGGTCACTCAGCTTGCCATCTTTCAGTGACCAAGGACATTTTACCTCAACAAGGCCTCTTCCACAGCACGAACACTCGACGAGCATGTCAGGCGTGGCACCAAGAAAACAAGTCGCTGGGAAACCAGAAGCCCTGCTTCATTAAATTGTGCATTTTAATGACTTCTGTTCATGAGTACTTTGTACCCATGCAGTGCTTTTGGCTCATTTTATTTCCCATACTTCACTGCCGGAGATGAAAATTTGGGCTCGAGGGGGTAACAAATTTTTCTGATAAGGCTTGACGATGGTGCCTCAATTTTTGTGTGGCACACATCCTAAAGTGTGGATGCTTTGATTCGGCCAGTTCGATAAGCATACAATTTTACACGCATGCTTTGCTTCCTTGTTTTTGCCTCTATGCTTATCTGAGCTTCTCATTCAAGTGCAGTGTAGCGTAAATCTTACGGCTTTTTTCCAAAATCTCTTTGTGAGTAAGGGTCAACGTGGATCTGCCGTAAAGCCGACGCAAGTCAGCGCCTGCGCACCTCTTTATCGCTGGCCCCTAAAGATCGCTGTAACACAGGTCTGTGCTTGCTGCTGCAGGTTGGTGTCCCGATTGAATCGAGGGGTCGAAAAATTTCTTCCACTCCTCTTGTGTTGGAGCCGGAGCCACCGGTCGCGGAGTGCTGATGCGCCAGCATTCACTCCACCACCAAGACAGCGCTTTTTCATTGCCGACGACGCTAAGTCCATTGCAGCCACTGGTCTTGCAGGAACTTTTTTGATGAGCGGAGGAAGCGAACTGTTGGGGCCGTCTGTGCACGAGCGCTTTTCTCGGGCACGTACGCCGTACTCAACATAAAACAACACAACAGCGAGATGCGAGCACGCTTCACCATTCCCCGCCATGCATTTGCAGTGCGCGGCAAGGACCTCGCCATCACTTTTGCCAAAAAAACAGATGGCTACGGGGGGCTTGTTGATGCTCTGGGAGTGGTCAACCTGGAAATAAACAAACTTGAGCATCTATGGGAAAATTAAGAAGTGGAACACGTCTTACTAGTTAGACGACGATCGCGGTGTCAGTGGCGACATTATCCACGGCTCCCGCACCCAGCCACTAGTCACAAAGTTGTGGCCCTCAAGAGCCTTCCTAGACTTTAACTGATCTCGAGTGGTAAAACTCGTCCTCAGAACAAGAAATTCAAAAATATCCGTGCTGTCGACGCGCGGCCACAAGTCCGTGTCGCTCACAAAGTCGGCCGCACCAAGCGTAAATGGGTCAAGTCCGCCGCATAGCCTCGTTTTCTCTTCGTAGCGCTCGCAGTCTTTCTGGCACAGCGTTGCGGCGTAGTCTTGACGATGACACTGCCATCGTGCGCCACACACCTTGATGTTCGATATGCTTCGCACTCCATAACACCTGAAGCCATGCCGACGCCACGAAAACGACTGCTATGCCCCGGCCACCTTTGACAAAAATATGGCTGCCTACCCAGAATGCATAGCGTCGCCGCCGTTCGTGCAAGCTCTCTATAGGGGGTATGGGGCAAAAGACGCTGAAGCAGCTGAACCTTGCAGTCATGTTGTAATAAACTCTGAAACGCAAGTTAAATATCACGTGATAGAAAACTCCCTACGTGGTAAAACAATACTTTGGCATCCTTTTACAGCGTTCCTCAGAGGTGGTGGTAAAACAATGTCATGTACCATCTTTTACTCCAACACGAGGTAGTAATTTCAAATGCGAGAGAGTTTTCAGAGGTGTTGAGCCGCAAAAACCCCAAACTCGGATAGTTTTTGCTTACAGTGTAGCTTTTCTTGCGGTTGATCTTCATATGAGGGATTTTCGTTTTCCCAGTCGGAGATATTTTCGGCCTAGCGTTTTCAGGAAAGCTTGGGATCCACCACTTTCCTGGGCGTGCTTGTGCACCAATCGTTCAATTTGCAGCTGGGTGCCGCCTCTGGTGGGTTTGTCGCTGTCCGCCTAAGGTGTTTTAGCAGCCCCCATTTGCTTCCCCTCCACATTTTACCACCTGCTTTGTCACATGTGTTGTTCCACTGCTGGGCACCCAGCGTTTTGGGCGAGATTCGATTTCGTGGCCAGGGTCCATGATTTTTGTTCGTATGTGTCTGTTGAGCTTGTTTTTACGCCACGCTTTTTTATGTCATGCTTTTTCTGCAGCAAACTGGCCAGGTGAGAGTCCATGGCCTGGATGGATTCATCAGTCTCGGCTTCTATGGTGGCCTCATTTGCTGCCGTATTTATTTCATTCAAGAGGACTTTATATGATAGATCTGTGCTGCCCTTCTGCTCCGTTCTTTTATGTAACTGGTCCCAGTCTGTGATTTTGAATTTTCTTGATGCTTTCACATTGTTCTCATCGGTAATTTCCAGGATGCAGTGGTCACTACCTAAGTCCTCGGCGAGGTTATCTAAGGTAGCTCTGACGTTCTTGGTGAAAGGTAAGTCAGGCATTGTGCCCCGCTGTACCAAATTACCTCTTCTTGAAGGGAAGGCAAGCTTGTTTATAAGCTGCAGGTTCAGCGCATTCGCGCTTTCTGCTAGCTTGGTGCCTTTGCCTTCGCTTTTTAAGGATCCCCACTCTGTGCTTCTGGCGCTAAAATTGCCCGCTACTATTAGCGGATTGTCACCCGCCAGTTTTATTGCCAAGGTAAGCAGTCTGTTGAAATCTATTTTCTTATCTGATGAAGGACTGTAAACATTGAGCACAAAGATGCTTCTTTTAACAGTTCTGTGTGGTAAGATTTTTACCAGGAACCGTTTCCAGGCCTTTTTTATACGAGCTCGGGCGTTCCTTTCGGCGAACATTATGTCCTTCCGGATGTAGGTAGCCACTCTTTGCGTCTTGTTCTGCTCGGGGTGCAGGGTTGGCCTGGCTACCTTGCACCCCTGTATGCCAATGCTTTTTAGCAGTTTTGCTTTCTCCAGATTCCTGTAGCAACATTATTTGCGTTTTTTTACAGGCTAGTAATAGTTGTGTTAGTGGTGCTTTGCGTTTCTGAAGTGAGTTATAGTTGCACTGATAGATCTTAATCTCGTTACAGTCAGTGGCTGTTTTGGCTTGGTAGCTTGTGTGCGTCGTGGTTCGTTACCTCCGCGAGATCGCGTGCTTTGACTGGTCGGACTTTAGCTCCAGAAGTTATGCTCGGCACGCTTGCCATAACCACAGCTTGGTCCAAGCTTAGGTTCTGAGGAGCAGCCGTCACAGGTGAGTTGGCTTCCATCTTCTCTAGGCTCACGAACTTTTGGTCAGCTTTGTCAGTGCAAGTCTTAAAGTTTTCATTAACCTGGCAAGCGTGTTCGCCAACATATCAATTTGGTCATAGAGTTTACTTATCGCGGACTTGGCGTTTGTCAGTGGGGCTTCTTTATCGCTAGAGACCATCTCGATCTCCTCCGTCATGTCGCTGTCGCTGTCTACGGCTTTGCGTTTCTGTGTGCTGTGGATCGTTTGTTGTAAGCGTGTTGTCGGTGGTGTCGGTGAGCTCGACAGGTTAAATCCTTGGCCGCTCTCTATTCTAGCCATTGTGGCCCGGAGCCCTTCAAGCTCCTTCTTGAGGACCTTGTGTTTTTTTGTTCAAGCACTAGAATACGATAATCGGGAGCATGCTCTGGCTGTGCCTTACCTTTGAGCTGGCTGCTTGTGCCTCGTAATGCACTTTCAACACTTGCTGGCACAGCGGCCATTGTCGGCTGCTGCTGCTACTACTGCGCGGCTGCTGGTCTCGTTCTCGATCGGGATCTGGAGCACTCCCGGTATGACAGGCAAATGTCAAATCCCGACAGGGTCGAGGGGTGCCCTCCGGAAGGAGAACGCCCTCTGGATCGAGAATGCTCTCTGGATCAGGATCTCGCCCTGGATTTAGAACGGTCATGGATGCTCGAGGCGTTCTGTCGTCCCGGCACCTTGTTGTGGCAGGGTTCCTTGAACGCGACAGATGTTGGTACGTATTCACGTTGTTGTGCTTGCCACTCTTGCTTTCTACGTTTTCTTCTCCTTCTCACTATGTAAAGAATGTGGAAGCGTCTGTTGCATTCATGATCTCCGGCGAGGTGATTGCCATCGCAAAGCATGTATTTCGGCTCGCAGTGATGCACGCCGTCTTCTTGTAGCGTTTCACCACAGTTGTGACATATCTTGCTCGTTGCGTTTGTGTGCCGGCAAACATCGGCGCGATGGCTGACTCCTCCGAATGTTCTGCAAACGTCAACTTGTCGCTTGTAGAGCGAGCAGGGAACCATGGCGGTTCCACACATCACTGTGCTCGGAACGCGCAACCCGTCAGAGGATTGCGACGACTTTGGTCTTTTTAATGTGTCTTGCCTCGATGGCAGTGGGATTTCGGTCATGTACAATCAGGCGTTTGAGCGTTGCGTCGTCAAGGGAGAGGTCGACGTTCTTGATGACGTCCTTGCGTGTATTATCGGGCGTGGCCACGTATGCGGCAACTTTGAACGAGCCTTGGTTTGTGTGCAGTTTCTGTACGTTCACGTATGATGTAGCATTATTTTGGTACAGCGTAGAAATAATAATGATGTTTTGCATATTCTTGGGGCAGATCGTGTCCTCCCGTGCTTGTTTGTCGGTGATCTGGGTGGCCATTGTGAAAGCTCTCACCAGCAGAACGAGGTCTACTCTGGGTACATCCAATCTTCCTCTTGGTCTCATGATTACCCTGATCTGGTCCTTGGGTAGGCGGGGTAGCCAGAAACCAGATACCACACGGTGTAATGCTAATTGACTCTTTCTGAAGCCCCTAGGGTGCTTCGGTTGGTTGTTGTGCTCGACCGCCCCAGCGGCCAGCTCCTCGTTCGGCGGAGTCGTCTGTAGTCGGCGTTCCATGGCGGTGGCCCATCCTGACCCGTCGAAGATCTCCGCGCTTACTTCCATTCTCTCCACGGTTATGGTAGAAGGCATTTTCAGTGCCTGGTTGTCGGCTGCGACGTACGGAGGATGATCCAGCAGCCGCCACCTCTGGCCGAGCCCTTGGCTACGTCTAACGGCTATATTTCTTGCCAACCCTAGGGGTGGTTAGGGTTAGCGGGAATGCTCACCGCGTCGCATCTTTAGAGTCCACTGTAGAGTTTCACTCACCGCCAAAAAATGGCGTCTCAACTGAAAGCGCAGAGCTTGCTTGTTCAAATAAGCACAGAGCCAAGTGATCTTTGAGCAAAAAAAAAACGACCGAAAACATTTAGAAAAGCGGGAACCGACGTTTTCACGTCCGCGCTCCTCGAAGCCACCTAGTGATCTCTCAATGCACATTGGACGTCTTTCACGTGTTGACTCAAATAGAGAAACGCTAATATGCATTATTAATTGGGCTTGACATAGTGAGTGTTGTTGTTCGCAGCATGCTATGATCGAGACATAGCCAAGCAGCGTGAGGCGACTGCGTGTGGCGCAGCTTGTTCGCAAATTTCACCTCCATGACATATTTATTAAACTGACTGACTACGTGATCTCTGCGCTTTTTATTCTTTGTTTTAGTGATCGTTTTTCCCACTGCCACCTAAATCAGTGCGTGTAAATTTAGGCGGCATTGTTCTGCAACGATTGCATTTTGTCGTTGTCGACTCTGCATACATCGCCATGTTAAGCTGTCCAGCTCTGTCGTCACAGCATCACAATGCCGGAAAACGAAAACGTAATGCTGGTAATGTTACAGTCGTTTTCCCCAGCTCGATGATCGGCGAAATTTTTTGTGGGCACGACACTTAGAATTTCTAAGTTCCCCCGGTACGACAGTGTTGCGAATGTTACTTTCTCAAGTAAGCGCAGATCACATGTAGGCGAATATGAACGTGAAATTGATGGGCGATGCTAGTCGTCTGCGAATTATAGGGTGCCAACGATCAGTGAACCCATTTCCAAAGTACTTTCTTCCACTTTGGTGAATCGGCGGCTGCATTTTTGATGGAGGCGGAAATGTTGTAAGCCCGTGTGCTCAGATTTGGGTGCACGTTAAAGAACCCCAAGTGGTTGAAATATCCGGAGCCCTGTACTACGGCGTCTCTCATAATCATATGGTGCTTTTGGGACGTTAAACACCACGTATCAACATATCAATCCCTTTGGTGAAGCTTGTCGTTTTAAAGTGCGACAACGTTAAAGAAGTGTGAAAACTCGAGCAAGTTGGTAGAACATAACTGAATGTAGGAATAGTGCAACCTAGAAGTTACTTCGTAACTACGAAAGCATAAAAACAAGGACAGAAAAGAGCGCTGACCTTCAAGAAAGATTTATTGTCGGAGTGGTGTACATATATAGGCGAAAAATGGAGAAAATTGGGCATGCGTAGAAGGGTGCAGGAACAACTACTGCGATACAAAGTCAGCAAAACGCTTGTCTCTTGTTGAATTATCTGAAAACAAATACACAAGTAGCTTAAAAAAGATTGAGATACGCAAGCTTATTTCGCAACGACGCAACCGATGGGTAACTTACACATTTACCGTCAAACTTATTTATTTGGTAAGCTTCAATTATATCACGCATGGCCTGTGAGTACTTGCTTAATACCTCGCAACGCTCAAAAACTGGCAGGCAGCCGCAGTCTCGGCAGTGGTTTCCGAGGAGTCCTTGAACTACATTGTGCGCATTATTATTGTGCTCTCTTAAACGGTCATTAAGGCACCTTCCAGTTTGCACTATGTATACAATTCCGCTGATAGCGGAATAAGATATACGACACCGATAACACAAGATATACAAAGCGCGTTCTGTGTTTCACAGTGCATCTTCCTCTAATATCAGCTAAATTATTCACCAGATTGCCAAGCTTTGAAAGCTTTTCTGGGGCAAAAAATGCAACAATGACACCAGTGCGTTTACCAACTTTTTTGTCAGCCGATGCGACACGTTATGCAGATAAGGAACTGCAACACGGTTTATGGGAACGGACGCGTTTTGAGGCTGAGATCGCCTGCTTGATTTTTAGTTTGCTTCAAAAGTTTTTGTGCAACAGCAAAAATCAGGGCGTTCGAGTAACCGGCGCCTGAAACTGCATTGCATCGAGTGCGGGCATGAAGCCTTAGGAGCGTTTACTAGGCAAACAGTAATTATACCCCTTTTCACCAATTTTGAATGAGCTGAGTGAAAAGATAAAAGGGGTTTACCACTTCTTTCCACGAACTGTGTTCGTGGAAAGGAGTGGTAAACCCCTTTTATCTTTCACACACACACACACACACACACACACATATATATATATATATATATATATATATATATATATATATATATATATGTGTGAATATTTTTTAAATCTCACATCTTTCTTAGCGCAGCAAACTTCCAATATATCGGCTCAGTTATTCTGTATATTGTAGACGCCTAACCAACGAAGAAAGAGTTAAGGCAGAAGAAATCATTATAAGACACCCTCTTTCTGAATTAATTTCGATCTCTACAGGGGCTCTTATGGAGCTCAAGTTCAGTAGATTGGCCTGTGATACTTCAGGGACTATAACATATGTGCTAGAGATGAATGATGGGCAAGTACGAAGAAATTTGAATTAAGAAAGCGCGACGGAGGAGCCGAAACGCATAGCAGTTCCTGCACGCGGCGCGTGGCTCTTTCTGTACTATTCCACAGCAGCGCCGCCACTACGGGCAACGCAGAAGGGATCAGGTGGCGAGGCGCGGTCTCGCCACTCAACACTTCTAGTACACTCTAACCGTGTCCACAGTTCACTATTTCGGTCAGTTGTCGCCAGCCAGCGACTCTGCATTCGCATCATTTTTTAATCTAGAAACTACATGGAGGAAGGAAAGGTGGGACAGGGCATGTCCAGACGGCACGCTGCGTCAAATGTCTCGAGGAAATGACATCACGGCGGTCATATTCACTGGGCACAGTGGCGGCATTGTTGTTGTTACGTGTTGCGCAGTGGAGTTGGTGTAGCAATGAGTGGCCGCGGCTGGCGGCGGAATGTGTGCCTCCCCAGGTCTCGTGCTGAGCCGTGGCGGACAATATCCGTGTCTGCGCCGCGTTATTGGTTACGCAGTGTTCTCCTGGCAGTTAATGTACTCTTAGCAACGTTTACAAATCCTTTTGTCCATCACGGGCTTTCAACAGTGCGTAGAACGAGTGCATATCTATGTGTCGTGCGGCGGAAAACGTGGATGAAGCAATTAGTGTTCAGCGAAATTGCATTGGGCACAATGACGAAGCGGAACGATGACGAACGCCTTGCAGGTCAGTGACGCTTGGGCAGTGCTCCTGCTTGTGACAGTGGACGACGCTGTTGAGCCCAGCAAAACGCAATGAAGACCATCTGCACATACATAGTTTTGTGTTGTGTGTGTACAGTAACAACTTGCATGTGCGTATTAAAACACCTTTCCTGTTACGCTTCGTATACTCTCCCCCAGCATTGCATGTAATCTCAGCGTAACAGCAACCACATTTATGTGTCACTTGCACCATGCTCAAAGTCACCGCGGTCGCAGAAGGCTGACGACGGTGAGTTTAACGCGGAACACGGACACGGTGGCCCGGACGCTGGGTCGGCCGCATAGCAGAATGCAACCGTAGCAGGCCCACTACTGATCGTGTTGTCTGTACAGTTGCTGAACTAATGACGTGAAAACACTCGCCATTGTCAGTGCATCTAGCGCGCGTTTTCTTGTACTTGCTTCGTTGTCGGTGAACTGGTACTCGCTGTTAATACTCGGACGAAATGATTTCACCGAAGGTGTCGCGCTGGCCTAGAGTGTTGAGCGCCGTTCCATTACTTTCGGATTGTTACGACACGCGCGCTGCGCAGCTCACGTGCTTTCGCAGCCGGAGAAAGAGTCATTCTTTCTGTTTCACAATCGGATGTAATCAAGAGAGGAGAATTCGCCCAGTCAATGTGGCTGGCTTCCCGCTTCATCGCGGCTTCACAACGAGTGACGTCAGGGCCTCTTCTACCTTTCCTTCCTCCGTGAGAAACTAGCTTGCACACGCTGCCTGCGCTGGCGTTGCGAGGCGCGAGAGGGGGAAGGGACGTGCATGCGCAGTAATGTTGGTCACGCCACATGCACACCAGGTTGAACTCGACCATCACATGCTTCGCATATAAAAAACCCAGCGATGACATGAGGAGGCACCGTATGCTTAATTTTCGAAAGCAACACCGCCACAAAAAGTGTCACTCGCGAAGGTTTTTGACCGGAATGGTTGGCAAAAATTCATAAAAGATCACAGCGCACTCAGAAACCCGGACAAGTTTTCTTGAATTCCTTCTTCGTCTGTGTTCGTTAGTGCGCTGTGAGCTATTATGGTCATCCACGAAGCTGTTCATTATGGCCATGGCCCTGTAGGTGACTCCACTGTTCGTGTGCACCTGCTCCAGCTCCTTGTACACGTATAAGCAGCTCTTCTTTTTTGTGCACTTCCATGTTCATTAAACTACGATTGCTGCCGAGTGCAATTGAGAATGCGCTTACTGAAGACCCACGTACCCGTTGCAGTGCGCGACTTTTTGACACGGTGCCGAGCAATCCATCTGTAAAGAGAGAGAGTGCTTAATACCGGTGTCACACTGGTACCTTTATACAGGTGTCCCACGGGCACTTTTAATCGCGATAAGGGTGATCCGGATCGGTTTCCTTGATCGCCATGTAGTTTACGGCCGCTGCTACACTGCCCAAGATAAACCGGTTCTAGCTTGGATCAGAAGAAATGCACCAGATCGCACTTGTGTGCCTGAAACATGTCATTGACAAAACTCGGCGTGCGATATTTTAACAGAGCCATTCATCGGCAATATGTTACTCGTGCGAGAACCGCTCAAAAGTCGAAAACTTTGCGTGCTACTACAAAAGAGCTTTCATTGTTCTGTCTTTCAGTCGAGTTTTCTTTGCGCTTACCTGTATTGTTGTGGGAGAATTTTAATCTTCCCTATTATTTCTGATCGCACCTGCTCCTAGCCTTTCAGTCGCAGCGAAGCGGCAATATTGCTGTACACGCTACAGTTTATTTATTTATTTATTTTATTTTATTTTATTTTATTTATTTATTTATTTACATACCCTAAAGAACCGGGAGGGCATTACATAGGGAGGGATTAGGAAGATTTCCAACATGTGTAAAATACATTAAATACTCAGAAGCATCACTATACAAAGCTTAAATGGAAAAAAATTGAAAAAAAGAGTACGCACAACAGTAGTGATAAGGATAATGAAAACATATATATAAACTCAGCAGAAGAAAAGGTACGTTAACAAAATACAATAGGCTCCAGGTAACAAGTGTAGGCGCGAATAACACACACAAAATATTCAAGTAATTTAAATAAACAACACCACCGCATAACTACAATAATCGATTGGAACTTCTAAGAACACTTTTACCACTTTCAGAAAGGAGGATGATTCTGTTGGAGTGGCTACATCAGCTGGCAAGGAATTCGAGTTGGTTATTGACAGGGCTAAGGGCGAGTTTTGGTATTTTTTTGTTCTCGGGAAGATAGGATTAACTTTGTTAGGGTGATCAACATGGGCTGAAATGTTTGATGGCGGGATGATATGCTTGCGCGCAAACTGGTAGTTGCTGTGGAAGAGCGAGTGAAAATTAGATAGCCTTGCAAGTTTACAGCGCGCGGCAAGGGAGGGCAGTATAAGCGATTTCAGTGTGAAACTTACGCTTTCATGCGGTGAGCATGATGACGTTATGAAGCGCGCAGCTTTGTTTTGAACTGATTCAACCAGGTAAGTTAAATTTTCAATGTGAGGGTGCCATATTATTGAAGCATACTCCAGCGATGGTCTTATCAGGGAAACGTATGCATGCAGTCTGGTTTATTTGTTGGCAAGGTATAATCACCTATTGAGGATGCCAAGTTTTTTTATTGCTTTAGTAGTGATATGTTCAATGTGAGTGGTCCAGTTTAGATTGGCTGTGAAAAATACCCCAAGATAATTAAAGAATTGTACTGAATCAATTCGAATGTCATTTATGGTGTATGACTTATGCAAAGTTTCACTTCTGGCACCTCATCTCCCCCAGTTGCTCCTGCGAGTAGGTAATTACTGTAAGTCTTTCCATTCGACCACGAAGTGCGCGTACGCTGCGACGTGGTCGAAAAGCTGGCGACACTCATAATCAATTTTCTGTGAGGTGCTCCGACTACTCCGAAAGTGCGAGAGTTGGAATTGTTGTCTGCTTATCATCTGCTTCTCCCATAACTACCTGCGGTCAATACGAATACTAAAATACGCAATAATACAGATATTTTATTTTTTCAAATTAAAAGTGTTTAAAATTTCGTTCATAAATAAATGTCTAGCTTTTCAAAACTGTTTTTAAAGATATATATATGCTTATTTTTTGTTTTTATATTTTTGCTTTAAACAAGCTTGGCCAGGGGGTGCAGGCGACATGAAATCGTGATCTCTCAGCGAGATCGCGCTGCGCGGATCGTGGCAGTCTTGATCCCAATCGGGCCTGATTGTGATTAAAAGTGACCGTGTAGCAGCACCTGATCCAGATCGTGGTGAGTCCGGATCGGCACTGATCGCGATTAAAAATGCCCATGTGACACCGGTATTATTCGCCATAAGTGTCGATCCGGATTAACCACGATCCAGATTAGGTGCTGCTATGCGGTCACTTTTAATCGCGATCAGGCATGATCGGGATCAGGACTACCGCAATGCGCGCACAAGGATCTGCCAGAGAAATCGCAATTTTGCGGTCGTCTACACCCTTTCAAGCTTGTTGAAAGTACAATAAACAAGAAAATCGGGCATAGTTAAATAAAAACACTTTAAAGCAGCAAGTTGCTTATAAAAAATCAAATACTGAACCATTTAAGTTGAAGCAATATCAAAAGTATTGCATATTTTAGGATTTGCATCGACCGCATGTAATTACGGTAGAGCAGACGGCAAGCAGACGACAAGCAGTCGACCGTTGCCTTCAGCGCTTAGTTCAACTCTCGCTCCATCGGAGCTGTTGAAACACCTAGAAGCAAACTGATTATGAGTGCCGCAAGCCTTTCGACTACGCCGCGACGTACGCGCACTTCGTGGTCGAATGAAGAGGTCTTTACAGTAGTTGACCGCTGGCAAGAGCACCTGGAACAGAGAGGTGCCAGAAGTGAAACACTGGCGCGTGCAAACAGATTGACGCTTCACTGCAACAACACGGCTACGAGCGGAGGCTATCACAAAAAAACGAAGGTTAAGAATCTCGCACAGTAATACAGGTAAGTGCTAGGAAAATTTCATCAAATGATGAGCTTATAAAATTACTATTGTAGTGGCATGCAAAGTTTTCGACATTCGAGCGGTTCTTGCACGAATAACATTGCTGATAAAGGGCTCTATGAATATACCATTCGCCGAATTTAGTCAGTGGCACGTTTTACGGCACGCAAACGTCATATGGGGCATTATATTTGACCCAAACTCGATAACTTTGCTTAGCCACGCACCATCCCTCCCCATAGAAAGAAAGCTGTGCCGCGTCAAAAAACCACGCGCCGACGCGAAGCATTGTGTACGAGGCCCTCAAACATTATTGGAGCCCCTGTTTTTTTGCGTGTGGTTTCTGTAGACCAATAGCTGTAGGTAATTAGGTAATTTTAGGATTTGTCTAAGCGCGCATATCATATCAATTGGTATCACTACATCGCTCCCGATCGCATCGCCACTTCATGTCACTCGTCCCAACATTGCGGGCGGAGATGACGCCAGAAAATCGCCGCCATATTATTAGATAAGTGTAACGTTAGAAGCGATCATAGTGTACGATTAAAACTGAGGTAACGAATTCATTTCATTTTCCGTCTCTGTGCTTTTTCATGGAACCCTTAACAGATGCGGCCACAACAAAAAAGCACTGCGACTGCAAAGCACGACAGAGACGCTGGCTGCCATTTCGCCACTAAGTTTTTTTGCTTGCGTGGGTCGGAAGTCGATTTCTTCTGATCGGAAGTCGGAAGTGCGGGGGTCAATTTCTTTTTTCTCTTCTTGCTTTTAGGAGTTTGAGAGCTGACTCTTTGGACACGTGAGCTGTTGAAGGGGTGCAATGCACTATTGTTCTTCGGGCGGCTCAATGAAATTTGATTGATTGAGTGATTCTGTAAAGGAGAGAAGACATCACCTAATTTCTAGCTGCATCTTGGGCGACATGCACAGTGCCTTGTAGGGGAAGAGGAGAGGAAATAAAAGAAGATAGGGTGATAGAAGTGTATATATGTGTAAAAAGTCAAGGCCTGTTAGTCATGGCTGGAGCGGCAAAAAGCCGGGAGCAGGGCCAAGGGCAGGAGGTGCCAGCTCAATTGTAGCAAGCGATTCCCGTCTCGTCCAGGAATTCGACCAGGCTCCGGAGTGCTGGCACGTGAAGACGGGATGGGAAGAGCAGATGTTCCAGACTGGAGGCAGGCAGGCCCCGTCTCCGTTAGGCCGTGGTGACCCTCGAGCGTTTCATTTCTAAGCCTGGGCAGGCACAGAGGAGGTCCTTGAGGGTCTCAGGGTCACCGAAAGGACTACAGGCAGGTGAGGCACAGCGACCCTTGGCGTGGCGGTGGGCAGCAGTCCATACGCAACCGGTCCGCAAGAGCTGCAGGGCAGCATGGTCCCTTCTAGAGAGGCCCGTCTCTGGTAGCGGCTTGGATCCTCGTCCATTGGCCACCGAGAAGTTTGGGTGGGCCATGACGAGGAGCCGCTTGATGCGTGCCTGCGTGAAATCCCTAGCCGTGACGGCCCAAGTGACGCAGGTGCAAGGCTGGTGTGCGGGCTTGACTAGCGTGTCCGCCTCCTCGTAGCCAGCAATGTCCACGTGAGATGACAGCCAGTGGAAGCATATGGAAGCCCCAGAATTGGCAAGGGCCTGGTACTTGGCCGCCAAGAAACTCACTGTTAGTCCAGCACGGTGGGTGTTGGCCAGAATCTGCAGCGCTTCTTTGCTGCCACAAAGGAAGGCAACAGGCTGTGTCGGGACGTCCTTTGCTGAAAAGTCGGCCACCAGGTGGAGCCCGGCTAGCTAGGGCACTGTGGAACTCACTGGCACGAGCAGTCTTCACTGCCTGCTGCTGCTCGGTGCAGGGATGATGCAAGTCACCACCACAGTTCCGTCTGGCATCACGGATTCGTCCGTGTACACCTGCAAGTGGCCCTACAGTTGCTCGTGGAGCTTGCAGGTCGGCCAGCTGTAGAGCCGCTGCAGGTGTTCTTCGCTTTGATGCCCCATCTAGGTGGAGGTGCACCTCTGGTGGCCGGTTGTGTGGTGGTGGTGGTGCAGCAAGGGCGGGCGGACCCGGGCCCATCTCGTTGTAGAGCGGAATGACGCCACCCATCCGAGACCTAGGATATTGCGCAGGCGCGCCAAGAGGGCTGCCCTATCTGCTAAGCAGTGAAGACGATCGATGTGCCCCAACGCACGTTGGAGCATGTGTAGCGAAAGGGCCTCTCACCCGCCTCCGCAAGCGTTGCCGCAACAGAGGAGTTGCCCCAGTGTGGCCCTCATAGGCTTCTCCTAGCTGGCGTCGGGTTCACCGGCGGGAGGGTGTAGAAGAGGACAGAGGACGCTGCTGCCTGGTTAAGCCGCAGCACGCACTTCTTAGAGCATCCACGGCCGTGCTGCTTCAGCTTGCTAATGGCTCCTTGCACTCGCCGGACCTTGATGGTTGTGGCCTTAGCAGCGGGAATCTAGACGAGCCGGTGGTCGATGGTAAGGCCCAGGTACCTCACTTCTGTCCTCCATGAGAGACCGTGATTGTCGGCCCTTAGCTGTTTCACATATGCCCGTGGGTGGATCAGCAGGAATTCTGTCTTGGTTGCTGAGACCTGAAGGCAGGTGCTTTAAGAAAGGAGATTACTGAATCCAGCGCTGTCGGCAGCGGCCTCCTGATAGCAGGGATGGACCGCTTCGGTCCCCTTGCCTATAGTGGTACGTCATCAGCATAGACGGAACAGTGGGCCGGGAACACGGTGTCTGTAGGTAGGGATGCTGGAAGTCCTGCTAGCACCATGTTGGAGAAAAAAGGGCTCAGTACCGAGTCCTATGGGACACCAGCTGTGATATTCCTGGGCTGGCTGGTCCTCCCTCCCACACGGATGTGGAATGTCTTCCCGGACAGGAATGCGGTCACAGAGCCTCGGAGGCACCCGCTGATGTCAAGACAGTCCAGGGCCGCCTCGACGACAACGTTCGGCAAGCCATCAAAGGCACTGTTAACGTCCAGCAGCAGCAGCAGCAGCATGACTATATCAATGCAGCTCTTCGCGTCCTGCAGGCTAACGACGTCTGCACAGGAGTCAGCAGTGCACCAGTGCCTACTGAAGCCCGTCTGTTGCTCCGCGAAGAGACTGAGTTTGTCGGTAATCGAGTGCAGTCTCTCCAAGCCTACCATCTCCATCCCCTGCAGAGGTCAGGGTTACTGGCCTACACAAGGAGAGTGTAGTGCCTTTCTTTCGAGGCTTCAGGATGGGCGTCACCACCATGGTGCGCTAGAAATCCGGAAGCATTCTGGTATTCCAGACTTGGTTGTAGTACCCTAGGAGACGTTAACAGCCTCCTTCCTCTCGATTGCGAAGCATCTGAAAGGTGATTCTGATGGCTCCTGGGGCACTGCGTCGCTTGCAGCCCTTGACGGCTCTCACGAGCTCGTGTATCCGTATAGTTTCGTTGCACAGTTTCTGGATCTGTGTGACTGCCCAACCGGTATGATGGCAGGAGACTCGCCATGGAAGGGCGGCTGGCTGGGGTAGTGGGGCCAGCTGCGCGATGTTACTTGTGGCAAACTGGTAGGCCAGGTGCTCAGCCAGCTTGAAGGCGGGGATGGCCAGGTAGACCGCGAAAGACAGCACCTCATTGGATGCTCGAGTTACCATGAGTAGGCACCTCCGTAGGCGCCCGGCACGAGCACCGTCCTTGGGGTCGTTGCTTGAGCAGCAGATGTTCCCCTAGCCCTGTTTCCAGCACTTGCGAGCGTGGCGTCTGCATAATGCGCCGACCTTTTGAAATACAGTCCAAAGCTCCGGTGGGGCCTTCTTCAGGGCCTGCCACTCTGCTGGCCACCGTACTGCCCTCAGTGTCAATGTCTCATGTCCGCGACGGACTGTCCCTGCTGGACCGTGGGGACGACCGTTGCTGCCCTGGCACTGTCAGCCACAAGCCGGATAAGGTCCCTGCCACTTGTGTCTTCCACGAATACCCGCTGGTAGACCTGCCAGTCCACCACACGGTATTCATGGTCCCTGGAGGCCTTGCCACGGTAGGAAGACAGCTGGAGGGACAGGTGATCAGAGCCTCATAAGTCATGAGCAGGTGACCATGAGCACTGGCCTCTCTTTGTCACGGCGCTGATGTCGATGGCCGGGCGAGCTGCCCGACTCCCACCACGAATGAAAGTGGAGACGCCAGTGTTCAGTATCACCAGGCCCAGCTCCTGCAGAACGTCCTTCAGAGCCCGGCCCCGTGGGCGTGTCTTGTGGCTGTCCCACGCTGCGGGGTGTGCGTTGATGTCCCCGCAGAGCACCAACTCCCTCGCCAACCTGTGTGCCAGGTGGCGTAGGCACCTAGAGTCTCATGGCTGGGTCGGCCGAACGTACATACTGGCCACGATGGTGTCACTCCCTCGAGGCGCACACGAACGGCACAGCATTCGAAGGGGCCACCATCCAGGTCGGCCATGGACCCCTTGGCTGTGGGAGTTTGCGCTTCACGTAGAAGACACACCGGGCTCCCTTCTGTGGGTGGCAGTCGTCTGGGCAGCGGGTAGGCTTCCAGGGTACACTCGGTCTTGCTGCTATAGCTCACGTACCCTGGCAGGCACACCTCCTCTGCCCGGGCGTAGACCTCCTGCGAGGCCAGCACGTCGAGGTTGACTCATTCGAGGGGCTTGTAGAAGTCGTCCCGCCATTCCTGCAGCGAGTTCACATTGCACTGTAGAATGCTAGGACGGTGGGGCTGCGGGCCCTGGCAGGAGGACTAGCCATGTTGGTTAAGGGGGGCTGCAAAGCCACTGCCTGCAAGCATATGGCGCGTAGAGGGTGTACGGCTGGCAGCAGGGCGATGGCCAGCTGCGTAGACAGCAGGAGGTGGGCTGTCAGCTGGTGCATTTTCGGCAGGGTGGGGTTGGCAGTAGCAGCAGGTTGGGAAATCGGGGCAGCAGGCGTCACAGGACGGTCTGCAGCAGACAGGGCCGGAGAGGCAGCAGCACAGGGAGCGGCCAGGCGCAGGGTGTTATGGGCGGGGATCTCTAGACCGCCGCCGTCAGCAGATTGTGCTCGTAACTTGCATCAGGACCGACGAGAAGGGAAGTACCGGCGAGACGGCGCAGAACAGCAAATCAAAAGTTTAATACTGCATAGTTAGACCAAAGTGGACATTCAAGTTTACAAACAAAAGTAAGGAGCCGAGGAGCAGCGTTCCGGCAGAGTCTCAATCCAGTCTGCCTCGCCCAGTCTCTCCCTGCGCGTTTTAAAGGGGTCCAGACGCTTGTGTGACGTCAGGCGCCTCCAGACATGACCAAATATGGATCACCTTGTGTTCGCACCACCTACCACGCCACTGGTCACGCCACCGATCACGCGACTGATCGCGCCACGGATCACACCACCGGCGTTCCCACACCCAAGAGCCAGGTGCGAATGAGCCATGAGCTCACCGCGTTCTCGCGCACAGCACATGACGGCCTTCGCGGCAGCAGCGTCTCATGTTCCTCGGCGTCTGGGCATACACTTCTGCGCCTCTACTCCCGATACGTTTACAGGCCCGGGAGCGTTCGCACGCTGTCCGTGGTTTTGAATTTGGGCCCAAAGGGGTTCGCGTAAAATGAAGCGTAACAGACTGCCCCCTCGCGGATGGAGATCCCGAACGGCAGGGGACAGCATCCACTGTCAACAGGGACCAGTCGTCGAAGCTCGTAGCCTTCTTAACCTGGAGCACGGTACGTGATACCTGGCTCTAGGCCCTGTTCCGTCTCGTAAGGTAGTTCCGCCAGATTTCACTGATGTTGTCGAGGTTCGCCGGAGGCTGGAGGCGAACCATACAATGAAATCCAGCAAATGGCGACAGTCAAAAGTGGCCAAAGACAATGGTATCAGCTCCTTTCCGGGGCGACCCCGCAGGGGCTCGTCGGTGGGGCTGGTCGCCAGGCAGCTCCGGGTGGTGAGATCATCACACCCCACCGCTTCAGGTCTTTCATCAGCAAGAAGGGAAACCACAGTTTCTTCCGGCGTTCCTGCCAAGAGTTTGGAACCGACGTGGTGTCCGAAGAGATGCCGGATGACAACGAAGTCCTCTATCTGGGAGGGCAAGATCCTCGCCATGGTAGAGCCGGTCGACTGAACAAACAATCCACGGGAAAACACAGGATAACAAAGCCACTGAAGAAGAAAGCGCGAGACACGTATCCACTGAGCCCCACCAGGCTTACCTTATACACAAAAGTCTCAACCTTGTTACTCGTACAAAGTACTAAACACACCCCTAATTTCGTTGCCCACCTGACAACGCACAGGTCTTCCAAAACTACGGTAGAAATACTAACACAAAAACCTGTCAGGAAGAAAAACAATCGAGGCCAATTCATGACCTAGAGGCTTCGGCTTAAGCCATCGGCATTGCCATTGAGACTCCCCTTTTTGTACCGTATTTCGTATGAATACTGCTGCAAAACGAGACTCCAGCGCAGGAGGCGACCATTTTAGGAAGAAGTGGACTGCAGCCATCGGAGAGGACAGTGGTCCGTCTCTATTATGAACCTCGAGCCTGCAAGGTAGCACGACAACTTTTGCACTGCCCATACGAGACACGCACATTCTTTCTCGGTTGCGCTATACGCTTGTTCTCGCACAGTCAGCTTACGACTGGCATAAAGAACTGGGTGTTCACCGTCCTCTCCTCGTTGTCACAACACTACTCCCATGCCTCGCTCACTAGCATCACACTGGACTATGAACTCTTTCAAATAATCAGGTGATTTCAGCACAGGTTGACTTGTTAAGGCGGCTTTTAATGCATTGAAAGCCTCCTCTTTACGGTCATCCAAGATGACAGTTTGTGGCTCAGTTTTCCGGAGCGCGTCAGTTAAAGCGCTAGCTAATTCCGAATATCTCGGGATGTAACGTTGATAGTGACCTGCAACCCCCAGAAATGAGCGGATATCTGTCTTTGAGCGTGGTTGCGGGAAATCGCGTATGGCAGCCACCTTGAGCTCAGAAGGTCGGAGGCGTCCTTGTCCGATTATGTGACCTAGGTAGATCACCTCAGCTTGAGCGAGTTGGCATTTAGGTGCCTTCACAGTTAGTCCCGCTTCACGCAAACGCGTTAGAACTACTCGCAGATGTTGCATGTGTTCCGACCAAGAGGACGAATATATCGCCACATCGTCCAAGTAGGGTAAAGCGAATTCCCCTTGTCCTCGTAACACCTTGTCCATAAGGCTTGAAAAACAGTATGGTGCATTTTTCAAACCGAAGCTTAATACCTTAGGGCGGAACGTTCCTAACGGCGATATGAACGCTGCATATCTGCTAGCCCTTTCGGTGAGAGGAACCTGCCAGTAGCCTCGAACGAGATCCAGCGTGGAAATATATCGAGCTCCACTAACCCTCTCAATTCGCTCTTCAATGTTTGGTATAGGGTAAATCTGATCTTTGGTGATCGAGTTTAGCTTGCGATAATTCACGCAAGGGCGTGGATCTTTTCCCGGCACCTCAACTAAGATTAAGGGCGAAGTGTAATCACTCTCACAAGGCTCGATCACGCCTAATTCCAACATCTTCTTCACCTTGGAATCCATAATCTCTCGTTGGCGCGGTGACACTCGGTAAGCTTTGCTACGCACGGGTTCTGAGGATGTCAGCTCGATGTCATGAGTAACAACTGAGGTTCTTCCAGGCCTATCTACAAATAAGTCCTGAAATTCTTTCAGAAGATCCTGGAGCTCGATCTTTTGCTCCGGCTCTAACTTCGCTTTTGATATTAATTCTTTGATTAGTGGTTCACCATCCTCACCGTTTATGACTGATGCAAGCCCAGGAAGTTCAACTGGAATCTCCTCGGGGATGTTCACCATCATGCATACCACTGCTTCCCGTTCTCGGTATGGCTTGAGCCGATTGCAATGATACACTTGCTGTCTCTTTCGCTTTCCGGGCAGGCGTATCACGTAGTTTGTGTCAGAAAGCTTTTCAACTACGTTGGCGGGACCTTCCCACTGCACTTCTAACTTGTTTTTCTGCGACGGTCGCAGTATCATTACTTTGTCCACGACATCGAATCGACGGGTTCTGGCTGTGCGGTCATAGTACACCTTTGACCTATGTTGCGCTTTAGCCATGGCTTGCTCTGATAGCCGTTGAGCGCTTCTTAAACGCTCCAGTAGCTTCAAAACGTACTCGACCACTACTGGGTCTTCGGCTCGGCCTTCCCACGATTATCGAAGCAAGCGAAGAGGAGACCGCAACGAGCGGCCGTACACGAGCTCGGCTGGTGAAAACCCCGTTGCTTCATGCGGGGCAGTCCTTAACGCGAACATGGTAGCCGGCAAACATGGCTCCCAGTCCGTCTTCCTTTCGTAGCATAACGCCCTCAACACTCGCTTCAGAACGGAGTGGAGCTTCTCCACGGTGTTAGACTGAGGGTGGTAGACTGAACTATGAATTAGTTTTACTCCGCACCTTTCCAAAAACGTAGTGGTAAGAGCACTAGTAAACACAGAGCCTTGATCCGACTGTATTTCGGCGGGAAAGCCAACTCGTGCGAATATGGAAAGGAGCGGGTTAACTATTTCCACAGAGCTAAGTTCTTTAAGTGGAACCGCTTCGGGGAACTTAGTCGCTGGGCATATCGCGGTCAGCACGTGGCGGTACCCCGACGATGTCGCCGGCAGTGGGCCTACAGTGTCCACTACGAGCCGCCGAAACGGCTCTGTGATGATAGGCACCAGCTTCATCGGCGCCCTCGACTTGTCACCCGGCTTACCTACACGCTGACACGTGTCGCATGTCCTTACAAATCGCTCTGCGTCGCGGAAACAGCCTGGCCAATAATACTCCTGCAACAACCGTCCCTTCATTTTCTTGACGCCTAAATGACCTGCCCAAGAACTTCCATGCGACCAACGCAGTAAATCCTCTCGATAAGCTTGAGGTACGACCAGCTGATCAAACATTACACCCCTTTTGTCAACATACTTCCTATAGAGTATGCCATCCTTCTCATAATAACGTATGTTTTTCGGGGCTATCTTTTCATTTACCCTGCTCTGGATGTTTCGCAAGCTCGGGTCTTTATCTTGCTGATTCCTCAAGGCCATGCTGTCTACCATTAACAGTCGCTGTAAGCTTTCCGACGTAGGCGCTACAAGTAAATCTCTGGAATGCTCTTCCAATATTTCTGATGGTGCCCGTGCCGTAGCTTCATCCTCCACGGATGGGACCTCCTGCTGTTGTAACGCTGGCTCAAGTTCGACCTCTGCTGGGGAGTCCTGCGTCAGGCCGATTTCAGCTAAAGGGGACTCGGCAACTGCCTTCGCAGCGAGTTCCCGTGCTTTCGAACGCGTTAGTGCCATCACATTTGCCTCCCCAAACAGCTGCCCCCTCTCGCGCAGCATCTTGTCAGATCTATTCGAAAACAGGTAAGGGTATTGCGGAGGGAGTGCCGGCGACACGGCAGCTTCCGTCTCGAGCGTGCCGAAAGGACCTTTGATAGTTACCTTTGCGACGGGAAGGCATGCACTGCTCGACTCTACTGCCTGCCTGATGCAAGCACACTCACCCGTGAACATTTGTGGTTCAACGTACGAGCTGTGAACTACGGCCATCTGAGCCGCAGAATCGCGCAGTACGCGGCATGGCTTCCCGTTCACTTCAAGGTCGCGCATGTAAGTTTCGAGAAGCTCGATATTCTCGTCCCTACCACTGATGGATAGAAACACAACTTTTGGTTTCTTACAGTGCGCCGCAATGTGACCGGGTTTATGGCAGTTATAGCAAAGGAACGGTTTCCTCGCTTCTAGCTTCCTTTGCTGTTCTAACGCAGGTTCGGTGTTCCGTTCCGACTGCGACGTATTTACGGTTCGGGCATTCCCAATTTTAGGCTCTTCCTTCGTTTTCACAGGCCCTCTCTTTGGCTTGAACCTAAAATCGGGACCCCCTTTTCGACCACTGTCACTGCCTTCGCGAGCCCGACGTGTGACGAATTCCTCTGCTAGCTCTGCGGCTCTGGCTACAGGGTTAACATCTGGCCTGTCTTGCACCCAATGCCTAATGTTCTCTGGTAACCGGTTGTAGAATTGCTCTAGTAAAAAACACTCAATAACCTTTGCGTGGTCACCGTAGGCCTTCTCCTCCTTTAGCCATTCCACCATGTTTGACTTCAGTTTATAGGCAAATTCAGTGTATGACTCACTCCTTCCTTTCTCCAATTCACGGAATTTCCGCCGGAATGCCTCCGCGGACAGCCTGTACTTCCTAAGCAAACTGGATTTTACTTTATCTTAATAGTCGACCTCCTCAGTGGATAAACGAGCGATTACTTCTGCTGCCTCGCCAGGTAAGAGTGTGAGCAAGCGCTGTGGCCACGACTCACGGGAGAACCCCTGCTTCTCACACGTCCGCTCAAAGTTCACCAAGAACAACCCAATGTCCTCTCCGAGTTTATAAGGGCGAATTAGTTCTGTCATTTTGAGCGATATGTGCACCCCTGCACTGTTTGCCTCGCTTCTCTGCCCTGCCGTTGGCACGCGCTCTATTTCAACCTCGAGTCGCTTTAACTCGAGCGCGTGATCGCGTTCCTCGCGCTCTCTCGAACGTTGAAACTCGAGTCGTTTTAATTCGAGCTCCCTTTCCTCACGCTCTTTCTCTTGCTGTTCTCTACGCTCCTCTGCCTGTCTTTTTGCGGCTTCCCTTTCTCGAATTATCTCAAGGCATTCCGTCAGCTCATCTTCCTCAGCCTCCAGAGCACTAATAGCCTCGATCAATTCTGGTTTCCGGAGTGCGTCAGAAACATCCAAACGCAACTCCTTTGCAAGCTGTAATAACTCCGCTTTACGCAGCAACTTCAAATTCATGGCTGTGTTCAGTGCGACCTTTCCTACTGTACACAACTATCTTGCCGCAGCCCACTTTGGCGACGATTGTAGTTCGAATTACCAGTTACGCTTCCCCACTGAAAAAGCCTGGCAAAACTCAGCACACAAAGCCCCGCACTCACCACTCAACAGCCAAGAATTCCGCAAAGACCCTCGCATACACTGCATCTGGTTGCGGCCTGGCAGACGAGACGGCTCGTGGATCCGTGTCGCAGCTCAGCCCTCGAGTCGTCGACATGACTGCAGCATCCCACCGCTGCCACCAGTTGTTATGGGGGGGATCTCTAGACCGCCGCCGTCAGCAGATTGTGCTCGTAACTTGCATCAGGACCGACGAGAAGGGAAGTACCGACGAGACGGCGCAGAACAGCAAATCAAAAGAGTTTAAGAGCAAATCAAAAGGTCTACATAGTTAGACCAAAGTGGACATTCAAGTTTACAAACAAAAGTAAGAAGCCGAGGAGCAGCGTTCCGGCAGAATCTCAATCCAGTCTGCCTCGCCCAGTCTCTCCCTGCGCGTTTTAAAGGGGTCCAGACGCTTTTGTGACGTCAGGCGCCTCCAGACATGACCAAATATGGATCACCTTGTGTTCGCACCACCTACCACGCCACTGGTCACGCCACCGATCACGCGACTGATCGCGCCACGGATCGCACCACCGGCGTTCCCACACCCAAGAGCCAGGTGCGAATGAGCCATGAGCTCACCGCGTTCTCGCGCACAGCACATGACGGCCTTCGCGGCAGCAGCGTCTCAGGTTCCTCGGCGTCTGGGCATACACTTCTGCGCCTCTACCCCCGATACGTTTACAGGCCCGGGAGCGTTCGCACGCTGTCCGTGGTCTTGCATTTGGGCCCAAAGGGGTTCGCGTAAAATGAAGCGTAAGAAGGGCTAGCGAGGGACCACCAGGCGTCCTCGTCGGTGAAGACCTGCGCAAGGTGCGGAAGGCAGGAACAGAGCGGCCTTGAATCGTGCGCTTCTTTACAACGCTTGCGTAAGTACGCACTTCCCTGGCTTCTTCCCACACGGCTGCAGCAACCATTTTGCTGGAGAGACTGTTGGTGGATGACACCATGATGATGGCTACCTTCCGCTGCTCCTGCCACCGGGGCCACTGTGTCGTGTTGGCAGCATGAGCGCCACCACAGTTGACACACATAGCCATGTCTGTGGGCAGTCTTGTACCCAGGGTTAGTCCGACCACAGCCGATGCAGCCTTCAGGCCAGCTGCAGCATTCCTTGACGTTGCCAAACCGGCCACACTGACCGCACTGGATTGCCCGGGGCCAAGCCGGTCGTAGAGGGAAGCGCATGCAGAACAACATCACGTATTCTGGGGTAACAGGGCCTCCCAACCGCAGGGTGACTCTGCGGCCTTCGCTGGCGGCTGACAGCACAGGTATCATGAACAGGAGGCCAAGCAGCAGGGTCTCCACCTCCGGGTATCCGTCGACGCTATGCAGGTAACAAGAGATTTTCCGGTGGTCTGCCAGCTCTTTGACAACGACCAGGATGCCCTGAAGCTCCGAGATGGCTAGGAGCCCTTCCAGGCCTTCGCTGGTGTTCGCGTCCGCCACCACAAGATTGTGGCGGTGGTTCACCCTGATTTAAGCAACACCATGGCGTGACGAGAGTACCTGGGCAACGCTCAGATGGGGGATGCTGCCGAAGGAGCCTCCGGGAGCTGAGGGCCGGTAGAGCACCGCCCCCATGACCACAGGGTTGACTGGCAGGGCAACAGCAGCCAATCAATTGGCGCGCCGGAGTGCATCCATCGATGGTACCTCTTGAAAAGGCCACCCGGCATCTGGGTAACTGCGGGGCGCTGGGCTAGTGGTCTCAATGAGGTGGCGAAGCCTGCAGGAGCAGCCCGATGTCCTTGAGGAAAGTGGATGACAGAAGTGCACACGTGTGCAGCAGGCGTTTGCTGCTTGGGGGCAGCCTTCCTGTCCTTCTTCCTAAGGGAACTCGGCGTGCCCCGTGCTGGGACGTCCTTCAGGAAGGCCGCCGCTGCCCCTGGGGTGGGCTGCTGTGCGTTCAGATACTCAATGGACAGGCGCACATCGGTTGCCTGAGTTTTTATTGGAGAGGTAGCTGTTTCGGGGTCATCTTCAAGACCCGCTCTCTCTGTCGCATCCGGGCTCTTCAATCTGGAATATGAAGGATGGACAGCACTCTCACTGGAATGCGCTGGTGTGGCAGGAGACGTGGCCGGCTGCTTCCGCGGACCATCCTCGTCGTCACTGTTCGCCTGGTCTCGTTGGCGCTTACGGGAAGTTGATGAGTCCATCTCCTCCTCGTTATCGCTCAAGGGGAGCACCACACCGCAGTGGACCTCCGTGAGTTGGTCGTGAGCGCATACCACCGGGACATCTTGCACAGACAGTGGTAGTGCAGCATCAGCGACCGCGGAAGCGCTGCTGGTGGGGGAGGAGGGCCGGCAGGTAGAGGTGAAGCCCGTGGTTCTTTATGCCCCCAGAAAGTCGTCCACCTGCTTGATGACGTCCTTGCTTGCAAAAGGAAGGAGGCACCGGGAGTGCAGCTGTTTTTCACAGGTGGCCAGGCTTCTGGCACGCTGGCGGTCAGCTTGACAGTGGCGCCGGGAGTGCCGCGACGACTTGCTGGGTGGCGGCGAACAGGGCACGAAGTCCACGCAAGCAGCGCTGTCACATGTCGCGGAGAGCTCCGTTCGGGCACCCATGGCAGCACACTCACTTCGTAGAAGTATATAGTAGTAATCGCGGCGGTAAGGTAACTTCGCGGCACTCCCAAAATTCGCCAAAATTTAGTGGCGTGTAAGTCATAATCAGGCGCACACAGAAAAACTGTGGCGCTATTGAGAGTTCAGGTAAAAAAAACTTCAGTGCTCTGAGGGTAAGAAGCGAGGTGAGCGAAGAGCGCGGGACGCGCGCTACAAATTCCAAGGTGCTGGTGCACGTATAAATAGAGACGAGACGAGTTCAAGCCTAGGGTGACTTGGCCGCCAGACAAAGGCAGTGGCCTTGGCCTACGACCTCGGGCACTGTTAGTGTCGCGAGGCACGAGTCAGTCATTAGCAGCAAACAATCGACCACAGAAGAATAAAATAACGTAAGTGAAACAGTGGGGTGAGTAAAAGTTGATCGAGCAAAGTACAAAGTTTTGCACTCGCGAGTGGAATGTTCCCACCACGCCGCTCACGCCGGTCAGGTGCATGAACGTGAGAGAGTATCGCTAACACTCAACGACCGGTAGTTCAAGGTGTAGGGACAGACGCAGTGGATCTAGCCAAGGCTGTGGTACAGGTGCTGAGGCTGGCTCGCTTGCTCTTCTATGGGCACGGTGGTACGCACGGCGTGCACGAGTACGAGTACCGTACTCCCATAGGTCGCCCTGCAAGTCCGGCTAAACACGACGGAACCGCAAAAAAAACGTGGAGCACGAAGACACAACCTTCTCTATGTGTGACATGAGCATTGTAAACACACCGAACTACGCGTGAAGGGTCAACATTACTTCGCTGTCCTGGTTGTTCCACAAGTTCCTTTCTCAAAATAGGAGCAGGGAGTGACTCGGAATCTTTAAAAAACAGCAGAAAATACTTTGATTAGCTCCCGCTCCCGACAGAGTAGCTCCCATTCACGTTCTGGTAAGCCAGGCGTCAGGCGCAAAGTCAACAATTTGAGAAAAAAACAAGCAATTATGGGGTGCGAGGTTCCTCTACGTATTCGCTTCCAGCTTATTTCAGTGGGGCAGCCTTTCGAGGTCACAGGCGAGTGAAAGATGATCATGCGACCCCGTGAATATCTAGTTGGGCGTCGGCATTTTCTTTTTCTTTTTGAATTTTCTAAGCCTAATTACTTCAGACTGCGCGCTTATCTCTGCAGTTTTTGCTGCATTAGTCTGTCTGTACTTCAGTATACACAACTCAAGAATAAAACTCGGGGGTTGAGTAGTGTTGGAGGGCCCCTTTAAGCGCGTGCGACGAGCTCGTTCGTCTTGGTTCACCACTTGGTCAGCACGGTCCCAAAAAGCGTCGCCGTCTTGTGGCCTCCGGCGGGGCCAGCGTCTCCCATTGGAAACGCTCTGTGGTCCAAACATCAATAAGTACATTCTAGACACTGTAGCATAGTGCGCTAAAAATTTATTGTACACTGTAAGCAAGCGTGTATTGAGAGCTGGGAAACTGACCCGGTTATAAAAACGTTGAAATCGGGACAGGTTATGTGGCTGTCTGCTGCGACGGCGGGATACGAACCTAAGAAGCTTCATTCCTAAAACGTTTAGGTCGGCAAATAGCTTGGAGTCTCAATCTGTACAGTATCTCTCAATAGTCGCTGCAATAAAATTGAAAGTTCAAATTTCAGAAATTATACGACCATTTAAGTCTATTCAAACCGTCATTGTTTCCTACCAGGGCCACTTCCAAAGAGCCCTGAGCGGACATTTCAGAGCCCCGCTGGCGAAGTGCGTCCGCAACTGTCGAACGAAAATCTGGCATCCGGTAAGGCACCAAGCGTGCGGTTCGACAGGATGACGTTGCTGTACAAAGGCGCTGACGTGGCCCAGGTGAAGTGCAGTAGCAGTGCCGTCCCTCATCACCCCTCATCGAAGAAACACGCTCGCATCAAGAGGCCCTCCGAGCTACCATACCTCCGTCTGCCCAAGGTACGCCACACTCAGACAGAGGCGTTTGCGAACGTTTTATAATCTTTAAAATCATAGATTCGTCCGTTGCCTGGGTCATAAATCTTTTCTGCAGGAGTTGTCCTCGTATTGTCCTAAATTTATTCAGGAAAGATCCGTGAGTGAGGCCTACGAAGCACCCGCGGAAAAACGCAGAGATGGCACGTGTCGCTTAACGTACAGTTACACCAGTTACGATAGATATCTTCACGTGGACAATATGGCAGCCGTCCAGCAAAGAAAAACACCCCACTTTCCTTAACGTCTTCTGTGGAGCCGCGCTGACGCGTGCTTTCCCATGTCATCAGCACCAGTGGTTCAAATACTGCTCTAGTGTTTGACTTGCCGAAAAGGCACTGCACAAATGTATTTGAGGAGGCGCTAGAGCTTAGCCATGGCTAGGTCAGCCGTTAGGGCCATACCACAGAAATATTAAATGCGGAGCATTTCTTAAGCGCACGATGTCACACTTCGGCGTCGCCGGTGCCGTCCACAACCTCACTGCGCATTCTCGCGTCTCGTGCCGGCCCAAAAAGATACCCGGAAAATTGTCACTCCAGGAGCCATTAAAGGATAAAATACCACCGGGTGTTCAGCAAGCTGCACATGCGCAGTGAGGTTGCGTACCTCGCCTCTATATTTCTCTCCCTCTAACATGGGCGGTGTGTATATAAGCGGCGGAGCGCAAGCTAGGAATTCAGTCAAGGTCACCTTTACTACGATTTCGCTTGACCTGACGGTTTGCTTCACTAGAGTAGACGCGATGAAAGTAACAGTACCTTGTACCATTAGTGGGACACAACACATCAGCGTCCTACCACTCGTTGAAGGCAATGCTTCTCCTTCATACAATAAACATAATAATAAATAAGAAATAAAATTAAGCATTCCCTAATAATGCCCAATTACGCAACATTCACGCGAAGTTCATACCACTCTACATCGCATTTACTCGAGTTGCCCCGTGGGAAGATGCGGGCGCTTTTTTTTCGGGGCTCTTTTTGTAGAACTGCTAACTGTGGCAAGTAGTGGTCACAATGTGAAGGCGTGTAAATGGCTTAGAATTACCCGGTAATTTAAAGCATAAAAAACTATCGGGGTGTGTCAGAACCCGCTCAACTCACCCCTAGTGACGGCCCTATAAGCTTACCAGCCTGAGGGTAAGCTTACCAGCTTACCCCCAGGCAAGCGAGAACGGCGTCACTATTCATGAAACACAAATAAAGCTATTTTGCGTCTATTAGACATCTTCAACGGATAGTCGAGGTAGATAATACATGACTTGGTCAAAACATAATATAACCGTAGACAGCTGTTTGACCGTGGGATAGCTGTACTGATGTCCTGCTAGTTTTAACTAAAAAACGTCTGGCAAGACCAAGTTTAGCCGTTTATTCGTCATTTTTGTTTTTTTCCATATTTGCATTATAAATGATAAACAGGTCATTATAACATATTAGAAGCATGTCAACTTGGGCTTGTTGGTTTGTCATACTCGTAAACTATTGCACGTAAAAGATGTAAAAATGAACACGGGAAGGCCTCTCTGTGTTCCTGCCTACATCTTTTCTTCGTCGTTCACGTGCAACTGTTTATGAGTATGGCAAACCAAGATGCCCAAGTCAAAACCCTTGTAACTTGTTTTAATGGCTTGTTTCCATGTTTACACCTGCACGGTTGGAGATTTCAGCGTGAGTGGACGTCTCTCTCTCCTCTCTCACCTGCCTTTCTACTCTATGTGCCGCCGTCTCGCGTCTCCGTGCGTGCTGCCCTTTTTAGGGCTAACGATGGAGACCGAACTGACACTAGGAAATATCCCCCGGGACGATCGCCCACTCTCTGTGGCAACCTACCGCACCTGCTCCTAGTTCGGCAGGTTCATAGCTCGCTACATTGTGTAGCAGAGGGCAAAGGCTACCGCCCTGCACAGGCAGAAGCTCGAAGTTGCTGCTGCTATAAGAAGGCAGAGGCAGCAGACAACACAAGTGAAGTCGCCAATCCGCGCTTCTCCGCCCCTCCTCCAACCTCCTCCCTCATCCCGGCTGCCGAAGTCGTCACCCCCGGAAGCTTTTCAGGCCTGCGCGTCACGTGACGTGACGTCGACGACGTCACATCGCGCCGGCCGGCCGGCCGCCCTTCGCTGGGTGGCTGCGCCAGCCGCGAGCGCCCTTCACGCCTACCGACTCGGGCGAGGTGCCTTGACACCATGTCCGCACGATTTATCAAGGTATCGATTGATTGTATGGTTTAACGCGCCGGCGCAACGCAGGCGATGAAGCGCGCCGTAGGGGAGGGCTCAGGATCAAGTTTGACTACCTGGGAATCTTTATTGTGTGCCGAAATCTCGTACACACGGGCGTTTTTGCTTTTCGCCTCCATCAGAAATGCGGCCGCCGCAGCCGGGTATCGAAACCGCGCCCTAGTGCTCAGCAGCGCTACGCCTTAGCCACTGAGCCACCGCGGTTGGGGAACTTATCAAGGTATCAAGAAATAATGAATATCGTGAATGGAATAATGCATATTTATTTATCACAGCCAGACGCCGTCTGTACAAATATCACAGTGCGCATTGTTCTCGGTCCAGGCAGACGACAGGCAACACAAGGTGTTGCCCTTAATGCTGAAAATATGCCAAAAGTACAAAACACAATATCTTGCCACATAAAACTCAAAACAAAACAGATTGTAACAGCAAAAACATCCCCGAGCTTTGGAACAGAAAAAGCACACTTTCATTTAAATTGTACGTTAGAGGAAAACATACCATTCGTTTATCATAGTAGCAGTAGCAACACAAGGTATCAGGTTCTAACACTTGCCAAAAAATACAATACATAAGAACACTGGTGACTAAATTGTGGTCCACAGCATGATAAATGACAGAAAGAAAAGTAATTGTACTGCCACAGGTAGGTGCATGTCCTAGGGAAAAAATCAAACAAAAATCTAAGAAAAAACAAATCACAGTGCACAACATGTCTGTACACGGAGTGCACAAGGAAAGTGTACACAGCTTAGGTACCAAAACGGACTGTACAACTGCTACAGTAGGCACCGAGGCAGTTCGAGTTAAAAAAAAAGAAAAAAGTACAGCACTTTTAAAAGCTAACAACTTGTAAAGAGATACAAAACTGGAAACAAGGCTCATTTTACATAAGGCAGAAGTATACCAAGGAAATCAAGTCATGACATGCAATCAAATACACTCTGTGCAGTTTCACAAGAATAAATGTGAAGAGAAAGACGCGACACTTGGAAAATTACTTTCCAAGAAAAATTCGGGCCTTTCTATTTTTCGCCTTCTGATCTTTTTCAATGCGTAAAAGATCGTTCCTTTGCTTGCACAAGTTGTTGAGCATTATATTTGCTGCACAGTTTGCAACCAATGTGATGAGGAGCTCGTAGGTGTGCCCGTTTTCACACGTATCTATGTCCTCAAGCCTTGGCAGAGAGTCCAGTGTAAGTTGCCGAACGACATTCTTTTGGTTCAGCCCATGGAGAAACTGGGTAGAGGTACTTTCCGTCATGAGCTTTCTAACTACAACCTCTGTGTACATAACTACTGTGATTACAAGAGCAGAAGGAAATTTGAGGCCACCCCGATCCAGTTGTGCGATTAAAGAATGGGTGTCCTCTCCTGTTTCGGCCGTATTTCGGGTAACGACCAATTGCCTCTGGCAGCTTTCACACTTGAGAACTTTCATTGCAGCGTGTGCACAATACCCACCAACATAACCAATCACCGGCATTTGTGCTCTGAGCTCATCAAGGTCAGCATCGCTAACATGAACACTAAAAGAAGTGCCCGCATCCCTGACACTGTCCGTCTCTTCGATGCCTCTGAGATCATCGTTGCTCATCCTTGGAAGGGCATTTTGAAGGCGAATCCTTCCCTCGGTTTCGCAAAGCTGGCGAACAGATATGTGATACTGCCCACCAGCCATCTGCCTGTACTGTCCAAAGCGACTCTCGAGGGTATCCGTCTGGACTTTCCCTAGCAGAATATACTTAAAGTGAAGCTCACTAACGCAGTACTTCACCAATGCCAAAAGGGATTGAGCAGAGAGCCTCAAGGCACTCAATGTCTCCTCGGTAAGTACTCCGGTGTCGTGCCTATAAAATTCCCACACATCGAGCCATGTGATAAAAGCGCTTAGAAAGCTTGCCTTTGGGTCATCTGTGTGGTTTGACATGGGCTCTTCGTAAACATTACGGTGATGGAAGCCCTTACTAGGTGTCTTTACATTGACAATGCTCCACCAACGAAGAATTATTTTGATGAACTCGGCGGTTGCTGTAGCATGTTGAAAATCAGTATGACCCTTGCGAGCGGCCAGGGCTTCGGCTACGTATGGATTAAAAACCTGCAGTACGAGTTTGACGTCCTGTCGTTCAAAGCTGCTTGGATTTAGAGCTTTTGACGTCAAGCCATACCCAGACTTCAGAAGCAGGGGTGACTCCCCTTTATGCAAATCTCTCAAATGCTTAAATGAAGCAGTCATCTTGCATTCGGGATGAACTTCATTGTTCGAAAGCTCGAAGCGTGGGTAGAAAAAGCAAGTTCCAGCATTTTTCTGGTTGAGCCAGTTATTTCTTATGCATTTAAATAGATGCACAGCATCCACCACGTAAAATAACGGCCGATCTGGGTCTGCCGGATGCGGGTAAACAGGGCTAAGCTTTGGTTCTGGCAGAAACATCTTCATTGCCTTCCTGTTCAGCGAGTTATTGTCACAGACAACGGCTATGACCCTGTATCCAATTTCTTCTAAGCCCAAGATCACCTTCTTCAGCATGCAATGAAGATCTTCACCCTGTAAGGTTTTTACCGGAAGAATGTGCGCCACCTCCTTGAATGCGCTCAGCAAACTTTGTATCATAAACACGTGCACCGATGTGGCTGCTTCGTTGGAGTTAACTGCTGCACCACATATGTTCCCACCTTTGTAATCTAAACAAGGTTTGATATAAATCTCATCAAGCATCAGCGTCACAGTGTGTTCATGTGCCTGCAGATGTTTGAATCTCTGAGACACATACTGAAGGAAAGTGTCGTCAGAAGAATCAACTTGTGGGCACATTTGAATAGACGAGCACACTTTTCTAATAGTGCTTGGGTGGGGCAAAGTTAGTGCACCTGTGCTTCTCAGGAACTTGTAGGCATGTGGTGATATTGTACGCAAGATGCATGCAAAGACCATCACCTGTGCGCTATACTGAATGCGCTTTGCAGAAAGGAGTAGTAGCTGCTCCTTCATAAAGTTCACCGTCTCTTTCTTGCCTTCATCAATGCTGGCTTCCAATTTGTCCAGAAGGGAATGTATTGCTTGAGCCAGGTGGCGATAAGTGCAGCGCTCCTCAGACAGCATCGACAGGTTGTTCAAAATTTCCAACAAGGAACTTACTTTTTGAACTGAGTCTGGTACAACAGCGCTACCAAGGTTCTTGATTGGTGAACCTTGATAGCAGGCAAAGACTTCAAGGTTTGCAAACACGGTCAATGACGCATTCAAACAAGGTTCACGATAGTCGATAATGTTCAAAAACATGGAGCACTCTTCTTTATGAATCACAGTCCACTTCGGAGACACTGACACCCCTTGCAGGCGAGCCCTTAGTTCTTCGAGGGACGAAAACCGGTCTCGTTCTTGCTCCGCTTCATATGACGCCAGCGACTCTTCTACAGCACGGGCGAGTTGGGAGGCTTCTTGTCGGCTCCTCTTGGCGTCAGGGGTTTCTCTCGTGCTCTTGTCTCGTACTGAAAGGTAGGACGGACAGCCGGGAAATACCGTTGGGACAGATCCAGGACGCAACCGTGGTACTGGGAGTGCAACTTCAATAACTCTCCCAGTCCTTGGATCCGTGTACGATGTCGTCTTCTCGATGCATGAAGCGTCGAAATGATCCGCGCACACCTGCACAAACGTTTCAAGAACGTCTGAGACGCCACTTCTCAAAAGAAAAAAATGCGCTCCCGTTTGCATGACCGCGTTTACAGTCCGTGTAGCTAAAACAAAGTCTACCTACGTTTCGCAAGCATCTAAATAAAAGCGCTGCGCTAAGCGGTACAAGCAACATGAAAGGAAACGCGGGAGCGTGATGTCACCGCACTCCACGAAGCGCTTCCACCGAGAGCTTGCAAGAATGGACGACACCACGGCACTGTTAGTGAACAAAGCGCAGCTGACCATCCTTGCTGCGAACGCTGCTGGCGTCAGCGCTTCGCGAGGCCCGGCGGCCACACGCTCAAGTATTTCCCATCATAGGTGATTTCTACCCGAACAAGCAACGACAAGCTAAGAACAGGAGCATCTCAAATTCTTACCTTAGTGCACGAAGTCGGCACGAAGTCCTTCCTAGGAATGGCGCGTAGCCATTGTTTGAGAGCGTCGGCGTCTTTAGGGAAGGAAAACACTTGTATCTTCTTTCCTGTTTTGTAGTTGCCGGTGCATCCGGGTACACAACACTTATTCGGCATTGTCGCATCACTCCAGCATCACGCACGGAAACGAAATTGCCGCAAAACAACAACGGAAAGCAACAAACGCGAAACACCGTCAACACCACGCCGCCGAACCGTCACCACCGCCGCCCGCACTGCGCTCGCTGCCGCTGTGGCTTCCCCGAGAGTCGGCCGGCCGGAAATGACGTCAGATTGCTGGGCGCAGGCCTGAAAAGATTTTCCGGGGGTGACGCCGAAGTCCACATGACGGTGGCGCCCGCGCATGTCGCCCCTCCCTCTCCCACATCTGTGGGAAATCGCGGCGGCACTATAGTGTGCTATAGCGGCACCATCGTTTACAGACCCACGGGGAAGCAAGCCAACTTCCTCGCCATGACTCGTGACTCGATCGCCGCGTTTCTTACCAGTTTAGTCACCACCCGGCGTGTCCGCGTCAACTTCAGACGCGTCGTCGCCGTCGACATTCCTCCAGCTGCAGATCCTGCGGAGCTCCTCGATGTTCAGAGGATCTGCTCCCTAAACGTCAAGTCCAAGTTCTTCACAGACAACACCTGTGTTGGACTTATCTACGGCATTTACGAGGACCTAGATCCCACTGACATCGCGGCCAACATCATTTCGGCTGTTCTGGTCGTCTCGTGTACACGCCGTGGCAGGTTCATCACCACCACGTTTGAGGGGGCCACCATACCAGCGGAGGTGTTCTTTTTCAAGCTGCACCAGCCGATTCGTCCGCGCCTGCCGCGGCCCCTTCAGTGTGCCCGCTGTGGTCGCTTCGACCACGCCACCGCGACCTGTTCGCGAAACCAACGCTGCCTTTGATGCGGCGCAGCCACGGAAAGCACCGTGCCCTGCGCAGCACCCTCACTGCATTAACTATGGCGGCATTTGTCCGGCTAACCAACCGCGCTGTCCTTTCTGGCAGATTCAGCGCAAGGCCGCCGTCATCATCCCATCCTCGGATGGCCTCGTGACACGCCGCCAAGCACTTTCGACCGCAAAGCCCTATAGAATACGTGTGTGCACCTGGCAGTCGCCATGATCTGTATCGTATCTTGATTGCAAACTATGTTGTTTTTCGGTTAATTTGCCCTTGGGCTACCCGAATGCTGCACTTTGTTTTGATAATCGTAGAGTTTTCATCAATTTTCGCGGTTTCTGCATTTTCTTCTCTAATACATATATTTTCTTACTCAGGTGTGCTCGGTGTAGCTGTGCATGTTTTGTGTCTTGCAAAAGTACTTTTCTTTTTTTTCTTTTTACACAAACTTATGTAAACCTATGTAAACCTGCACAATTTCATGTTTTTTCCTTGTACCCTCCCCCCACTATATTGTCTGTATGGGCGCTGTGGGTATTAAATAAATTGTAATAATAAAAGGACCGCTGTCAACAACATCGACAAGGGAGACAGCGCTGCACGCGTCCAGGGCCGCTCTAGTCGGGATGCTGTCGCCTCTGGTGATCCCTAAGCGCTGGCGTCTCTTTCTCGCCCTCCTACCAGTACGCCTACAGAAGGCAAGAGTGCCCAGTCGCCCCCTCCTCTGGTTACATCTTGATAGGAATCGTAGCCACTATTGCACAGAACACACAACACGAGCACTTAACTTCAACTAAACATTTATTGCAAACGTCAGTGTTTTTAGAGGGGGTGAAAAAGAGCAAAACAATAATAAAAGGCAGACCAACAAAAAAGCACACGTGCCAGTCCCGTACAATACGTATTCGTTAATATCTTTCACCCCATTGAAAAAACAAAGTTATTTCCACGTGAGCAAGATAGAGGGTGCACTAAGACACTTAATATCATCACGTGTCATTTCCGCAGCTTCTACTGTCAAACGAGCTAACAAATCTCTGTCCCGATATAACACGCAAGTGTTATCTAAATACGGCACACAATCACACTCCTTACAGTGGATCGCTAAGTGACCATTGGTACCGGTACCCTTTTGCGCCCTAATGTGGTGCTCGTTGAACCTCTCATTTATGCATCTTTAAGGTCTTCCCACATAAACAAGACCAGATGACAAGGGAACGCTCTATACAACCAACAGTGCACACTCAACATATTTATTACGACGCTTATTTTGGCATCCTTTCTTTTCTTTCGAAACAGGACAAGTTTTGTGACATTATTTTGACAGTTTCTCTGGAGCAGACATATCCACTCGGACGCCCACCTTATTTCCAATCTTTTTAAGATTGTGTGCCATACCATGGATATAGGGGACAACAGTATTTTTACGCTGCTGCGGGGAAGTGGTCACACGCTGCCAATTTTGTTTCTTTAGGTTCCTATGTAGTGATTTAGCGACGCCTAAAACCATTCGTGGCAGGTAACCTGCTGCCTGCAGTCACAAAACCTGTTGTTCAAAGCTCTTGTTCATGAGGTGAAAACAAGACTTCTTCAAGTAATTAAAAAGGCACATTCATGCAGCAGACCTCTTCACTACTTTGGTATGGGTAGAAAAGAAAGGCAACAATGGCTTTTTGCTCCTGGGCTCATAAAGCCAACAAACGTGGTCATTATGAAATTGCAACGAAAGATCTAGGAACCTGAGCGTATTCCCATATGGCATTTCATTTGTTAGTTTCAGAGGCTGACAAATTGTTTCAAACGCTCCAACTGTCAAAACAGCAACACTTTGAAACTCTTTGGCATCACACCTAAAAAAACTAAATAATTCTTCACAAACTTTAGTTCCCGACAAACTCTTAGTTCCCGACAACCTTAGTTCCCGACAACCTCTCATCAATTATTTGATCTAAGTGGGCCATAAAAATATCACTTAGGGCAGATGCAATAGGCAAACTAATACAAATACCCTGTTTTTGATGTAGGTGTTTCTATTCCAATTAACGGATGTGGACGTTAAGTACAAAGCCAGTAAATCCAAAAACCCCGCACTGACATACCACAAGTGTTCTGAAAGGTCACTGCACCATGCTCAAGTATGCACTGTTCGACAAATTCTAGAAGCATTTCATGAGGTAGAGAATAGTACAAATATTTCACTTCTATGGACAACGCCTTAACCACAGCTTTGCATTTGGTATAAAAAAATCACAATCTCCGGAGAATTCTTGTTGTGAAATGGGTCAATATTTCAAACGAAATTCAGATTTTTCTGCAGAAAAAGCACCTGCACTTTCTGCAAAGAACCTTGTTCCGAAATAATTACCCAGAACGGCATGCCATCTTTGTGCGTCTTGCAATCAAAAACAAGTCTAAGCCCAGCTTATCTGTTTTCATGATCTGTTTAGCCGAATCATGGAATAGAAGGCGTTGCACAAGTTTTTTGCAGCCGTTCGAACATGTTTGAGTGAAACGTTTGGCTTATTATCGACTACCGACTCAATCGCGACTTGCACTTTTTGAAAAAAAGAACCACACAGGAAAACACAGAACTCACCTTCGTTGTCAGAAGGAATGACACAAAGTCTTGATTCTTTGAAGTATGTGACCGCTTTCCTTATGGGCAACACTTGACGCTTGGGCCTGAGCTTTTCGAGCACATCAACGCCCTCGGCAATACATCGTTCCTTCTCATAATCTGGAGAACATCAAGAAACTTGTCTCACAAGAGACAGGAGCTTAGGCACCTTAAGTCTTGGTTCAACGGCGTACTAGGGACCTCGTCTTAAGGTCTCTTTCACATATTCAGGAAGAATGACGTCATCCGTGGTTTGAATAATGTTGCCCTCAGCAGGTTTCTTCGGTTGGCGCTTGGACCTGAGCTGCGACAGGACTCTTGACCAAAGGCGTTCAGTTTCGCAGTCCACAAGGCCCCACAATTCACACCACCTTTTCTTCTTCTGGAATCTTGAGCCGCGTATCGTGTTGATCTCATTATCTTGGTTATCTCACATCAACCAAGATTATCTTGGTTGATGTGAAAGATTTGTACTATTCTTTACCTCATGAAATGCTTCTAAATTTGTTGAACAGTACATACTTGAGCATGGTACAGTGACCTTTCAGAACACTTGTGGAATGTCAGTGCAGGGTTTTCTGGATATACTGGCTTTGTACTTAACGTCAACATTCAGCAATTGGAATGGGAACACCTATATGCAAAACCGGGTATTTGTATTGGTTCGGCTATTGCACTCGATCTTATTGATATTTTATGGCCAACTTAGACCAAATAATTGATGAGAGGTTGACGGGAAGTAAGATTTTAAAGATCTTCAAGTTTATGGACAAATATTTGGTTTTTTGTGTGTGTTTGTGACGCCAAAGAGTTTCAAAGTGTTGCTGTTTTGACACTTGGAGTATTTGAGACTGTTTGTCAGCCTCTGAAACTAACACATGAAATGTCATTTGGGAATACGCTCAGGTTTCTAGATCTTTCGTTGCAATTTCAGGATTTCAGGTTGAGCAACAGATTTTGTGACTGCAGGCCGCAGGTTACCCGACACTAATGGTTATAGGCGTCGCTGAATCGCTACATAGGGAACTAAAGAAACAAAATAGGCAGCGTATTAACATTTCCCTGTAGCAGCGTAAAACGACAGTTGTCCCCTATATTCATGGTGTGGCACACAATCTTAAAAAGATTGGAAATAAGGTGGGCGTCCGAGTGGTGATGTCTGCTCCAGAGGAACTGACAAAACTTGTCCGGTTTCGAAAGAAAAGAAAGGCCGTCAAATTAAGCATCGTAATAAATATTTTGAGTGTGCACCGTCGGTTGTATACAGAGTGCCCTTGTCATGTGGTCTTGTTTATGTGGGAACAACTGAAATATGCATATATTGGACTTCAAAAGAGCGCCACAACAAAGTGCAAAAGGGTACTCATGGTCACTTGGCGATCCACTGTAAGGAGTGCGGTTGTGCGCCGCATTTCGATAACGCTTGCGTGTTATATCGGGACAGAGATTTATTCACCCGTTTGATAGTACAAGCTGCGGAAATGACACGTGATGATTTTGAGTGTGTTAGTGCACCATTTATCTCTCTTACGCGGAAAGAACTTTGTTTTTTTGAATGGGGTAATAGATAATAACGGGTAAGTAATGTACGGGACTGGCACGTGTGCTTTTTGTTGGTCTGCCTTTTATTATTATTTTTCTCTTTTTCACCCCATTCATAAACTGTGACGTTTGCAATAAACGTTTAGTTGAAGTTAAGCGCTTGTGTTCTGTGGTCTGTGTAATAGTGGCTGCGCTTCCTACCAAGATGAATTCATACCTACTGGCCCGATACAATTGTTTATCCTTTGGATAGCCCCACCTCCGAGGCAGACCCGAAAGACACGGTGATCACTGTGCTTGATGCTGCTATCCGCACTGTGATTGTGAACCTGCCGCCTGATTCTCCGGTTCATGCACTGTGTGTTGCGGCTATCGATGCGCATTAAGGGATCATTCCGCCGAATTAAGGCCACTGGACTAGCACATAGAGTTCATCGGGACTCTCATCTCTGTGTTGACTTAACTTTCTTCCCATTTTCCCCTTATTGTCTTTTTTCTACTTTTTTTCTATTTTTGGCTGAACTGGTTTTTTTGTGTGTTTTTTTCTTCCTTTTATTTTCCGTGCTTGGGTATGTGCCCTGACCAATGTTTTGTGCACCCGCTGGATTAATTCATCGAGGCAAACAGGACACTAATCTGTGTGTTCAACTGATCTTTTTTTCTTTTCTTTCGTTGATCTCGAAGATTTCTGTTTCTTTTCTCGTGCTACGTGCGCATGGGAATGTTTTCCCCGTCTGTTTGTTTGTTTGTAGCTTCTAATTCATGGCTCATACCCACTCTGGGGGATTGGCCAAGCGAACATATAGTCTCATATGAACGATAACTGCATTATTGCTTATAACGAAAAACAAAGGGGGGGGGAGTTGTACAGTGAAGACAGTATATTATTGAAAAAAAAGCGGAAATGTCGAAGCCCGTGTGCTCATATTTGGGTGCACGTTAAAGAACCCCAGGTGGTCTAAATTTCCGGAGCCCTCCACTACGGCGTCTCTCATAATCATATGGTGGTTTTGGGACGTTTTTTTTTATTTATTTATTTATTTATTTATAAATACTGCGATCCTTCAGCTGAAAGATTATGGCAGGGTGGGAAAAAAATGTTCGAGAATCGGTACATACAAAAAAATAATGAAAACACAATAAATCGTACGATTTGAATATACAAGGCGAAGGTTCACAAACGCTTATTTCAACAAATTTTTCGAGTAACATAACACATAATAACGTAACACGTAGAATACGGGTTATAGACTAACACAATAATTACAATAAAACAAATAATACAATGCAATGTGTAGTGATGGTTTAGGCGATGCTGTTTTCAAACAATGACAGTTTCTTCTGTAAAACGACATCATTTGTCAGGCTATTCCAGTCATTAATAGTTCTAGGGAAGAACGAATACTTGTGGCAGTTAATCCGTGAAGGTAAAGGAGTTATCGTTTTACTATGTCGCTTGCGAGTTGCGTAACCGGAAGAATACCGAAGAATGCCTGCATTGTCAACATTTAAATGACCATTTATTAATTGATAGAAAAACTTAAGCCGGCAAGTGCGGTTTCTGTCCACAACGGGTTGCAGACCGCTTTTTACCAATAATTCAGATACGGATGTTCTACCGTAGGAGTTATAAATAAAACGTAAGCCCTTGTTCTGCACTTTTTCTAATTGATTAATATTACGTTTAGTGAATGGATCCCATATTATTACAGCATATTCCAACATTGGACGAATGAGTGTTTTATATGCCAACATGCGTACAGACGGGGTAGAATATTTTAAGGATCGCTTTAGAAAAAAAAGTTTCCGTAGACATTTACCTGTAGTTGTATCGACGTGTTTGTTCCAGTTTAGATCATTAGTTATCCATACTCCAAGGTACTTGTATTCAGCAACTTCTGTAAGATTGACGCTATTTGTGCCGTACTGATAACATAAAGGATTTTTCTTTAGTGTTATTTTCATATAAACAGTTTTGTTGTAATTAATTGACATTTGCCATTCCTGGCACCAAGAGACGACCTTGTTGAATTGATTATTGAGCCTTATCTGATCTCCAGCAGTTGATACCTTCGTGTATAATACACAATCATCAGCATAAAGCTTTACACTTACAGAAAGGCCATTCATTATATCATTTATATATAATAGAAAAAAAGAGGTCCGAGGACCGAGCCCTGAGGTACGCCGGAATCCACAGGTAGTTTGCTGGAACAACTGTCATTAAATGAAACAAATTGTTGCCTGTTTTCAAGATACGCTCGTATCCATACTATAAGTTTCGGATTTTTCAAGATATATTGCAATTTATGAAGTAATTTTTTATGCGACACTTTATCAAAGGCCTTTTGGAAGTCCATAAAAATGGCATCTAGCTGTTCACCTTCATTTAGTGCGGTAGCAAAATCATGGATGGTTTCAACTAGCTGTGTAGTGGTAGAATATCCACGTCTAAATCCATGCTGTGCTTTTGTTAGTACTTTGTGTTCATCAAGAAATGTAACAATCTGTTTGTGAATTATGTGCTCGAGAATTTTACAAGCTGTAGAGGTTAACGAAACTGGTCGATAATTCTTTATTTGAGTTTTATCACTTGCTTTGTGTAGAGGCTTAATTCGGGCAATCTTCCAGTCCTCAGGGAGTACACCTTCGTTCAAAGACCTAGTATACAACACACACAAATATTTCGCGCACCACTCTGCGTACCGTTTTAAGAAGGCATTCGGTATCTCATCTGGTCCAACAGATTTCTTAACATCCAGATTTAGCAATAAATTAAAGATACCCTCTTCAGAAATAGTGACATCTGATATTGGTGGTAGGTTCGCATCGAAAGGTGGGAGATGATTATTATCTTTTGTATAGACGCTATTGAAATAGTTATTAAAGGCCGTACAGACAGCTTTTTCATCACTCTCTAATTTTCCATCTAAAAGAAATGCATCGGTAGAGCACGTGCCCGGAGTGACCTCTTTCCAAAATTTTCTTGGACACGTTTTAATAAATGACGGCAATTTTTCATTAAAATACTTTTCTTTGTCACGAAAAGATTTTTCTTTAATTTCTTCACGTATATTGCAAATAATTGTTTTTAAATTAGGACTGTTAGCCTTGTTCGACCTTTTTTTTAACCGTTTCAACTTTCGCTTCAGCTGTAACGTCTCTCTTGTTATCCAGGGATTGTGATTCTCTACTTTCTTTGTAATTAAAGGGATAAAACGCTGCACACAATCTTCAATCATTCTCTTAAAGCAAAGCCACAGTTCTTCAACGCTACGATTACTTGCATTGAAATGATCATATTCAAAGGCCAGAACATCAATTATAGATTCATCATCTGCTTTTGAAAAATTGGGAAATTTCTTCACCATCCTCTGCTGACTAAGTTCAACTCCCTTTAGCTTTAGTACCACAGCCTTGTGATCCGATATGCCATTTGTGACGCTGCACAACATGCTTTCTTTTATATTGCCACTTACAAGATATATATCTAGGATAGATTTCGTCCCCTGATCTATTCTGGTAGGGTCGGTGACTATTTGCGTCAAATCATATTGAAACATGATATCGGATATTTGAGTATCCGCAGCTTGACATGGGTCTGATATAAACGTTTCCCAATTCATATTTGGCATATTAAAATCTCCCGCTATGATTAATTTATCTTCGGTTTTTACGTGACAATGAAGGTAATCCTTAAGCTTTGCGATAACATCAAGGGAAGCATTTGGTGGCCTGTAAACGACACCAAGAAGATATTTAATATTGCCAATATACACTTTACAGAAGATGCTTTCTATGTCTTGAACGTCTGGCATTTTTACGACACGTGTATTATTCCTAAAAAGAATAGCAACGCCCCCTCCCCTCCCATTTCGATCCTTACGGAACACTCTGTAATTTTTCGGCACAAACTCACTATCAAAAACATCATCTCGTAGCCATGTCTCAGTTAGTAATACAATATCTGGGTCATGTGCTAAAAGCATGCCTTCCAACTTCTCAGCCTTATTAACAATACTGCGGCAATTTACATTTAACACCACTAAACATCGTTCATCTAGTTTCCCCGAACCTTAATTTGGTTAGATAACTTATATCTTGTATTCTTATTATCATCCCAGCAAAAAACTTTCCATCAATGCTTATTTTGTCAAAAACTAACTTCACTTTAGATCCACTTGCACGCTCGTGCGACGAACTTTGCCACAACTTTTTTCTGATATCACGTACACGAGCGGAAAAGTCTTCACTTATCGACAGCTCGGTGCCCTTCAGCTTGGAACACCTCTGCAGAATAGCTACCTTGTCTCGGTAATCGAGTATTTTTATAATTACTGGGCGTTTTTTGCCATTCTTTTTTCCCAATCTGTGACATCTTTCTATGCCCCTGACATTCACTCCCAGCTTTCCTTCAAACAAGTCCTTTTTTATTGTTTCAGTAAGGTCAGCAGTCGTTTCATTAGCTTCTTCCCCTAGGCCAAAAACAATCAAGTTATTTCGTCGACTTCTGTTCTCTAACTCGTCAATTTTTTTGACCGCGAATTCAAAGTCTTTCTCAAGCTGTGTTGCTCTTTGCTTTAAGTCGTTTACATCTGTTTTTAGTTCAATCAAAGGTTTTGTCTGTATTTCGACGGAACTCATCCTTTCAGTCAAGCTAGCAACTTCTTTTTCGATTTTTTCTTGTTTTGATAAGACACTGTTCATCATATCAGTGATGTGTTTTTGTCCTGAAAGAAGCTGCTGCAGTATTTCTTTATCTGAAGGGCCTGGGTTTGCTTCAATATCCCCGCAAACTAACAAATCCACGCCAAAAGCACAAATGCATGAAAAAAAGCTACCAAGTGGGCGTGGCAGCAACACTAAAAAGCGGTTTTCACTGCGGTAACATGGCGCAGGCAAGTAGGAACTAACCTGCACCACAAAGACGAATGGTTTGATGAGCATTTCGCCCTGAGTGCCGCTGCCTGGCCCACTGAAGTTCGACGGAGGTACGTGGCTTCTTATAGCCGTTGGAAGGTCCGAGGTTGCTGACGTCACCGATGTTGGCGCATGCGTCGGAGTCGGGACTAAGGAAAGGGCGGCTTCTTCGATAAGACAACGGTGACCACGCAGCGGAATCTCGATGCCGTGAAGCTCCTTCCAGTCATGTGATGGGTCTGTCAAAACGGATTTATATTCAGCAGCTTCCGTTCCGAAGATGGTCGCCACAACCTGCACCACAAAGACGAATGGTTTGATGAGCATTTCGCCCTGAGTGCCGCTGCCTGGCCCACTGAAGTTCGACGGAGGTACGTGGCTTCTTATAGCCGTTGGAAGGTCCGAGGTTGCTGACGTCACCGATGTTGGCGCATGCGTCGGAGTCGGGACTAAGGAAAGGGCGGCTTCTTCGATAAGACAACGGTGACCACGCAGCGGAATCTCGATGCCGTGAAGCTCCTTCCAGTCATGTGATGGGTCTGTCAAAACGGATTTATATTCAGCAGCTTCCGTTCCGAAGATGGTCGCCACAACCTGCACCACAAAGACGAATGGTTTGATGAGCATTTCGCCCTGAGTGCCGCTGCCTGGCCCACTCTAAACCCAACATATCAATCATCAATCAAAAGAAGGAAACCAAAGATTTAGATAGTGAGAAAAAAGAATCAACAATAAAGTACACACTCATAGCTATAACTTTATTTTGGGAGCCGACCAGACAGCTGGTTTAGCAAACCCGATTAATTTGGTATGTCATGGATTTATCCACATTGAAAATTACTTTTCGACCCGTTTTTTTTCTTTTAGTACGTGTTAACGTGGTCTTTATGTTATTAGAGTCTTGAATAAAATTACACACCGCATCAAATGCATCTCTAAGGCAATTTCCCAAAACAGAGGCACCAAAATTTAGAACATTTTCTGTGGTTAAATTCAAACCTAGCTTCGAAAATGTAATATCTAAATGTCATTTCCTCATTAATGCATAGTTCCGACATGAGCCAAAATAATGTTCAATAGTTTCTGATTCTTCGCAAAATGGACAAAGGGGGGAAAGTGGCAGACCAGCTCTGTGTAAATAGAAATTTATTGGGGGACACGGCACCGGAATCTGGAGATTATAACTTCAAGTTTTTTTTGACGGACTCCACTGGGCTTTCCATGGAAATTTGAGGTGCGTAGTCATTTCATGTGCTTCGTTGGCTCATCGTCTTCTCTTTCAGTGATTTCTTTCCCCGGTCTTCCCGGCGGCTTTTCCTGATGGTTGCGAATCATCGCGGCTGTTTCGGACGCGCGCTGAGTGATGCGGCGCGAATGCCATTTCTAACCTTCTCTTACCTCTTTTCTTCTGTCTTTTTAATTCCCAATCCCCCATTACCTGCGCTGAACTGTGGAGGTGCCCTCCAATGAGAGAGGCAGTAGCGAAACTACGCTTATGTCTTCCTTTTCCGCCTTTTCAAAGCCACTTCGTATTTAATGCTGCATATTTCTCTGTGTTACTCTCTAAGTTTTTCAGACGCAAAAGCTTATGAGTAAATCATTAAACATATTTGGTTAGCAGCCTGATGACTTCCACAGAAAGTGAAATAATTAATGGACAGGAAGCTATTTATTATCGTTTTACTCGCTTCCTGTTTGAGCCATAGTGCTGGTGGCCGAGAAATTCCGCAATATGCAAGCTTCTTATGAGCAGATAATAAATCTGCTTGGCAGAAAATAACCCACTTCAGAATTTACTTTTATGTATGCGAACAGGCAGACATGCCTAAATTCAGCAATTACTCCATGCTTTGCGATTGAGGGTTTTTAATAATAAGGTAGAAATGAATATGGCACAAAATTCAGTTGAAAAGGTGACAGCAGGACATAACCTGCCTGCGCCTGTAGCAACAAAACTTCAGATTCTCTACCAATACAAGACATGGGCTGCGCACAAGAAAAAGCCAGTAAACAGGATCAAATTTTTATAAAGCTATGTGATAAGGCAATCTGTGGCAATCTACCTGTCATGATTTGAGAGTGCCTGCCGAATGTGCTCCACCCCATTCTTATTCTTCTAGTTACTTCAATCTCGTTCTTCGGCTCCGCGGTTATTACCTGCCCTACGTACGCATAGTCTTTTACAACTTGAAGTTCACTAATACCTATCTCAAAGCGCTGCTCTTTTCCGAGGCTGTTGTACATTACTTTCGTTTTCTGCAGATTCATTTTAAGACCCACCTTTCTGCTCTCCTTGTCTAACTCCGTAGTCATGAGTTGCAATTCGTCCCCTGAGTTACTCAGCAATGCAATGTCATCGGCGAAGCGCAGGTTACTGAGGTACTCTCCATTAACTCTTATCCCTAACTGTTCCCATTCTAAGCTTCTGAAAACGTCCTGTAAGCACGCGGTAACTAGCATTGGGGAGATTGTGTCCCCCTGCCTTACACCCTTCTTGATTGGTATTCTGTTGCTTTCTTTATGGAGCTCTATGGTAGCAGTTGATTCCCTGTAGATTTCTTCCAGGCTGTTTATATATACTTCATCAACGCTCTGATTCCGCAGTGTCTGCATGACGGCTGATATTTCTGCTGAATCAAACGCCTTCTCGTAATCTATGAAGGCTATATATAGTGGTTGGTTATGTTCTGAGCATTTTTCTATTACCTGATTGATAGTATGAATGTGGTCGATTGTGGAGTAGCCTGTTCGAAATCCTGCTTGTTCCTTTGGTTGAATGAATTCAATTGTTTTCTTTACTCTGTTAGCAATTACCTTTGTAAATGGCTTGTATACAACAGAGACCAAGCTGATCGGCCTGTAGTTCTTGAAGTCCTTGTCATCTCCTTTCTTATGTATTGAGATGATGTTAGCGTTCTTCCAAGACTCTGGTACTCTTCCCGTCAGGAGACATCTCGTAAACAGTGTGGCTAGTTTTCCTAACACAATCTGTCCTCCATCTTTCAGCAGATCTGGGGCCGGATGCACAAAACTCACTTACGAAAACAATTTAGCACAAGTGAAATTTTGTTACGTAAATCAATTCACGAAACGAAAAAACGTCGCAAGAGGCCATCGTTGTCACATCGGCCGCTGGAAATAAAGCGCGCTGTGACTGCCTGGGAACATGTCAGCGATGGTGATGCAGTTGCTATATTTGCTTACGTCACCGAAAAGTGCTCGTCAGTGGATTCACGAAGCGAAATTGTGCGTAAAAACAGCATGGCTGAGAAAAAATCCTAACAGTGGTCCGGACCACTCTTAGGAACAATGTGGCTACCTAGAACTTGCTGCCGCGGCGGTATACTTTGGTGCCCTGGCTGGTTTTGAGTTAATTCACGTCCATTAAGGGCTGCCTGATGACTGCTAGTGCGTTTTTATTTCTTTCGGCGCTTTGAGCTTCGCGTGTTGTTTCCCTTGTACGCAGTGAATGGTGTTGACAACCACCATCGTCCAGTAAGTTCGAAGTCGCAGTAATTGAAGAATTCTATTGGGCGTCAATGGCATAAAACTACGCATGTAAAGATTTGTGGTTGGATGAAAACCAATGTGATACGTGAATGGTCAGTGCATTCGAACGAGGCATGGCATAGGATCAACCTTATTTGTTATGTTGTTGTGTTGCGCCCCATCTCATCCAATTAAAAGGGCGACTCGAGATCCTTGCCTCATTGGTGGAAATTACCACCAAAGAGGTTAATGGGAACACATTCTTTGCACGCTATTGGAAATAAAAATGAGAGGAAGTTTTCAGTGAGTGGTTCATAGAGTTTGTGCTCTAGTGTACTTTCATTGGTTCTAACTATCCAGTGGTTGCGATCTCTGAAATACAGCTGTCGATACACTTTGGTACGATCTGGAACAAAGCGTACTTTGTAAACCAAAGCGTATTAGGGAAGCGCGTGATTACGCATGGAACTACAAACAAATCATGCATCTTCACCTTCACTGTTCAGACACCGATATGGACCATGATAATATGGCAAGCAATCGGAATGAAATGACCCTAGTAACTTTGTATGACACCAAAAATATGCAAACCCTCACGATTCTGGAGCAAACCTCGGCTGAATTCATCCCTGCGTCAATTACCAGCCATTTAACTTGGCGCACGAACATCATTCTAAGGTAGAGCGAGCCACTGACTTGTATTTTGTGTGACGCAGCGACCACTTGACCTGAGAATAATAGCGTTGCGAAGGCGAATCCCCTGTCGCATGCTCTGATCGAAGCAGACGACAAACGCGAGCAGACGACGGCTTGGCCGACAGGCACAGCTTGTGATTGGTTGTGAAGCAATACCCTCTACATCAGCTCACTCCGTGACGTTGCCAAAACACTTCTTTCATCTGGCACGCCTGTCCTGTTCGTCATATCACCCCCTCGCACATAAGAGAAAATTTTGTCACGCCGTGAAAATAGTGCAAGTACTTTTTAAAAGCTCTCTTATGTGCTGCGCAGTTGTCGAAAAAAACAAGGCGTCGTAAACAGCATATCGGTCGGTGCGACTTTCAGCAAACGCTTCTCGCACGAGTTACTTCAGTGTTTGACCGGATGTGTTGTGATTGCAGCAGCTCTTTCGGTGCGTGTAAGAAGTGCGGAAAGCTGTGGCAGTGCAGTGATGTACGGTGAAGCGCAGCGAAGCCTGTGTGTCGGTGTGGTTATCAAGCGGGGATCGGTGTCGTTGTATCGACGGCAACTAGCACTCGAGAAGCCTCCAATGTGTGTTTGTGTGCCGATAACAGTTCGTTCGCTTGACTTTCCAGTCTCTCAGTTGGGTGCTGTGCGACATTTCGGATTGACAGCGTTTTGACACGTTACTTGAGTGACCCCAAGTACGTACGGAAGCGTATGAGCTACGCGCTCGGTTCTTGCTTCGTCACTAGTTAGCACTAGAACAAATAATTGTTCGATGGCTTAAGGCCATCGAACAATTATTTTTTTCAGCTACAGTCGTTGATTAAAGGTGCGTGCTTGGCTTTGCACAGCCCACCAAAACGTCTATTATAACGTACGCGGCATCCCGTAAGCGCTGTAGCAGACGCTCGCGTAACTGAAACTTAGATGCAGCAAATCATTGGCTATCATCGTATACTCTCGATGCTAGACGCTTTGCGTGCTACCTTGATATTATCGGCACACACTTCTTTCTTTCCTTGTCGTTTCATTGGCTATCGTGTGTCCTCCTTGCCCTCTTAAGTGCCGAGTAAGTTAAATTCATATCCGCGATATAGTAAGCCCTCCAGATAAGAGAATTTCTGGCTAAGAAAATGCGTAGCCAAAGAGAAAGCTCTGTGAATTCGGCCCCTGATGTTACCTGATCCTCACCAGCAGCTTCGCCTCCTTTCATGCTCTCCAAAGCTTTTCTGACTTCTTCTATCATTACTGGTGGAGTGTAATCTGGGTTACTGCTAGTTCTTATAGTATTAAAGTCGTGGTTGTCTCGGCTACTGTACAGATCTCTGTAAAACTCCTCCGCTATTTTAACTACCCTATCCATATTGGTAGTTATTTTGCCTTCTTTGTCCCTTAGTGCATACATCCGATTTTCGCCTATTCCAAGTTTCCTCTTCACTGCTTTGACGCTTCCTCCGTTTTTCAGAGCGTGTTCGATTCTCTCCATGTAATACCTTCATACATCGCAGACCTTCCGCCTAATAATCAACTTTGAAAGCTCTGTCAGTTCTAGTTTGTCTGTTGTACTTGAGACTTTCGTTATTTGCCGGGTGGTAGGTGGCATTGATTACCACTATCGTCATCATCATGGTGTGACAGTGGTAGCACTGGTGGTGACCTCTGGCAAAAGCAAGCCTTGGAGGCGGGCGAGAGTTTAGCGAGTCTCTTCTGCACGTGGTGGCTGCCGCGAACGGTTGTCTCTAGCGTGGGTCCTCGGCGCGTGGCACCGTGGGACTGCGCGCCGGGGGTCCCACGTTGTAAGTCGAGCTTTGGTGACGCCGCCTTAGGTGTGTTATTGTGTGTTCGTAATGTTTTGGAGCGTATGAAAATTGTTTGTAAGGACGGCTTAGTGGGTTGGTCACGATCGATGTAACGATTCGGCGGACGATATCGTCGTTATAAACTAGTTAAATAAATGTATGTGTTGTTGGGTATTGTACCGACCACGTCAACTGTGTCTGTTCACTCCAAAAGCAGAGCGTGGCACTCGCCTCGTCGAGACTCCACACAGTCATGAGGACAATCGAAACATGCCGCTATTTTTTTTCGCTTACAGACGCAACACAAGGACCACCCATTGGCACTGGAAATATTACGAAGAGATAAAAGCAATGCTCACAAAGATATACAGAGTAATGTACGTATATTATCAAGAAATGAATTTTGGAGCTCTGAAATGGACTATCCTTCATGGCTGCTTGCAATACCAAGCATTGAATTCTCAGTGGATGGCATTATCAGAAAGAGAGACAAGTTCATCCAAGCTACTCAACAACTAGCGATTTATCAGATACACATGCGGTTTCCAGGGTACTCAGACATTTACACAGATGGCTCAAGTGTTATAACGTCTTCAGCATCGGCATTTATCATACCACAGCTCAATCAGAGATCGTTTAAGTTATGTCACATGACGTCATCTACTACCGCTGAGCTCTTCGCTATGCTGTATGCTCTAAAGTTTATAAACTCGGCAGCAGGTGCTAGAAATTGGGTACTTTTCAGTGACTCACAGGGCGCATTAAGATTACTCTCCAGTACAAACAAGACAGTAATAAGTGATAGTATGACATACGAAACGCTGAAAGGACTCACCAAAGCAAAAAAGACGCAACATGAGATCAAATTCCAGTGGATACCTGGCCATTGCAACATTCCTGAAAACAAAGCTGCCGATGAAGCAGCATGACAAGCACATCATAAAAACGTTACTGTTTCTTTACCTATTTCGAAAAATGAATTTCGTAGGATTATAAAGACTACAACTTTTGGCGGGAGATATTGAAACCAACCCTGGCCCTCCCAGTATTGAGTACGTAATGAACGAGTTAAGAAAGCTATCGGCTGGCCAGTCGAAGCTGATTACCGATATGCTAGACCTTAAAAACCAACTACTAACAACAAACAAAACCCTATCGGACCTCAATAAACGCATGACTGATTTAGAAGGACATTATCACGTCATTTCAACCATTCGAACCGACCTGGACGCTATAAAAACAAATGCCACTGAAATGGCTAACCAGATTGACCGTCTTGCTGCACAGATGGATGATACCAAAAACAGGTCCCGTCGCAATAACCTGATCTTTTATAACATTCCCGACCCAAACCCTAAAGAAACATTCGCAGAATCTGAAGAAATCGTCACCCGTCATTGTCATGATCACTTGAAGTTCACCGTTGACCCTAATCACATTGAACGCGCACATCGCCTAGGACGCCATACAGGAGGCCATAATCGGCCACTCATTGTAAAATTCAATCAATTCAAAACTAAAGAATCTCTACTTTCTAATGACCTCAAATTTAAGGGAAGCAATTTCAGTGTTGGTGAAGATTTCTCTCATCCCGTTAGAGTTGCTCGTAAAAAACTGATCGCCTTCGCTAAATCAAAATCTACTTCCTACTCATTGCGGTTCAAAACATTGCACATTGGTACCAAACGCTACGTGTATGACCACTTCACGAATTCTGTTCAGGAAATGTTGTAGCAATCGCCCCATCATCAAAATAGGCCTCACCGCCCTCGATCCGCCCCTCGATCAAACTTATTGCTCTCTGCTATCTTTACTAACATACGCAGCTTTATTATAAAACGTGACATTATTTCTAATCTGGTGTTATCATCTGATAGCAACCTCCTGATACTAACGGAAACATGGCTTACTAGTGACGTGACTGACGGCGAGGTACTCGCTGACCTACCCAATTTTAGAGTGTTTCGAAACGATCGCGGCGGCACGAGAGGAGGAGGAGTACTCGTCGCTGTCAGTCACAACATATCCTGTTCGTCTATAAACATTGTGTCCGACCTTGAAATCTTGTTGCTTAAATGCCATGCCGCACCGCACTCAGTTTTACTAGGCGTTTGCTATAGGCCCCCTCACAGTACTCCCGATTTTTCTTCTAAGCTCAATAATATCCTAAGCGAAATAACGACCAAACACCCTAACAAGCATGTAATTCTGTTTGGCGATTTTAATTTTCCTAATATCGATTGGGCAAGCCAGCCTGCACCAGCGGCTACGTCAAGGGAATCGAACGACTTCCTTGATGTATGCCTTAACTTTAACCTCTCAAGTTCTTACAGAACCAACCCGCGTTACCGATAACTGCCAAAACATTCTGGATCTTATATTAACCAGCCAACCCGAGTGCGTGTCCTCCATCGCATACCTGCCTGAAATCAGTGACCATAAAGTCATTCATGCTGACTTCGTGATTAAGCCCGCTTTAGCCCCGACCATAAAAAAACTATCCGTTTGTATGATAAAGGAAATTACGAAGCAATTAACTCTGAACTAACGAATTTTTACTGCACTTTTGACACTGCCTTTTCTCATCATAATGTAACCGAAAACTGGTTGATTTTCATAAATAAGCTAAACAAAATGGTTGATAAATACATTCCCCAAATTAACATCAATCCTAATACCGCCCAACCCTGGTTCAATAAAGCACTGAAACGATTAGAAAACAAGAAAAAACGCTCCTTCCGCGCAGCCAAGTCCCGTAACACCCCTGATGCATGGAACAAGTACAAAGCCGCCGAATCTGCTTATCTGCAAGCCATACGTCACGCCAAACACTCATTCTTCCATTCGGACGTGCCGAACATGCTTAAGAAGCACCCCCAAAAATTCTGGCAAGTCATAAACCCACAGGACACGCGCAATATTGCACTATGTAATGAGTTAGGGGATGCCCTAAATGACACGAAATGTGCACGTGTGTTTAACGCCGCCTTCGCATCCGTTTTCACCCAAGAAACTGAGTTGTCATTTACCATCCCTCATGCGAACTTTGAATGTACTATGTCACCAATTACGTTTTTTTCCAGCGGTATTTCATCACTTATAGACAAAATCAAACTTTCTTCTTCAGCTGGTGTAGACAACATTAAATCCAAACTCCTGAAAATACTAAACATATCTGTGCAGCGTATCTGTGTCTACTATTTTCACAATCAGTTTCAACAGGAATGCTGCCTCCAGATTGGAAGCACGGAAAGGTCGTTCCAGTCCACAAATCAGGTAACAAACAATCACCATTAAATTACCGTCCCATTTCATGAACCAGCGTACCCTGCAAACTCCTCGAGCATATCATCTACACACATATCATGGACTTCCTTGATTCCAATAATTTTTTTCATCCTGCGCAGCATGGCTTTAGGAAAGGGTATTCGTGTGAAACGCAGCTAGCTATGTTTGTTCACGACCTGCATGTTAACCTCGACTCTAACCTTCAGACTGACGCCATCTTTATCAATTTCGCAAAGGCATTTGACAAAGTTCCTCATGAGCGCCTACTACTAAAGCTTGCCGCGTTGAATTTAAATGATGACGTATTAGCATGGATCAAAGAATCCTTAACTAATCGTTCGCAATCAGTTTCCGTCAACAATCAAATGTCTAACACTACCCAGGTAACCTCAGGTGTCCCTCAAGGGTCCGTCCTAGGCCCGCTTCTGTTTTTGATTTACATTAATGACCTACCATTACATGTATCTTCTAACATACGCATGTTTGCAGACGACTGCGTTATTTATCGTAAAATAAACAACGTTTCGGATAATACGTCTCTTCAAACTGACTTACTAAGCTTACAGGAATGGTGTAACCTTTGGCTAATGGAACTCAACCCTAACAAATGTAAAACTGTTTCCTTTCACCACCGTCGAAATCCGATAGTATTCCCGTTCCAAATTGCTGACATAAACCTCGAATTAGTTCCTTCCTACAAATATTTCGGAGTAACCCTTTGTAGCGATTTAACCTGGGCAACGCACATTACAAACATCATTGCATCTGCTAAAAAAACACTCGGGTTCTTAAAACGCCATTTGCGTCACGCTGCTAGTAATGTCAAATTACTAGCTTATCAATCTCTCGTAAGGACGAAGATAGAATACGCATCAGCCATTTGGAGCCCGCATCAAGCATATCTCATCAATCAACTCGAGTCACTTCAAAATCGAGCCACACGATTTATTCCTTCTACGTACTCTTACGACGTCAGCATATCAGCACTGAAAACAGAATCTGGCCTATCATTGCTTGCATCTCGTCGCCGCATTTCTAGTCTTTCCCTTTTTCACAAGTTTTTTTACAGCTCGCTCGGCAGGTCACCATACATTCTTCCTCCGGCACGCATCTCCCATCGCACTGGTCACCCGCAACAAGTTGAGCGGCCGCGTACGCGCACCGTCACTTTTTCGTCCTCATTGTTTTTTTGTGCAGCTACGGACTGGAACGGCCTTTCTAACGAAATCACCGCCATAACCTGTCCTACCACCTTTTTGAACACCGTAACAAATTACCTTGCATTGTAAAAAAAATGGCTTTCAAGTTTTCATATATGTACCCACCGCTTATGTAATACCCCTTCAATGGGGTCTTTAAGGTAATAAAATGAAATGAATGAAATGTACTTTCAGGATGAGCAAAACTGCTTGGTTTGACCAAAGTACAAAGAGCTTCGGTTTATATCACATCGATCCATTTATTTCATTCAAAATTACGCTGGCATTAGATAGAAGTATAGAAACTCTAATTCACCGATTGAGGCTAGGAACCGCAAACACAAAACATTTTTTGCACAGAATCGGCAGAGCTGAAACTCCCAAATGCACATATGGATTTATAGATAGAGACGTATGCCACCTTATCATAGACTGTCCACATCATGACATGACGAGACGCCATCTTAAATACAAACTGTTGGCATTAGACCACAGACCATTTGGCATGAAGAAACTTCTGGGCCCGTGGCCAACTGGAGTTTTACAGTCGCACGCTTTAAAAGCATTAACGCGTTTTTTTACAAAACAGTGGAATTGCTGACAAGTATTAAGAAATACTGAACTTTAGTTTGCAAAACGCATGTACTTATTATGTGCAGTATAATGCATTTCCGATGAAGGCGGAAATGTTGTAGGCCCGTGTGCTCAGATTTGGGTGCACGTTAAAGAACCCCAGGTGGTCAAAATTTCCGGAGCCCTCCACTACGGCGTCTCTCATAATCAAATGGTGGTTTTGGGACGTTAAACCCCACAAATCAATCAATCAGCAGTATAATGTGACACCTACTATGTGTGTTGCGAAGTCAATGACGTGTCGACTACTATGTACACATGAGCGAATGCCTCTTCATAAGGAACAGACGTGTGCTCTGCTGTTTTGTGCTGGGTGGACTGAATATTAACGAGGGACGTTATCAGAGACTTCATTCGTTGACTTTCGAACATTTCTTTATCATTATGTTGTGATATGTGCGTATAAGTGTGTCTTTGCATATTTCTGCCCGAGTGTTCTATTTTCTATGCACTGCTTTGTATGTTTTACTTCAAGATACGTGTTGAAGTTTCACTCAACGGCTAAGGAGTAGTCAGCGCCATAATGGTGTGCCAACATCTCCTTATATATCATATCAATAATACTTTGGCATAAATAATGTTAAGTTGGTAGGTAGCATACATCCTGATGTTACTATATATACCCTCGCTTATTTTGCAACATTTTCTCTTCGACATGACCAGCTCAAAACAACACTCTTCTTCATTAAATGGAACTTTGTACCTTACCTTTGTGTTAGCTACAGATGCTGAATAAGCACCTCTTATGGGATGCTTGGCTCAACGTGTGGTCAGCACTGCACAGTTCATCAGGGCACTTCTGTTTGCTACCTGCAGTACGCAGCAAAAAACTTCGGCATTCAAACAAAAACAAAGAAAGTTTGGCAGCAGCATTACGTCTTTGGAGATGGGGGAGGGGTAGTGTAGCGTTGGTCTTCATAAGCTACACACACATGCATTAACCGTTTTAGTTTGGCTCATAAACAGTATAAAAGAGTGAAAAGTGTTAGAGAAGACAAGCGACCGTATATTTGAAATCCTCCAAAGTAGACAGAAACACTCACTTGGGATAGTACAGTATATATTCTGTGCCATTTATAAAAAAGTATGCAAAGTGCTGAATTTCTCTAACACTTGCACAGTATTAAGCCATTGTGAAACAACAACGTATTGCACTGACTTCGCTGTCGAGCTGATTCTTCCGAAATATCCTGAAGTTGCAAAGACACCAAAGTGGTCTGACCAAAATAAGTATACCAATTCCAACAAGCACCGCTTGCTTAAACTCCACCTGACAGCACCAAATGAAGTCATTTAATAGTGGCATGCGATTAGTGCTAAGTACCTAAGCATTTGAATAAAAAATGCCAGTATATTTTTGATTCATGTTCGATTGCTATTGTTAATTCTTCATTGTTTCACCTTTTCTCTGATGCTGGGTATCGATATAAAGGCAAAATATATTGAAAACATAGTATTACAATATGTTTACCAGCGACAGTCATACTACAATATAACAAGTAGTGCTAGCGATATCACCGCAAGCATTGAGAACAATGACAACGCCATATCTCAGAGACCTTCAAAGTCTTTCATTGAGCTGCAGTTAAAAGCGAAAGAAGGCAAAGCAACTTTGCCTTCTTTCAAAAACCGAGTGAGCTGCATTTCTTCAAAAAACATGCGGGCGCAAGGTGCAGACATTGATCGAAATAGATATAGCCCCGGCAATGGGGACTATACCGCTCGGAGTTGATGCACCGGCACTCTTACCCAACCGTTAAAGCAAAGGCAGCTTCTTCGTTACTTCTCGCCCTATGAGCTTGGGAAGCGCCCGTGCTAACGCGCTGTGCATCCCTCAGGGTTGCTTCAATAAGGCGATCTCTTCCGTATGGTGTTTCAGTTTTGTTCTGTTTTAATACATCTTTTTCGGATCGCCAAACTGTGAGAGCCGCAATGCGCCACAACATAGGTTACTGGCGCCCAACTGAGGCGAAAAAAACATTAACGGACACTGCGAAAATAGCGAGAGCCAAAAGGACAATAAACTGGACGTAACTTCAGCAACTACTGCTGGCACAAGACATGCAAACGGTAAAATAAACGCTGCCGACAGAATATGCCGTGCTAATATTCATAAGTGCATTATTGCAATCAGATACAGCCCAAATGTTGTCCCGCCACGGTGGTCTAGTGGCTAAGGTACTTGGCTGCTGACCCGCAGGTCGCGGGGTTGAATCCCGGCTGCGGTGGCTGCATTTTTGATGGAGGCCAAAATGCGGTAGGCCTGTGTGCTCAGATTTGGGTGCACGTTAAAGAACCCCGCGTGGTCGAAATTTCCGGAGCCCTCCACTACGGCGTCTCTCATAATCAAATGGTGGTTTTGGGACGTTAAACCCCGCATATCAATCAATCAAGCCGAGCTGTGACACCCCTGCTAATCAAGGTGGCTTGTTTATCTACACAAAACACTCCAACTGAACTTCGGTCGTGCCACCTGATAACGCAGCTACAACAAAAAGGATAAGATGCGCAGTTTTGTCGGTCACTCACTCAACACGTAGAGGCATTTTCGTCAACTATAACACAAGGCGCACTGTAACACACGTGACAGCAGCTATCAAGCCCAAACCGCTAAACCCCTGGTAACCAACTTCACGGCCAGGGGCACGCGACACCGTTGCACAGAATTTGCAAATACGCAGCCACGCGCGCAGAAAAAAAAAAGCCGCTTTCGAGTAAGCCTTTGTGCGGCTTCGAAACAGCGTAAACACTCAAAGCATGAGCATTTTGTCGGCAGTCGAACAGGTCGAATGTGGGGAATATTCACGAGAGCCCTAAGATAGAACTTACCTGATAGCGAAGTCCACTAAACTTGTTCTCTGGTCAGCTTGACGGGAAAGCTCCGACACAATGGTGACTCGAAGCAGTGAAGTTAACGACACCTTGCGCAAACTTCTGGTGGCATATTGTTCGACTTCACGCAACTGCAGGTTAGCCGATCAGAATAGGACAACGAATACATATCTTGGTGTCGCAAATCGCCGTTGAACATGGTCGTTTATAACGAGTCCTCGACTGCAACGTTCCACCGTGGCAATCATCCATGTTGGTTGGCGAGCACCATGCATGCGCGACCTTGCATGCGCCGCGTACATACATCCACGTTGGAGTGATGTTATCGCGAGCCGGCCCGCCGACGCACGGCTGCCTGCATTGGCGCGAGCGGTGGTGTTCTGGTGTCGCGAAGGTGCCCACGCTCTGAGGAGTTTCTTGTTGAAACAACATTGAAACCAGGCTTTGCAGTTGCGGTATAAGATTGCTGGATTCGCTACTCCTCCAATGCAGTACAACAACCTGTGTAGTTGAGAATAAGACAGTTTGTGGAAATGTTAAGGCTGTCGTGGTTAACTTTCACATGCAAAAACATTATAAGTACACCATTAAATTATACGTACGAACTGTTTGACTGACGGAATGAACTCACGCATTCAGTTGTATAGCACGTATACGCTATTTTTTTTACCTGTTATTTCGCGCAATTTTTTGTGGAGCGAATAAAGCAGAAAAAACTTTCTTATCGAGAACAAAAAAAGATTGTGCACCAGCTTTTTTTTAAATTCCAACGCACTTGGTTTTTTATTTGTTGCACACGCAGTTTCACAACCCTGAAGTGCTTGATGGTACGAAATTTCGGACCTCTGAGCCTTTCTGCTGCGGCAAGGCTCACATCAAGCAAAAACATGTCTTCCCAGATGAAAGGCTTTAATGGAACTGAAAAAGAAAGAAAAAGACAAGGGTGAGCCGGTGCTGCCACGAGGCCAAGCGTCAGCTCGTGAGGAGGCTCAATAATGATGATGACTGCTTTTATGCTGCGAGGGATGAATAAAGAAAGTCACAACAGTCTCCCGCGCCGACAGATGACACTAGGTTGCTTCCAATGGGTACAGTAGTTGCACAGGACGCTTCACAACAGTGCCGTCGGGCAAGCGTAGAAATCAAGTCCTCACGATGTCGCCACGTCCACCGATCAGTTCATCTGGGCGAACCAAGGTCCACAGCTGCCTGAGACAACGTTTTTCTCTGAGTAGAACTACATTGACTTCCTTCAATATGTGATTTTTTTTGCTTGGTTGAAGGTGTGATTCCCGAGTTTATTGAGGTACTCCTTTAACCAACGAGACCAGAACGTTTGCTGGTCCTCTTCTCTCTTGCTCCAAAGTTTCTTCAGTTGATCGTTGGTCAAGTCGCTTTTGGTTTTTGAGTTCTTAAGGTGGTAGCGTTGTCAGTCTTCATCCAACGAGAAAATCTGCTAGACATAGGGGGTACGGCTCATCCACGTCATTGTACGCATATGTGAAAGGCCGAGAATTTATTACTGCTTCCACTTCTGCTAGTAAAGTGACCAACTTTGTCTGATTTACCAAACGTCAACCAAGCATCTTCTTCAAGCAGGTCTTCACAGAACGTACGAGTCTCCCGTAAAATCCACCCCAATAAGGAGCACTCGGGCAAATGAATTTCCAGTGATTCTTCAAGGAAGAGAAATATGCAAGTACGTCTGGATGCCGAATTGTTCGCCAAAGCTTCTGTATATTTTTGGGCGTTTTGACGAAGGTTTGGGCATTGTCACTGTACTTTGTGCGATAGAGGCCTCGACGTGATACGAATCTCCGAAGTGCACAAAGGAAAGTCACCGTCGTCCGATCTTCCACAAGTTCCAAGTGAACAGCTCGTGTTACAGCACAAGCAGAAAGAGTCATGCAAGAGTGCTGGTGAAGATGCCCTTTTATGTAAAGTGGACCCGCAAAATCTACTCCACTTACAAGAAACGGAGGGGCTTGATTACAACGACCCTGGGGCGTAGAAGGTGAAACTTGCTCAACTGATTTAGACTGTAGGCGTTGGCAGATGACACACCGTCATATTGTCTTTTTTTTCATCGGCTGTCGTAATTGTGGAATCAGTATTGTTCCCTTATTTGAGTCATGTGTCTCGTACTCCTCCGTGGAACACTTTTTCGTGAGCATGATTGATGATTAAAGTAACGAGGTGAGAGTCTTTCGGTGGGAGGATTGGATGGCGAGAACCGTACGAGTCGTCCGTCATCTGAACTTTTTTTTGTACCCGAAGCAGCCCGTTGTTGTCGAGGAACAATCTTAATTGTCCAACTTGACTTTGGGAAGGAATCGGATTCTCGTTTGCGACGCAGTTGCCTTCGTTACCAAGTGAGCTCTCTGTTCTACGCGAATCAATTAGCACTCCTCCTGTTGAATTGCTTCAGCAGACAGCTCCTCAAACCTATCGCTTTCCTTCTTCAACTTTTTAACACAACGGAAAACCCATGCCGTTACACTTACAAGCTTTGTGAGGCTGCTGAATCGTTCGTTATCAATAGCGTTGGCATCGATGTTCTCGTGTTAACAGCGTGAATATATATGTCTGGCCTCGTCTCAGCTGCCTCGAGTTTTCCGTTTTCAAGGTCAAGGTTTCTCCTGAATTCAGCCCAGAATGTATGAGACATGGCAAGCCATCCGGGTCATACCACCACAGCTGTTATCTACTCAGTTTGTGTACAGTCAAACCTCGAGTGAGCAACTCTGCAGGGTTTTCTTTTGCGGAACAAAATTGCCATCGAGAATATTCTGTCAAATTTCTGATCTCCTGCGTCCTGTTTCATACAAATGCCTTCCAAAAAACGAGGTCCTTGTAAATTCAGCAAAAGGTAATCTGGGAATCTGACCAAAATGTTACTTCAATAATGCCCAGGTCGCAGCTCTTCATGATGTAGCCAAATAAGCAGGCTGCAAGCAAAGCTGACATCAATTCCAGCCTCGCCAAGGAGATCGTCTTTAACGGTACAACTCTTGTCTTTGCCACTAATAGTCTAGTGCGGATGGTACCACTTGAGTCGACGGTACGAAGATACGCTACAGCACCGTATGCTGACTCACTAGCGTCGGAAAAGATGTGCAGCTCTGCCTTTTGATAAGCGCCTTCGCTGCCCGCTGCGAAGAACCGGGGAATACTGATCTCATGTAGCATGGCTACCTCCTTGCTCCAATTTTTTTAGACAGCTGACAGCTTCATTGGCATGGTGTCACCCCAGCCGAGGTTTTCCCTCCAGAGATCTTGTAGGAAGATCTTTACCCTTACTCTAAATGGTGACAGAAACCCCAAAGGGTCGTAGATCTTCGCAACAGCCTGAAGCACAAAGCATTTGGTAATTCGATGCTTCTCCATAAACTGTGGAATATCCTGGAGCCTAAACGAAAACGTATCTGTCTGTTTGTTTCAATAAAGTCGCAGGACTTTCAGAGGTCCGCAAGGTGAGCAAAGTGATTTTTCGGAAGAAGTGATTCCTTGTACGAAGACGGCAGATAGCACGAGGTTGTTAATGGCCCATTTACGAGTGTTCATTGAAGCATCTTTGAAGATTCCAATTATCTCTTTCTGCATTTGAATAGCTTGTTCAATGGTGTAAGCGCTAAGACGGAAATCATCTATATATATGGAGTCTTGCAATAGCCGAGCATTTGAAGGAAAGCGATTTTCTTCGGAGCTGAAGTGGTGCTTTAAGGAGGCCGTCAATAGGAAAAGGACTTGAAGTAGCTTCAAAGGACACTCTCGTCATTCTCCGAACTTCTGTTTCCGGCAGTGGGCTGTCCACTTGAGGTGAAGTCTTGAACCACAAGAAGCGAAGCGCATCTCTGTCGTGTTCTTGCAAGCCAATTTAAAGGAACACCTTATCATAGCAGCAAATCATCAGCAGTAGGCAGTGTGGATGAAACCATTAAAGAGAGTTTCAGGGATTCTACCTTGACAGCTGCGGACTTTGCCTGAAGAGTCAGCAGACGGCTTTTCTGTGGGCTCTGTTGTCGCACTGAAGAACTATCCCGTGGACGTTGTTCTGCAGCAAGCAGCAGCTGGCTTGGCTAGCTGGAACCTACTGCTGTACTTGGAGTGCCTGTTGAGGCATGCCTTACAAACTTGCAGATCCCACGTACAGTGGGAATCGATGATATGCGAAGCACGATTGAGCAAGGTTGCTATGTCAATTAAAATCAGCACAACGTTACGACGCGGAGGTAAATCATGCTGTACATGACTTTAAAGTCATTATTGTCATGTTTGGACGTGTCATTTACATTCATCATCTATTCACGTCACCTCATACCAAACTTTGGTACATGTGGAGCTAGCATAATCACCGTGAGCGTGCTCCGAGCGTAGCATGTGATGAGGATGTGTGGCGCTTCATGGCGCAAGGGCCAATTGATGGCCAAAGAGCAACATTTCAATGGCTAGAGTTGGACAATGATATGTTGCGTGGCTGTATAGGGACCTTAAAATTCCTCGCTATAATGCGGGTAAAAACATAAGTATTAAAATCATAACAGTGGCGTAATATGGATAGTAAAAATTGGTGACAAATGGTTTTGATAATAAAAACATGTGTAAAAATATTTTGCACTAGCAAAAGTGCCTCATCAGCGCCTTTTTGTCCAAGGGCTGCGAGGCAAGTGCTTTTCAATGTAGTCACTGCCGCAGCAACCTCTCTTGAGAGGTCGCCCTACGCATTGCCTGGGTATATGACATGATAAAAGCGAACATCTCTTAAAAAAGCTAGCACCAATTTATGAGTGAACAGTGGTTCTCTACCGACGAACATTGCAGGGTGTAAAGGTATATGTTGTCGGCAGGGTAATGGAAAGTGCTGTTTTTTTGGAGTGTATAATTGTTTGCACTGAATTAAAATGTAAAACCACATCTGTTACACAATGGTAGATCGCCACCGGACAAAATATATGAGTGTGTCGTGTATGTGTGTCCTATCCTGAGCCTCGTTAGTGTTACCTCTGTATGAAGTGATTTTGATACTGGTGGCCAATGGCCAAGATGTGGCTTGATAACGTGTAGTTGGTTTTGTATGTGTCTATCCCACTTGCTCTGCCAGTAGTCCCTGAGCTTTTGTTGAGAGACGGCTTAAGATAAAGGGCCGGGATTGATATGGGTATAGTGGCGGTGCTTTCGTGGACGGATGCAGCAAGCTGATCCGCCATCACGTTGCCTTGAATCTCACGGTGCCCTGGCACGCAGCACACTACAACATGTTGGTTGAGTGTGTAGAGTGTGCATAAAAAGGAGTAAAGTGAGACGAGGACAGGGTTTATGTTTTTTGAGATTGTGCAGAGTCGTTACCACACTGAAGGTTCTGTATAAATGACTGCTTTTAGTATTTGTAATTGTTTGATGTGTTTAGCTGCCACAAGTATCACGTAAGCTTGCGCTGTGAATATGCTTGTGCCTGGATGTAGAGGGCCAGCATCCGAAAAAGAAGGGCCAACAGCAGCGTAGGACACAGAGGAGTTAGACTTAGAGGCATCTGTAAAGAACTCAGGACGTGTGTATTTGTGTTGAAGTTCCAGGTAGTATGTTCGTATATGGGCAATAGGCGCATGTATTGGAACTTCTAGGAAAGACGCATCGCAGTCTATGGTCTGCCACTGCCATGGTGGCGGGTATGCTATAGAAGCCATTAAACTGTGTTCAAGTGACACTCCAGTTTCCTCAGATAGACCCTTCAGGCGAACTGAGAAGGGCTGCCTCATTGAAGGTCTGTTTTGAAACAGAATGGAGCTCGACAAATCATTAATAGTAGAGTATGAGGGGTGCTTCTTGTCTGCTTTCACCTTAAAGAAATATACAAAGGACATGTAAGTTCTTTGCAGATAAAGCGACCACTCATTTGACTCAACGTAAAGGCTTTCTACAAGGCTGGTGCGAAAAGCACCCGTAGAAAGGCGGATGGTCAAATGGTGCACAGGATCTAGCATCTTCAAAGCACTTTGAGTGGCAGACTGATAAACAATGACCCCATAATCTAAGCGTCTGCGAATGAGGCTCCTATACCAATTCATGAGACATTTCCTGTCACTACCCCACGTAGTACGCGACAACACTTTCAGAACATTCATGAATTTTATACATTTTGTTTTTATATACCTAATTTGCGGTATGAAGGTTAGCTTATGTGGTCCAAAATTAGGCCTAAAAATTTATGCTCGGCATTAACTGACAGACGTTGACCATTCAATAGAATGTCAGGTTCTGAGTGCATACCTCTCTTTCGGGAGAACAAGACACATGTGCTTTTTTGTGGGTTCGGTCGGAATTCATTTTCTTCTGCCCATTTGGAGACCTTGTTCAAACCTAGCTGAACCTGCCGTTCACACACTGCCAGGTTGCATGACTTAAAGCCAAGCTGGACGTCATCGACATATGTACAGTAGAACATATTGTGGGGGATAGACAGGTGCAAGGAATTCATTTTGATAATAAAAAGTGTACAACTAAGTACACCGCCTTGTGATACTCTCGTTTCTTGAACAAATGTTTGGGAGAGAACACTTCCCACACGCACACGGAATGTCCTATTGGACAAGTAACTCTCGATTATGCAAAGCATTCTACCGCGCACACCCAGGTGAGAGAAGTTTCTTAATATGCCAAAACGTCATGTTGTGTCGTAAGCCTTCTTGATATTGAGAAACACAGAGAGGCAGTATTGTTTGTGGTCGAATTCGTCTCGGATCTGTGCCTCGATACGCACCAGATGGTCGGTGATGGATCTACCCTCTCGAAACCCACATTGGTATTGGTCAAGCAGATTGTGTGTTTCAAGGAAATATAAAAGTCGGCGGTTTATGATTTTTTCAAAACTTTTACAAAGGCAGCTGGTTAGTGCAATTGGCCTATAACTTGAAACTTAGGAAGGGTCCTTGCCCTGTTTCAAAATATGGATAACAATGGCCTCTTTCCAGGAAGTAGGGATGGTGCCAGAAACCCAGATAGCATTGTATAGGGAGAGTAAAGTTTTTCGCGTTTCGAGCAGTAGGTTTTTAACATTTCATACTTGACATGGTCGTGGCCTGGGGCAGAATTACTGCAGTAGTTTAGTGATGTTTGTAGCTCAGCTAAGTTGAAAGGTTGGTTGTATTCCTCGTATTTTGTACACTTGGATTCCAGTTTCTGCTTTTCTATTTTTGCTTTATATCTTTGAAAACCTTCAGTATAGTGTGGCGAGCTAGACACCTGCTCGAAGTGTGCACCGAGGAAGTTCGCGTGATCTTCCAGGCTGTCCCCCTGTGTGTTTATGAGTGGGAGTGTGTGTACTTGTCTTCCTGCTACTCTACCAACCATTATCCAGACTTTAGCTCTTGGGTATATGAATTAACATCGATAAAAACTTGTGCCAGCTTTCTCTTCTGGGCTGCTGACGCGTTCTCCTGGCCTGAGACTTCATTTTCTTGAATGTGTCAAGATTTTAGGCTGTCGGTGAGTTCCGAAGCAACCTCCATGCTTTGTTTTGCTGCTTGCGCGCATTTCGGCACTCTAAGTTCCACCATGGCACACGTCGTTTTCCAGGTTGTCCATTCTTTGGGATATGCTTTTTGTTGCTGCATCAATCAGAGACACTGTCAAGAAGTCGACAGCCGCATCAATGGTTAAATTGCATATGTCGCGCCAATTTAAATGAGTGATGGTATAAAACTGCTCCCAGTTGGCTTTGCTTAATAGCCATTTCGAAACCTGGGGCAGGCATTCTGTTGATGTAAGTGTGCCCAAAACTACGGGTTATTGGTCACTTCCGTATGGATTAGTGATGACTTTCCTGTGAAGTAGAGGCACAAGCGATGGAGATACTATGCCTGGGTCTATTGAGGAATAGGTATCTTTAGCGAAGTTATCATAGGTTGGTTCTTTTCGATTCAGGAGACACGCGCTTGAAGAGAGAAGAAACTGTTCAATCAGTCGACCTCGGGCGTCACAACGAGAGTCACCCAATAGCCTGTTATGTGCATTGCAGTCCCCTAGAAGAAGATAGGGTTTGGGAAGTTCATCTATCAAGGACTGGAATTCATGTTTGTGTAGTTGAAAATGTGGAGGTATATATATAGAGCAAATGGTGACGAGTTTTCTTAGAAGCACCACTCGAACAGCCACTGCCTCAAGAAACGTTTCGAGTTTTAAGTGTTCACATTCTAAACCTTGCTTGACTATAACAGCTACACCTCCAGAAGATGCCACGGCATCATCGCGGTCCTTTCGGCAATAATGTAACTGCGTAGAAAGTTGGTGTGTTTAGATTTTAAGTGTGTTTCCTGTACACACAGCACTTTTGGTGAGTGAATGTGAAGAAGTTCTTGGACATCGTAGAAGTTTGTGAGAAGGCCTCTGACATTCCATTGTACAATCTGTGTTTCCATATTTGATGGAAAGTGGTGCGGTGTGTACGGAAATGAAGTGGCTGTTCAAGTGGGAAGTTGTAACTTAAGTATCAGGGCCGTCGTCGGGCCCTATTATTGGTTTCTTGGCTTTTTAGCGCTCTATAGGGAGCCACGCCACATTTCCGGCACCTGAGGCACTGTGTTTGTGTCCATTGCCTCATGTGAAGCACTGGACGCCCGCGTACGCGAGCTGCTGTTGCGTATTTGCGACCTCGCCTGGTGAGACGTGGTTGGTCGACCCGACGACCCTGAAGTCGCCTGAGCCTCTGGCATGGTAGGTGGAGCAGGCTTGGCTGCTTCCACCATGGGGGCGGCCACCAAACCTGATGGCTCACTTTGCGTGGGCCTAGGTAGTTGCGTAGGGTGATGCGACGCTGCCCCCTGACGCGCCGCATCAGCGTAAGCTGTGCCATGAAAAGCCGAACACCTTCGGCGTGCTTCCTTGAAGGAGATATTTTCGCAAATCTTCAGAGTAATAATGTTTTTTTTTATTTTTTCCACTGTGGACAAGAACGTGAATATGACGTGTGGTCTCCATCACAGTTTACACAATGTAGGGTTTCATTACATTTGTCAGAGACGTAGCCTTGGGCACCACATTTCGCACAAGCAGGTCGACCACAACAGCTCTGAGAGCTATGACCGAACCTTTGACACTGGTAACATCGGCGTGGGTTTGGTATGTAGGCTATGATCGGTGTCTTTGTATAGCCAGTTTCCATTGATCGTGGTAGTTCACTGGTGGCAAAGGTCAGTACCAAGTGCTTCGGGGGAATTTCCTCATTGTTCCTTCGGATGACCATTCGCTTCACATTGGTCACATTATGTTCTTTCCAGCCCTCGAGGAATTCAGCCTCCTTCAGGTCAAGGAGGTCTGTGTCGGAAACAACTCCACAAGCAGAGTTCATGGATCGAAGAGGCGTTACGCTGATGGGAATGTCGCCGAATGTTGCAAGGTTCTTTAGTTTGTCAAATTGTGTTTTGTCTCAGAGTTCTAAAAGAAGGTCGCCACTAGCCATTTTTGTAACTTTATAGCCATCTTCTAATGTGGCTGTCAGGGACCGCAATATTATGAACGGGGACACTGTTCTGGTTGTTTTGCTCGGCTTCTCACTGTGTAACATGATAGCGAGGGAATACTTCTTTGGGTCGGCTGAAAAAGGAAAATTCTTCGGTGCGTACACGCTTTGAATCGGCACGATCATTGAGGAGTGAAAAGGTTCTATGCATGATAGAGGAAAGTAATTCAGTAACGATGGCGGCCACCCACCTACAGAGCCCAACGAGGGGACGCTACAAGATTCATGATACGCGAAACATGCAGACGCCAGCCGTACACCGCTACGATAACCTAATGCGCGTAGGCCAAGGTTGGCTAATTACATAAGGTTAACCCAAGTTGCCCATGAAATTGGGGAAGTAACAGAAGAAATTAGAAGACAGGATAGATTTAAAGAGGAGAAAAAACGAAGATGAAAAGGGGGAGAGACAGGAAAAGGTGACTGCCAATTTCCCATGGGTGGGTCAGCTCAGGGGTGCCGTGTACGTGAAGCCGGGGCCTAAGGGGTGTGTTGCCTCTGCCGGGGGGCCTTAAAGGTCTGATCACACGGCGTCGGCTCAACTCCCAGGATCCCCTTTTTCCCGGACACGGCAAAGGCACGCACGGCTAGGCGTGGGAGGGAGTTGAAACCCCCCCCCCCCCCCGTTAGCTCGGGTCCGTGGTGTCGCTACACGCGATCGTAGCATGTAGTAATGTTGTTGCATATGAACCGCATCTCATGATTATCATGTTTGCACCAGTCACATACCTTCGTAGTCCATTCACGTCCCGTGATACCGAATTTGGTGTATGTGAAGCTAGAGAAATGGCGGCGAACGCATCGTGAAAGGCCCAATATACTCCTACTTGACGTTGAAGCGTGCGCTCGTTGTGCGCAGCGACGCTTTCCGCTAGAAAAACGCGAGCACTCTGATGCCAGGCGCCACCGGCGTGACAGCGTCCGTTGGCGCGGCCCTGCGGCAACCAGCGCAAAAATCGACATGCTGCATTTCGCACCGACGACGTTGCCCAGACAGCACTACGACTGCCTCTTTTCGCATAGACCTAATATACAGACTGCATAATAACTCTATGGTTGAGAGCGTGTTGATACGGCGTGTGGCCGATCGCGCCAACTTGCTTGCGCGCCGGGTAGTCGGCGTCCATGTTTTCTGTTGCCATGAGCCAAGATCTCGACTTCATGTGACATTCTTCTACTGCGGTTTAACAGATATCCAGAAAACAGAGAAAATGCCGCATGCAGTGGCAAACACGAGTAAACGTCACCCTAAAGCTGAGTATCGTTCCATCATGGCGGCACCCTGGTGGTTATGGGCTTTCATGCGTGATTCTTATGGGGAGCTTTTCCTCTAAAATCTGCATAATAACTCTATGCTCTCATCATTACAACAATAGTGGCGCCATCGACTGAATAAACTTGCAAACGCTTCTCTTCGCACTCAGATAATTGAATAACTGGCCATTGTATCTTCCTTAAAAGTAGTTTATATAAAATTTATACTATTTTTATTCATTTATATTACGTTAACACGCTTGTGTACATTTTGTGTTTGAGTGTTTTAAACGTTTAAATTTAGCGCCTCTTCGAATTACTCAGACGGCAACAATCACAACGCTCCAAGACGTAAGCGCTTTTTCCTCTAGAGTCATATATTTACCTCTATGTCTCTTCGTGACTGAGGGACGTCGGGCGTGCACAAACGCGCACGCGCAAAGCAACGCCGCGCGGCGCGATCGGTGCGAGACATATCACCAGCGTGACGTGACGAAACGACCTCTGGCGCGCACGCGCGCCGAGTCACGTCAGGATGTATTGGCGCCTTGAGTGTGACATGTAGTCATGTTCGTATATGACCCACATCTCATGATTATCATGTTTGCACCATTCCCATACCTTTGTCACCGATCATGGGACGTACCGAATTCGGGATATGTGAAGCTTACAAAACGACCGCGAGTGCATCATGAGCGTGGCATGTAGTCATGTTGTTACATGACACGCACTTGATGGTTATAATGTTTGCCGCAGTCACATATCTTTGCCGTCGATTCACATTTGGTAATACCAAACTTGGTATAGGTGAAGCTAGCGAGCGCATCATGAGCGTGGCATGCATTTATGTTTTTTACATGACACGCATCTCAGGATTACCATGTTTGCACCAGTCACATACTTTCGTCATCCGTTCACGTCCCGTAATATCAAGTAGGGTGTATGCGAAGCTAGCGAAACGGCCGCGAGCGCATCATGAGTTTGGCATGTAGTCATGTTGTTACATGACAAGCATGTCATGATTTTCATGTTAGGGTCTGTTACTTGTGTTCGCCATGCAGTTATGTCATACCATACCAGTTTTGCAACATGTTATCTGAACGAAACCACCGCAAGAGCAGCAAGACCATGAAATGTCAATCATGACATTTATGGCATACATGTCATGATTTTCATTTTATGACTAGTCCATTATGCTCGATATACACTCATTTTACGCAATGCCAATTTTATTATCAAAACAGCCAGGAGATATAAAAGTTGTAGGTGGCTAGATAGATAGATAGATAGATAGATAGATAGATAGATAGATAGATAGATAGATAGATAGATAGATAGATAGATAGAAGATAGATAGATAGATAGATAGATAGATAGATAGATAGATAGATAGATAGATAGATAGATAGATAGATAGATAGATAGATAGATAGATAGATAGATAGATAGATAGATAGATAGATAGATAGATAGATAGATAGATAGATAGATAGATAGATAGATAGATAGATAGATAGATAGATAGATAGATAGATAGATACGCTAAAAGTCACTGAAGTTCGCGAAGAAATTGTTCGCAATTATTTAATTTTGTTATCGCAACACTTTTGTCACTTTTGACCACAATGACTGCCTCACGAATAGAAGCTCACGACTACAGCTTCACTGTAGGACGTCTTGACCTTAAATTGATCGTAAGAGAAAATTAGAGCCAATAATAATTTTCGACAAATCATACAAAAAAGTGGATTGCGATTGGCAAAAACCATTTATGAATAAAACTGATAGTTAGGCGAGTTAGTATGTATCCGTATTCTAACTTTCTTTAGCGCACCCAGAACACAAAAGAAAAGACATACGAGCTTTCGTGTCCCTTTCTTCTGTGTTTTCGGCGCCCTAAAAAAGTTATAATATACATATATGAATACTAGATGAAATGCACTTAAGTATGCATCACCAAGTTGCCTAAACCTCTACTCTTCTAAAGTATCAGTCATGAACTAAAATGTGAATACGGGCTCTCATTTTCATTGCTGCATTATGATGTGCTGCCAAGCAGAGTTTTCTCACATCAGAAGTGCCGTCGTGGTCAGCTTCTCGAGTTTCGCACTATTGTTACAAACAGCATTCGCTTGGCATCAGCAAATTCAGTTCATGCATGCGTATACGATGCTATCGTGACAAGAGAACTTCCTGTTGCTCTCAGTTTACACTGGCGCCGCTACGAATCGTCGGACTTCTGCGACCACGGACTTCACGCCCTCGAAAGGAACCGACACTGCAGGAACTACTGCAGGAAGCTCGGATCAAGGAGCAAGACCGACTGGTGGGTCCTTTCATGACGACGCTGAATACCAGCATGTCTTGTTTATTGAAACCTCCTGGAAGAGAGTCAGAAGAAAAGTAAAAAAAAGTTTTTACGTGAAGCTAGTTTGATACAGTATATTCGATAGCCAATTTGAGTCACCCTTTTTCACTGTTTCCACGCATTCTCTCATTCATCAACTGTATAATGTAAAATGTCGGCTTTTAGTGAGACATGTTTTTTTAGGTGTCCGTCTGTTGTGGCAAAGCACTATCACTTAATTTAACTAAAAAAACCACGGTTGTGTGCTTTGCAAACTAGTCGTTCACATCTTTCTGCGTGAATGAACAAAAGTATTTTCCAGGGCGATTTTTCAAACATTTCTAAAATATTTCATAAACCACGAAATTGATTTTTCAAGGGGGTTTAATTTTTGCAAATAACTTTATTATTCCTTACAAAGCTATGCAACCAAGAAAATCAAAGAGAACTAAACAGTTAGACAAGCAAGAAAGAACCATTTCTTCATACAAGTGGACTGGCACTCACACGTGCATGTGAAAACAGCTGCATTCGCAGCTGTTTTCGCGCATGTTTTGCGCTTCACGATGATCGTGTGCCCGTAAGTGTCGTGACATACAATTTCAGACTTTTTTCTTGCTTCGTACTAATAAAGTGATTCTTTTGTTTTATTTGTACCGCAAAGGTGAATGAAGATAGGTAAATACCTTTCCGTAAAATTTATGAACTTCTGCAGCTTCATTATTTTTAGTTTACCATTTTCAATCTTTCTTCACCCAAGAATTCGTTGCCTCGATCACTCAAAAACTCTGTCTGAAGGCATGCGAAATTCCGCGCACTCCCCACACATTTCTCTGTCACGTTTAATGAAGTTATGACACCTCACGCTTGCAAGTCTTTGAAATACTAGAGACCACGCAATTCGTCATTTTAAAAGCAACCTCGGTCAATTTGCGTTTATCCTACACCATAAAAGGCCGTTTTGTTCTATTAGCCAGTGTTTTCCGGCATTTTCGGCACATTTGACATAAAGTAGACGATAACAATACGTGAAATACAATGCTGCTACACTAAATCAGTTCTTAGACGTAGCATTCGTTCTTTCTCGAAAATCAATAATCAAAACATTGCGACGTGTTTTAAAGCCGAATATTATATGCACCCAGCCCCGGTACCCTAGACTCACTCGCCACAGTCGTTTGTGCTTCATTCACAACTGATGCTTTATTCATTCTGTGAAATGCAAAATATTAACTGCCGATTCACTAAAAAAACTCAACAACATAACCACTGCACAATTGGTAACAACAGTCACAGAAGTTCACCGCATCCTTCAAACTAGATTACAGTGAACACACACCAAAGCGGCAAAGAGTTGGGCCCCGAACAGGAAGTGTCGTAGCAGATGACGTGCCGTTTTGTTATCTACCTACTGCACCCTTTGATTTTACGAGCGCGCGTTACCTAGCTATTTTAGCAGCCATCACTGGGCGTATTGTATACCCTTCTACATGCTACGCTCTCATCGTGGAAAGAGAGAGATTTGTTTGCAAAAAGACAAAGAGATGGGCGATAGCGATAGTACGCTCTAGCCCACTACTTAACACCAAGAGAGGAGAAAGTGGAGAGAAAAGAGTAGTGGATGGCCATGTGGAGGTATGGAGTCGATTATATACAGTGCGATCACGTTGGCGTACTACTGTAGCCGCGTATCTGAAATTCAGTCGCATGTAGGAAGGCTCTGACCACTTTGACGGCCACAGTTGCACTCTTGGCGTCAAGGTCTTAGCACAACCTAATCAGTTAAGAACCTATTACGGTACCTTTCCGTAGAGGAAATAAGTCTTAGTCGTTTACGTGCGTGCGTTGGGCAGCTGCAAAACATCTGCTCAAGTGTTTCCGGCATTTTGATTACTTTTATTTATTCATTTATACTGCCGTCTCAATGCGAGACATTGAGAGGGTAGACATTGAATTTGCTTGAAAATCAGGCATAACATAAAAGCAACTAGCATACAAAATAATTCTGAACTGCGTGAGTCAACAAGTGTATAAAACGAAGGTATACAAATGTGCATATAACAAATCATCAATGCATCACTTAACACTTGTTAGGTGGTGGGAAAAGCAACCAATATACAAAAAACTCAGTATTCATTTACAACTTCAGAGGCAAAGTCTGATTATTGCTTTTTGCAAATTGTGTGGGAGATAGCTGGTAAAGTGTGCCATCAAGACCATTCAAGATTTCGACTCTGAATAGGAAAAAATAGTATTTAAAATTAATTAAACGTGGGGTGAATAAAACAAGATTAAGGGGGTGATATCTACGAGTAGCACGAGCATGTACGATTTAAGTTAAATAATTTACAAAAGGCTTTCCTGTGAATGCGGTGTATAGGTTTATGCCATTTCATATTACATGTGAAAGTCACCCAAGGCTTTCAAACTTAGCTATGTGTGAAGTGTTAGTTCTAATGTAACCGGATTAAAGCGCAACGATTTAACCTTTCTGTAGAAGGTCATAGAGACCATCTTTTGAAGGTTAGTAGATAGTTCCCAAGAACTACTCCAGGTACAAAACATTAAAAAACCCTAATTTATTAGGATCTCGTCAGCACTCCATGGAAATTACAGAATATAGAACGCAGTCATCAGCATAGGGCCGAAGCTTAACTGGCGTATTTTGAATAACCTTGTCGCCGTCATTATCATAGATGTTAAACTAAAGTGGTCCCAAAACAGAGCATTAGAAGACGGCGGATTTAATTTCTACAGTGTTGGACTTTTCTTTGTTAAAAGAAACATACTGGTTTCTTCGAAGCAGGTAAGTGATCCGAGATGTCAGTGCGCCATTTTCAATTATCTCACGAAGCTTGAGAAGTTTTCTGTCACAGACCGAGTCAAAAGCTTTGGCGTAAGCTGTAAATGTAGCATCCAGCTGACCTTGATTATTATACGGAAGCAATATCATGCGTAAACTCGACAAGTTGCGTGATTGTGATGACAGTGATCGTCACAAATGGGACTGGTGACAGTCCAGTCGATGAGATGCGCGAATTGTCTTGTGAAGGCCACCTCCGAACAAATTCGATGAATCATAATTGTGACGGTTTCGTTTTGATTTAGGAACAGACGCTGCGAAAAGTGTGCCTGGAGCGGCCGTAGCCTCTTCCAACACCGTTTGGTAGAGTTGCGTGAGATCATATCCAAAAGAGCTCAGTGCCAGCCTCACTTCCTCTAATATTATTTCCTGCGATTGAATTCATTGCTTCACCCTTGCGTTGACACTGACTTTTTTTTTATCCCCAGTTCCACACCATTGGTACAGCCGGCAAGTTCGGGTCACCTAGAACATTACGTGCGTGACAAACATCGCATCATATTTTCTTGTTGACATTTTCGTTCGTAGTATGCTTAAGCATGCCATGAGAGCACGAAGACGTAGGTGGTGCTGTAGGTTGAGAAAGAACGGCAACCTGATTACTTTATTCGATGCGGAGTGGTGTCTCAGTACACGGCACAAGGCACTAGACAACGATGCAGATAGTGGCCTGCTTTTTATACACAGCCGCGCTCCGCCACGGTGTTCTAGTGGCTAAGGTACTCGGCTGCTGACTCGCAGGTCGCAGGTTCAAATCCCGGCTGTGGCAAATGCAGTTTCGATGGAGGCGGAAATGCTGTCGTTCCATCTGCTCAGATTTGGGTGCACGTTAAAGAACCCCAGGAGGTCAAAATTTCCGGAGCCCTTCACTACAGCGTCTCTCATATTCATATGATGGTTTTGGGACGTTAAACCTCACATACCAATCAATTTTTATATACAGCGCACAGGCTGGCTATAAAATCCATAGACACATGGATACTGGCACACGCAGTCAGTACAGTGACAGTACGCACATAGCATCCGACAAGTGATTGCCGAATGGCCTCATTACTTGGTAGTATTTGGTTGCAAAAAGTGGCTTCATAGATAGATAGATAGATAGATAGATAGATAGATAGATAGATAGATAGATAGATAGATAGATAGATAGATAGATAGATAGATAGATAGATAGATAGATAGATAGATAGATAGATAGAGCTAGATAGATAGATAGATAGATAGATAGATAGATAGCTAGATAGATAGATAGATAGATAGATAGATAGATAGATAGATAGATAGATAGATAGATAGCTAGATAGATAGATAGATAGATAGATAGATAGATAGATAGATAGATAGATAGATAGATAGATAGATAGATAGATAGATAGATAGATAGATAGATAGATAGATAGATAGATAGATAGATAGATAGATAGATAGATAGATACACTCGCACGTTTAGTCTGTTTAGTCTGGCGTGGCTATATTTTCACGTTTTTATAATTCTGTTTCAAATTAGACTTCTGATGTTCATTCCATGTGTGACGACAGCACTGAGAAATACGCAGAAAAAAAACTATAGGCATGGTCACGGAGGACATCTCCAGCGCTTGCATGGGGCCGTGCGTCAAGTGTGGCTCGCGGTAAAACAGGAAACAGTTTTTTACAGACCTGGCAGCCACAGCACCTTCAACATTGTTGCAAAGTCATATTCCTCTCCCCGTACCGCCTTTTCTGTGTGGCTAGTTGCTGCTGCGCCGCCTCATATTCATGCTACGAGAGTTTACCTGAGCTTGTTTCTTCCTACTCGGTACACGTAGAACTTGGACACCATGGAGCGTGAGCGGCACTTGACGGTGGTGGTGGTCGTGATAATGCTGTTTATCTACTACCTGGCATTCACGGTTTGCGCCTACTACTACGTGTTGGGTGACATCACGCCGGCGACCCCTGGTAGCCGACGGTTCTCAGTCGAAACGCTGCGCAGCACGCTCAACGGGTCCAGTGACTGACGACGACTTTACTTGATGAGAGCAGCTGGCCGTGCTTCGAGCAAGATTTCCTTCCATAAAAGAGTATGAATGCGCCCTGTAACATGGTGGTAACATAGAGACCAATCAGCACTATGAGTGACACTTGCGTAATGAAACGCCAACATTCAATTGGCTACTCCCGAATTAAACAATGCAAATAAACACACTGGTACAAATACGCACACGACAAAAAAATATAAATGGGAACAGTGAGCACGAAAAAGGCGGCTATGAAAGCGTCCAAAACTTGGATACTGCAGGTGAACGGAGCAGGCATCACGCAGCCGACTACACACTGCAGGTTGCGAGTATCACTAGGTGCACCAAGTCTTGTATACGTCCTCGCAGCTTCCACTGAGCGCATAGAGAGCTATCGCGTGCGCATTGTGTAAGAGCTCACATGTGACTCTTCTTTCTGCATATCGCTAGAACATGTGGATTCTGCAAATTATTACTATTACAATATAAAGCGTGCTTTTCAGGCAATTCAGGCTTTTTAGCAAAACGCTATGACAGTCCGGGTCTTCTCATCATCACACGCAAACGCCGTTTTCTTCCGTAAATGCGAAAGCTGCAATAAAACACTAATTGGATGTTTCATTTTACTTGGGGATCGTTTATTTGTAGGAATGATGGGGGCTTTTAGAACTGGTAGTATATCTTTTTAGAAATGTCAAAGCTCACTCGTAATTGCGGTTATCCCTGGTCGAATCTTATTGGTGAAATCGAAGCGAGGATAGGTGGTCGCTGCCATTGCACTACACGTGACGGAAGTGACGATATAAGAACGAAGGTGCATCGAATCGGAGTTTGGTCAGTAAAGTGGGCAAATTGTCTCAATAGGCAGCTTACTTTTGCTAATGTGTTAATTTCCTAAACTAGAAACATTTACAAACAAGTGCGTTCACACATCTGCGATAAAAAGCGCTGCACTGATTGGTCTTTAGTTTAATGCAGTTCAGAGGGGCGCTTGTCCTGTGTACTTCTTTCGACTTTCGTGTCTTCCGCGCTTACAGAAGCTATAAATCAGCACCACCTGATCGCGTGTCTTCATTTTTTTAAACTTGAAAACTCGATCAAGCCAATAGCCTCATTTGGCCAACAGCGCCTGATTTCCTCTCAGATGACGATTGTCAAAGGCAAATAAAATATTCTGTCCGGGGGGAGGGGGGCAGCTATATTGAAGTCTGATACTTAAAGCTTTACATTTTTATTAAGTTTGTAAGTGCAAGTGACTTATTTAGTAATACTTTGTGCACAGTGAATATATTCCGCATGTTGTTCCTTCATTGGCCTTAGCTCTATTTCCATATTCAAAATAGTGCATATATTTAACTTTTCTATTAGTTGGTATAGATATGCAACCGTGTCTGGGCTGCCATGAACCTTTGAGATACGAGCAGTGGGCTCCTCACACCAAAATACCCCTTTCTTTCACCTCTCTTCAATCAGTTTTTAGGAGGGACTAAGTACTAAGGATAAATAGTGATTGTACATGGGTGGCGACACACCCACTACGCTTTTATGAATGAAGACGAGGAAGGTGTCAGGTCATCTGAACCCACCCCCGACCCCCTTTGTGTCCACCAGTAACAACACTACACGAACAATACCCTGGCATAGAGTAGCCAACTGACTGCTTTCTGGTTAACCTCCTTGCCGTCTATAAACCTAGAAACAAAAACACGATGCTTAAAACATTTAAATGAAAATCTAAATGGCAGCCACCTGCCATTCAGATTTCAGAGTCACTTGCCGCTCATTCGAATTGTACAAAGAGACCTCTTTCACCAAGAAAACAAGAGAGGGCGCTCAATCGAATACATGAAAAACACTCACTTATAATGCAAGAGGTGAGATGGAGCTGGCTGAATTGGTATTTTTTTTCTTTTTTACCAAAACATGAAAACTGCGCTGCGAGATTGTCGCAAGGCAGGTATGAGCGAATTTTTTTTCATGCATGCAGCGGCATTGCTGCCACCTTTGCTAGCGAGCTCTTCCACCTGAAATAGAGGCAAGTCAATACACACTTGAATGCGCAATAAAAACTGCACATATGTCATGAATATATATGAAATTACATGCTTGAATAAATAATACATCGATTTCTTTCATTTTTATTAATATACGTAACCTAGGAGACAAACTAAAATTCTATTCAGTAGAGGCTGAGGCTTTACACACCGCTCTAGAGTTGAAAAGAAGGAAAACATTAGGTGGCCCTCAGATATCAAAGCACACACAACACACAATCTCAATGCGTTTACAAGCGCATCTTTTATCTGGCCAGTCAACTTGCCATTGAACTGTTTCAGTGAATCGTACCCCGAAAACGGGCTGAAAACTAAAGGTTCATTGCCTTTAGCAGCATTGAACTGAAGCTGGTCAATCAACCCATGTAAAAGTTCCCCATGCTGCTTTTGAATCATTCGCAGCACTGTCAGCTTCACGAGTACTTCACGCTGGAACTCTGAAATAAATTGGTACAGTAAGCCTGCAAACTACTGACAACCAATTTTTCTTTGTGACTTTTGTGCTAATTTGTAGCTCTGATAATTCCAAAATTAAACTTCAAATATTGTAATGCATCATAACTATCCAAGTATAATTAACATCCTTCCAGACATCATCAATCACCACTCCCATCTAAATTTATGAACTAGTTACCTAACAGGAGAGTGCCATGACGCCAGATGTGCTAACGTTAAAGCTTGGGCGAGTTGGCACATTGTGCGAAAAACGGGAACAGCGCTTAAATTTTTTTCACATACACAAAGAGAGACGGACGACGTGGATGACCAGATGTGGTTGCACTTTGGCGGCCTTGAACGTGCATGTTGATCTTGGGTGGAAGTCAGGGTGGGACACTTCAGGCAAGTGTTAGCACGGAAATTTCTATAAACAATAAAATGACACAGCACACGCACCTGCCGAGCACCCACATATTTGTCACAAGTGTTCCCTTTTGAAAAAAATTTGTGCTACGGTACCTAAAAAAGCCATGCGCTGGCGCCGACAACCAAAACCACATTGACAGCAGCCACGCAACAGAGGGAAGAAATACCCTGCAAACTTCTCTGCGAGACTGAGAATACTCAAATTATAGTTATCGCAGGGGGCTCTGTCCTCATTATACTAGTGACTATATCAAGATGTGCTGCCTACTCAGATGAACAGTAACGGTAATGCAAAAACCAAATTGAAGTTTGTCAAGGACAACATTCACCACATTAATTTGGAACGATGTGCTCGGGTCAGTAATGCCAGTGTGAGCTAGACAATCAATGAACACGAACATCTCAAGCTTTAATATTTGTCAGGAGTCCTTTACAGAAACTCCATATATGACTAAACAGTCAAGCACACATGTGAAGAAAGAATATAGTGAGAAATGCAAAAGAAGCAGAAAGACAGGGAGGTTGACCAGGCTTGGCTCAGTTTGCTACCGTAAATAAAGGTGAAGGAAAGGTGAGATCGCACAAGCTTTACATTAGTAAATATGCAAAAAGCTCTATTGACAAAAAAGCACACAAATTTCTGTCAAGTATACTAGCCCTACATTGCACCAGTCAACATGAACATGCATCCGCGGTTGCATTTTAAACAGACTATATGAATAAAAATATCATTAGTTGATGACGAACGTACCTTTTCGGGTTAGCAATTGTTTTTTGCCTGAGCACGAGGTGAAGCCATTGCTGCAGACAAAACATGAAATTTTCAATGCGGGTTTGGTTAACAAAGTGTCAGTACAGAACAGATAAGTTTAACAGGGCACATATTAAACTGAAAACGCATGGCTAGTTCTTGTGAGCATTTTGAACCAACTAGCCCAATCCAAAGTACTTCTCGCTAACGAGAATCTTTCACAGTTTACCAGAATGACGCATGCCAGCTTCAGTCTCTTGACCATCCAGCATCTCTGCAAAGAAAGTGCTGGAACGTCACCCAGCTGCGCAGAATATGGGGACGACTAAATATGCACTCATAGTAAACTATGCAAATTATTGGTCTGGGCTCCTATCAGCCCTACAAGTCAGCTTAGAAAGTTTAAGGTTTAAATACAGCTAAACCTATTGACACCCTTCATTGGTACCTTTTTAAGGAAAGTTTTTAAATTTCATATCCTATTTCTTTTACGTTCTCCACCGTAAGGGAAGTGTAATACTGACCACAATCATCTCCTAATTCGTGAGAGTCACTTGAAAGATCTCCAAGGTACTGAGTAGTTAGTCAACTTAAGATGAGGCCAGGAATGTGAATAATTACCTTCAGTGTTTCCTGCCGGAGTGGTACAGTCTCTGTCTGCCAATTCAAAACAATGTGAAACAAGAAGCACTCTTAAGGACGTATTTGCTTACATGTTGAACCAAATGCACCAGGAAAGCTGCTTGGGGTTTCAAAGGAGCATTGGAGGTGTGGCTTGACTTTGACCTCTTAAAAAAGTATGCATGCAGCACTGGACGAGTGTGGCAAAAAAGAGAGACCTAGTATAACGTATTGGGAAAGGATGAACTGCTTCTTACCTCTCCTTTCTGTTGGTTGCCAACCTGTTGCAGCTGGTTTGCTTCGTGAAATTCATCGCAAGCATTTGCAAAGGTGTTCTCCATTCCTGCATGCAAAAAGTAATTTTACAAAAGAGAATAATCTCTTCGTAAGATAACTTACGTTCATCTGCAGACGGTCTATTTGAACTAGTGAGGCATGAATGAAAAGTAGCCACTTAATCATCGCTGATGTAATGACTTGGCTATGACACCTTATTAAATATACAGAACAACAGACTGCAGGCTCTGTTTTGAAACTGCACAGCAGGTTCGAGGAGTGGGGAAAAAACATAAATGCAATACGGGTAGCACGATGGTAAGCCAGAAGGTCAGTCTAACCTTCTGTTTTTGATGGTGCACAGCTTCAGTATTAGAGTACTGAGCTTGATCAAGATTTCTACGAGCCTCTTGATATATGCCTATAATAAGAACCAACACATTCAGAGAAACCTAATGCATTATACCTAAGTTAAAGCTATCTAAAATAAAGTTACTGTAGGTAGTTTTCACCACAATGCTGTACATTTTCCAGTCCCTGTGGGGGGGGGGGGGGTTTGCTTTTTGAGCAGTTTCCATCTTGCAGCCAGGTCATGGTGCCCAATAGCATTGGCCACCAACAATCCATACGTGTGGCACAACAGCTACTGTTTTCTCTTCAGTAAATTCTACAATGGAAAAGCACATCTGTAAAAATTTGTTTGGGACCACTCTCAGACAAAAAAAGTAACATAAACATTGACTAGTAAAATTTTTTCGAAAGCTCATGCGGATAAATTCCTTTCTTAGTGTGTGTTCTCAGATTTCAGTGGACATATATGAGACAATTTTTATCTGCCAAACTAACTCAATATAAAGTAACAAAACTATAAATGTGGTATGAAATTTCTTAGTAGTAGTGGCGACAACATGACATAATGGCAGCATGACCTTTCTTTAGTGAAATACTATTAAATTCTGCCAGCATTAAATTGACACCAAAGTAAATAACAATTTACGTCATAGTGAAAGCTCAATGTATGAAAACATGTAAGCCGACGTTATTATCAGCAGCAGTGTCCTACTTACCCTGAAATTATTGTAAATGCACAAGAATACAAACGCCACATTAGGAGAATATCAAAATGATACCGATGACGCCCGACAAACCGTCTTCAATATTCACTAGTAATAGATCTAGCTGCATTAAATAGAGAACCTTCTTTGTATCAAGAGACGCAATAAAATTCTGCTTGTTCGTTTTTGTTTGATTCGTGAAAAAAAGTACGCCAGACGTTACTAAAGAGAATGACGCGAGTGTTTTTAAAATTCAATTTTCACGTAGTTAAGCTTGACAGGTCGCGCCATCTAGCGGGACGCGCTTAAACCAAGCACATCTGCCATCTCAGAGTCAATGGGAGTAAATATATAAATGGCCGTTGTTGCTGCTGTGAATCCCACTGATTTCTTTGTCTACTCCTGTCGGCGACTGCGCAGTAAAGCTGGGTGATTGTTGTGCACGCACCAGAGACGTGAGTCGGTCCGCTTTTTGAGGCGCGTAATTTGAAGTGCTCTAACCTAACGCGGGCCACTAAAACTTGACTTTATTTCAAAATTAGCCCTTCCTTGGCACAAAAATAACACTCCAAGGTTTCTGGACTGCTGTTTGCACAATCAATGTCAACTTAATAGTTGCTTTCAGTGTTCCTTTAACAAACTCACTTAGGGGCCAAAATTAAGGAACATCCCTATGCTGAATGCTTTTTTAAAGAGAGAAAGATATCTTTCTATCATAATGTTCGCACAAATTTCAGTTCATTGGTGTAGCCTGCATTCAACAAATTAGCCAGGAGCTGGAACATGAATAGTGTTTATTCTTCTAACATAAGAACGGTGTTCCAGCTAGCTCATATAAAGTAAAGGTAAAATTGCAAACTTATCATGGTAATGAAGGATAACCACTTTATTTTGAATGTCAGTGATTTACCAGCACTAGACATTTGATAGCCTGTCAACAACAGCAATACTGAGCCTAGTAGAGTCAAACAGTTGTGTGTACAGTGGTTTCGCTTTTAGAAAATACCTTCCTACAATGCAAGGGCTCTCATCTTGGCTGCTGTGTGCTATTGCGTCAACAAGGACAATCGCTATTCCAACTTTTCAGCAGTTGTTGGCTGCCTTAGGAGTAACCGTAAAAGAACGAAATTTGACTGCCTTATATTGAGGGTTCATGCAACCTGCAGTGGTAACAGCTGCATGATGGCTACCAAGCAGCTCATATTCATCAACAGTGCATGATTAGGAAAAGCTTTGTAGGTTGTCACTTTCTTTTAACCTGTTGTACATGTGGTGAAGGGGACAGTCTGACCGGAGAAGAAGCTTTTTGATCATCTGCAAATTCTTTTCGAAAGCAAATGCTGAAAAAGATTCTAAAGCACCGTGCACCTTTTTGTCAACATCAAGATGCAAAAGACAGTGAACTTTGTACGAGACATTTGACGCACCTTTCACCGCAAAGCCACGGACGAAATGCTCCAAAAGAGTTTGTGCATAGCCTGCAGTCTCATGACAGAGAGAAGGTGGGCTAAGGATACTTGATGCTGCGTGCAGTGTCAAGAAATCAGCATAGGCAGCAGCAGAAAGGTTGCCTTTAAGTACCACAGGTCCAGTGTATTGCAAGAGCTGTCTGAACTCAGTAACCTTCCACCTGTCTTTTTATCAAATGACCTCGGTTTACGTGCAAACTCGTGAGGAACGTGCTTTTCAAGAGAACAGCTGCGTTTTGATATTTCTATTCAGTTTAGTGGCTCAATTGCAACATCGAGAGATCCTGAAAATCACAGGTTCAGAGGTTTAATCATCACACCAAGATACAACAGATGCATTGGATCAAGTGTTGCACTGCTGATGCAGTATATTTGAAGCTCAGTCAAGATTGTCAATCCTAGGTGGTGATCCATGTCCTCCTGCTAACAAAATGACTCATGAGTTCTAGGTCTACCTACTGTTGCAGAGAAAACTACTTTCTTATGAAAGCTACCCTTTGTTGTGAATTTTGAACAGCCATAGTAACTGCTGCGTGTTTTATTCTGCAATACAAAAGCCCGAGCTGGCGCATAACAAATTGTGCTTTTGACTTTAATTTCTGCTACTTTCCCAGACACCGATATACCAGACTGAAGCAGCGCCTTCAGCTCGGAAACAAATGGCTTCAAGAAGTCATTAGCACAATCTGGCCTTAACACCCGAATGCGCCTACAAGGAAAGGTTCTTGCGAATCATCACCCAAGTCGGGACCACGGACACACCAGTGCACTGGCCAAATCTGCTGCTTCAAACTCTTTGCCAAAGGAAAACCATCTATGTTAAAACAAAGGGATATTACATCTGGAACACACTCTGTGGGGCCCAAAATGTGTTCCACCCCTTTCCTGGGCCCATAATTACAGTAGGTTCCAGGAGACAGTTGTACAATACCTGCTCCATCAGCAGTATTACGGGGGTTTGTCAAAAAACTACGAGCATTGCTTGCTAAGCCACTGAAGCAATCATGTGACCTTAAGAGCCACAAGAAAGGTGTCAATGATCGCTGAGTTATGTTATGTTCCACAACCCACATAGCCAGACTTTTCGCAGAGGTATGTGAACCACTGCTGCTATCACAATTTCTTGTTCCTCGTAATTTCAAAGCATTAGTTCCAGAAAAGACATGTTGCACTCTCCTCGTCCAAGGCTTTCCTGATATTCCAACCTCCATCGACCCCGTTTACCGAAACTGTGCTGTCGCTATCAAAGTCACCACTACTATCTAGTTGTGATCCTACTTCTCTGATTCGCTTCCCAATGAATACTGCATAGGCATAGTTACTCTAGTGCTGCGGTTTTTGCCACAACTTTCGTCTCGTGATGCTGGAGATACGGTGCATGTGACGCTACCGAGTCACACTCTGCTAAAGCTTCAAACAGACTGTCAACCTCACAATGGGCCTTTTTCCGAACATGACTGTGAGAAATAAATTGTGACATTATCACACAAGTACGACACTGAAAAGTAACAAGCAAAAAAGACTTCCGTGATTAAGAGCTTGACACGTGCACTACACACATTTCTTGGTGACTAACACATGAAACACTCAAGGTATGATTTCATTCACACCACAGCCCACGAAGTACGCCAACTATAGCAGCTACTCACGCTACACATGCAATACCATGACACAAAGGTATATTTGGAAACATATACGTTCACCAAGAAACACTGAAGGCATAGTCGGCAACACTGCCTGCGTACAACAACATGTTAACTTCCATGACGATAGGTATAGCGCGAGAACAGTACGACGACACAGAGAGGACACGAAAGACACGAGCGCTACGAAAAAGAGCCCGAATAACTAGAAATGTAACTTAGAAGTGTGGCAGCTTGGGCTAGTTGGTATGGCATGACGATAGTTATAGCGCAAGAAGAATACGACGACACAGAGACAAGAAGGACACGAAAAACATGAGCCCTCGTTTCTTTCGTGTCCTTCTTGTCTCTGTGTCGTCGTATTCTTCTCGCACTATAACTATCGTCATGTCATACCAACTAGCCCAAGCTGCCACACTTCTAAGTTAATTTCCAGCTACGAACGCTAGCATTACCGCGGTGCATATTCAGAAACATAATTTCCTTTTGATCTTTCCAGGCAGAGAAAATGGGGGGAAATCTGCTCAGAGTGGGCAAATCGGAAACAAATGCCGGGTGACGAGAGACCGCTCAAAACGCGCTGGAAGTAGACCTAGCAGGCACGACCTACTGTACCACTGATTTGTCCAGATGGAGGAGTTTCTACGGGAGCGCGTGTCTTCACTCTCGTGCAACCGCTCACCGTTGGTGGCGCTATACCTATATAACTCATTTTTTCTGCTACTCTGCTGATGTTCGGATTGCACTTGAGTAAGAACGCCTGCATGCTATTAGTTCTGTGATGATCTGATGGAATATACGCGTATGTAACTATAGCTTCGCTTAGATGGCTCGTCGAGTGAGCAGGTCAAGTATTTATTGCACACTGTGTAAAGAACGCCAGATGTTTGAAATTTTTGGAGCCCTACTCTACGGCTCCCTCATAATGCTATCGTGGTTTTCGTAGTGGTACCCCATATATAACTATTATTGTGACAAGATTTTACCTCCTTATAGTAAAATAAAAGTAATTTACGTGCTGTTCGCACAGGATAAGCATGTGCAAAATAAAATAGCTCTAAAACAACTCGTTCCTAGATGACTGGCCACAAGGGCCATAGTTTAAATGCATGATGTCAGGAAATGCACCGTTGTTCTCTTCATTATCTTTCAATGCGAAAATCTTAGCGAGAAAAAGGGATCAGCTAGAGGTGATTTTATTGGCTCATACACTTGATGTCTTAATTATCAAGACGTGACTTCTTCGTGGTGTACACAACATGAAAATAGTTCCAAAAAGCTGTAGTCTAAACCACAGCGATGGTGATAACTGTAGAGGCGGTGCAGCGATCGCTTTAAGGAATGGTCTGTTGTTTCAATAGCAGCAAGGAGTACCTAACCACGAGTCTTTGGTGCACTGTCACACTTCAAGCCATGCCTTCACTGAAAGGTGGTGCATACAGATGAACTGGAGCATCTGAAACCTAATAAAAGTATTGGGAGCGGAAGCTAACAGGAAACAAGGGAAGAGACAAACAAGTGTCCCGTAAGTTCGCGCTCCAAATACTTTCATTATTATATATACCAACTAGCCCACCTATCAACCCTTCTACATCTGAAACTTTCCTTATAGAACTGCACAACTACCTTCTCGTGACTATGCCTAATATTGACCCATGTCTACATGTGGACAAAAACGGTGATGGGGGATTTAGCGGACACCAGATAGTGGGCCTCTGGCTTGACTGGAGAACGAAGAAGAAAATCTTGCGGCTCGGAAACAAAACAAACAAAACAAAACAAAGGCTCAGCCTTTGAGAACACGCTGCTTTCGCTGCCTCAAGGCGTACTTGTGCTTTGTTCGCGTTGTACTGCGACACTGGTGGAGATGCTGGCCCGTGACCCCGCCTGATGCTCCACACTCCCACGGCGAGCCGTTCATCCATCCCAGATGCACTTGTCGATACTCCCGTGCATCGCTTCAGTCGTCGCTTGCGAGGCCTCCTTCCAGAGTTCACTCTCTCACAGGAACACTCTACAAATCACCGCTCAGATCTACCAATGGCCACCGCCAGTCCACAACAGTTACTGCGAGACAGTAGTTTGCCAAACCCAACTCAGGTAACCCTTTCTTTACCGCTGGTGCCTGATCGCTTTGGTGGTGGAGCACATGAAGACGTCGAAGACTGGCTTGATCACTATGAACGTGTCGCCAACACCAACCAGTGGTCTCTTGAACAAAGGCTTTCCCGCGCCTATTTTTATCTCGACGACAGCGCTCGAACTTGGTACGAGAACAGAGAAGACAGTTTGTCAACACGGAGTGACTTTAAAAGAGGGATGATTGACACATTTGCCGATGTCGACCGGCGCGAACGTGCGCAGCATTTACTCGAGCTACGGGTTCAGAAACCCAATGAAGCGGTCGCAATGCTCGCTGAGGACATGGCCCGTCTCTTCCGTAAAGCTGAACCGCACATGACCGACGACAAAAAGTTGCGCTACCTCATGCACGGAGTTAAAAAGCAAATGTTCGCCGGACTTATGCGGAACCCGCCAAGCACCGTGACAGACTTCATCAAAGAAGCTACGGCTATCGAACGGGTGCTTCACCTACGATGCCGACAATACGATCGCTTGTCCGGCAGCGCCCACATTCAAGACGCCGCTACGACATCTGACAGTCAAAGCTCGTTACGCGATTTAATAAGAGAGATTTTTCGCGAAGAGCTGCTGAAGCTGCGGAATCTGGTCACGGAACCACTCACGGCGTCTGTCGCTGAAGTCGTCCACGAAGAAATACGCCAAGCGTTTTCAACAGCTGATCCTACTGACGATCAGTGGCCTATGAGCTACGCAGCCGCACTTCGCCGCTCACCACCCGTTGCGCCGTCGTACCGCCAGCCATCGACAGCCGTTCCTTGGTCGCCACCACAAGAACAGACACCGCGGCACCCTGCCGTCGTGCCGCCGTACGAAATGTCGCCGTACCAAGAGCCGTCTTCCAACGAGACACGGCCTTTGCCACATTACGAGCCGTTGCGGCGTCCACAGACGCCTTGCGCACTGTAGATAGGCGTCCGCTTTGTTTTACCTGCGGAGGTGTGAGCCACATTTCCCGCCATTGCTGGCACCGCGTAGATATGTTTCGACCTCTTCGGCAATGGTCTGACGATCGACGCGCCAACGACGGCTACGCACCACGCCAGGACGCTCATTCTCAAGGACCCCCCTTGTATCAGTAACATTTTGACAACCGCCGTGCCAATAATGACGACAGTGTGCCTGACAACCAACCAGGTTTGGGACGTCGACCACGCTCTCCGTCTCCGGCTTATTCACCTTCGTCGCGCCACCGAACTACAGCCGACGTCACTGGAAGGAGGTCACCGAGTCCACGCCGGGGAAACTGAAGGCAGCAACCTCCGAGGGTGAGGTTGCAGGCCGTCAAGGCGACAAAAAAAAGTCCCCGTTACTTGTACCACAGGACGCCGTAAAGCCGAGAAGTTGTAACACTGACGAAACTGTGACCACAGATCTTACCGTTTCGGTAGACGGACAGCAAGTAACAGCCTTAGTTGACGCCGGCACCGACTTTTATATCATAAGTGAAAACCTTGCCGTACGCCTCAAAAAAAGTGAAGACTACGTGGACAGTACCTCACCTGAGGACAGCAGGCGGCCAGCTGTTGATGCCTGTCGGAAGGTGTACAGCAAGACTCGACATCGGTGGCTCTTCTTTCGTGGCGACGTTCGTCATCCTCACCTCATGTTGCAAGGACTTGATCATAGGGATGGACTTCTTAAGAGAATATGGTGCCGTCATCAAGATCCCGGACCATTCAATTACATTCCGCAACAGCCCTGGTTTAGTTGACTGTTCAGACGCAATACGTAACACTTTACGTATAATTGATGATGATGTGGTCGTCCCGCCCCGGTCATGCACTCTTGTTTTGGTGGAAGGCCACGAAGCGTTTGATGGCGAAGGCATTGCTGACCAAATTGGCTCGCTGCTATTTAGTCATGGCATTTCGGTCGTACGAGGTATCGTCCGTCTCACTGGTGGACGCACGAATTTACTTCTGACGAACTTTAGCGCTGAGCGCTGGCACCTTCCGAAGGGCACAGCTTTCGCTTCGTACGACAATATTGTAGAAATATGAGGCAGTTTATGTTTTTTTTGGTATTGGACGAGGCGCCTAATCAAGAACTAGAACCCGTTCTCAACGTTGGCACCACCCTGTCAAAGGATGAGCGACAGAGACTTCTTCAGCTGCTAGCCGAATTCCGCGACTGCTTTTCAACGACATCACGAGTTGGTCGAACACCTTTGACAAAGCACCGAATATTCACCGAGGACACAGTGAGACCAATCCACCAGAACCCTTATCGTGTAGCTTCAAAAGAACGCGAAGCCATGCAACAACAAGCCGCGAAAATGCTGGCAAATGACTTCATTCAACCGTCACAGAGCCACTGGGCATCGCCTGTAGTGCTAGTAAATAAAAAGGATGGCACCCTGCGTTTTCGCGTGGACTACAGGAAGCTGAATCGGGTGACCAAGAAAGATGTGTACCCGCTCCCACGTATTGATGACTCCCTTGACAGACTTCGGCACGCTCGCTACTTTTCTTCCATGGACTTGAGGAGTGGATACTGGCAGATCGAGGTAGACCCAAGAGACCGAGAGAAAACCGCTTTTGTGATGCCAGATGGTTTATACGAATTTAAAGTCTTGTCTTTCGGTTTGTGCTCCGCGCCCACGACTTTTCAAAGGCTTATGGACACGGTACTTTCAGGATGGAAGTGGAAGACGTGCCTAGTTTTTCTGGACGTCGTTATAGTGTTTTCGACCACTTTTGACGAGCATCTCAAAAGGCTGGAAGATGTTTTACGTGTCATACGGTTCGTGGGCCTGATATTGAAGCCAGAAAAGTGTCATTTATGTTTTCACGAACTTCAGTTTCTCGGTCACGTCGTCAGCAACTCAGGCATCCGGCCCGATCCTGGAAAAATTGCCGCCGTCGCACAGTTCCCAGTACCCTCCAATAAGAAGGCTGTCAGACGCTTCCTGGGCCTTTGTGCCTATTATCGCTGGTTTATCGCAGACTTCACCCGCATCGCGTCGCCACTAACTCATCTCAATAGAGACGACGTTGCCTTCGAGTGGAAAGACGAACCGGAGGCTGCCTTTAATGACCTGCGTCAACGTCTTCAAACACCCCCGGTGCTTGCCCACTTCGAAGAAGAAGCCCCGACGATGCTTCACACAGACGCTAGCAATGTAGGTCTTGGGGCTGTGCTTGCGCAATAGCAAGAGGACACAGAAAGAGCGATCGCCTACGCAAGCCGAACGCTAACACGCACAGAGACTAAATATTCAACAACAGAGAAATAATGCCTCGCCATAGTTTGGGCAGTAATAAAATTTCGCCCGTACTTGTATAGCCGGCACTTCAAAGTTATTAGTGACCGTCACTCCCTTTGCTGGTTAACTAATCTAAAAGATTCCACCAGCCGATCAGCGCGTTGGAGCCTAAAACTGCAAGAGCCTGACATGACGGTCATGCACAAGTCAGGCAAGCGACATATGGACGCTGACTGTCCCGTTCACCCATTGAGTCGGCAACCCTACCTGAGGAGGAGGAAACGGCATTTCTCGGTGTCCTCGACACGATTGCCATTGCGCAGCAACAACGTGACGACACTGAGTTGCTTGGCCTAATTAACTACTTGGAAGGCAGATCTCAGAAGGCGCCAAGAGTTTTCGCAAGAGTTGTCATCGTTTTGTTTACAGGGCTGAGCACTCTACAAAAGAAACTTTTCGTCGACAGGATCCGCCTATCTGCTCGTCATACCAGCAGTCCTTCGTACCGAAGTACTGAAAGCATGCCACAACGAGGTGACCTCTGGCCATTTGGGTTACATGAGAACGTTGGCCAGAGTACAGCAAAGGTATTACTGGCCGAGACTAACCACAGCCGTGAAGCACCATGTTCGTACCTGTCTCGACTGCCAGCGACGCAAGTCACCGCCGACTAAACCAGCTGGCTTCCTGCAGCCCGTGCAGGTCCCAACAGCTCCATTCTACCAGATAGGGATGGACATTTCGGGCCCGCTACCTACTTCTACTGCAGGGAACCACTGGGTTATCGTCACGACGGATTATCGGACCCGTTATGCCGAGACAAAGGCTATCCAGAGAGGTACAGTAGCGGAGGTGGCAAGATTTTTCATCGAAAGTATTGTACTGAGGCATGGTGCACCAACCGTCGTGATCACAGACAGAGTAACCGCATTTACGGCAGCTCTTTTGGATCACGTCCTGATGCTGAGTGGAACAACGCATCGTAAGACCACCGCCTACCACCCACAAACAAACAGGCTGACGGAGCGTCTGAACAAAACCATTGAAGACATGCTTTCGATGTACGTAAACATTGAACACAAAAATTGGGATGAAATCTTGCCATACATAACGTTTGCGTACAACACGGCCAAGCAAGAAACGACCCGCATGACCCCGTTCAGCCTCGTTCATAGACGAGAAGTACGAACCATGTTAGATGTGATGCTGCGCACGAAAGTGATGACATCGACCCAGACACCAACACGTTCACGGAACGCGCGGAAGAAGCTAGACAACTGGCACATTTACGGATCCGCCAGCAGCACGAGTACGATGCAGGCCGCTACAAAGCTCACCACAGAGCTGCTGTCTATGAAAGTGGTGACAAAGTATGGGTTTGGACACCCGTAAGGAAACGAGGATTATCAGAAAAGCTCTTAAGAAGATACTTTGGGCCATACCAAGTGCTGCGACAACTAAGTGACGTCATTTACGAAGTCGTTCCCGACAATTTGTGTAGTACCAAGCGTCGCCAGCACCATCCTCAACTCGTTCATGTAGTGCGCATGAAGCCTTACGTCAGCGAGTGATTGCGTGAGACTTTTCTTTAGAACAAAACTGCATTATTGACTTCGCATCGGGTCGATGCTCTTTGAGAGGGAGACAAATGACCCGTGTCTACCTGTGGACAAAAACGGTGATGGGTGGATTTAGCGGACACCAGATAGTGAGCCTCTAGCTCGACTGGAGAACGAAGAAGAAAATCTTGCGGCTGAGCGTTTGAGAACACACTGGATTTGCTGCCTCAAGGCGTACTTGTGCTTTGTTCGCGTTGTACTGCGACAATATGATGAAGTTAGTGCTTGTTCGTGACTTCAACTTTACTGCAATAGAGTGTGATAGTTTAATCGTCCGTAATAGGGAGGCAAACAGGTGCAAACTAATTTTGGATATCATGCTAGCCTTTTTCATATCTCAACGTGTAATGCAAACAAAGTAACACGCGTCCAAAAGCGTTTTTAACCTTCCTTTGATTTCTAACCTAATAGAGGTTGAAATTGTGGTGGAACAAGTAATAATTGACCATTAAATGGTACCTACTAAATTTCAATTTTATTTACTAGAAAAACAATATGGATCAACACCTCGGCAAGGTAAAGATGCCTCAGCAGCTTCACGAACGCTTAGAATCCACGTACAGGACAATTTCATGAGGGTGCCAAGTGTCACTATGTAATTTCAACTTAGCATATACACTAAAATTCATAGAGCTCACTTTTCCCAACTATATTGTAAATGGTATGCCGAGACAGTTGCTTTGCATATCTTTTTAAAAAGGCATTATGTATTTCATCTGGTCAAGAGGATTTTTTTCTCACATTATTCAAATGGTTAAACACTGTTTCATTATTTTCCAAATCAAGGTTTTGAATCAACCAAACCAGACGTGCGTCAGTTATCGGGTGTGAATACTGATGCCAGGTGTTCATAAATGGTAGTAAACTTCTGTTTCATCAAGGTAGAAGTTTGTGGCTTTGTTTTTGCTGACATTTTCTGCGTACCTTCAGTTCGAAGTCGCAAGAGGTCTGATTATTAATGTTGAGCATAATATCCACTTGATGTCGTTTTAACTGACTATTCAGCATTGAATACAGCAGACAAGCAGTGCAGCACGACGTCAGCAAGATTCACAGTAACAGTAAAGGCTAGCCTATCTTGCACAAGCGGCTCAAACAATGGAGAAAAGCACAAGCATTCTTGTTCAGGGCAGTGAAAAGGAAGTGAAACGCAGTATACAAGCAACTTGGGATAGTACATACTCAGTGCAGGGGCATGAGGAACAAAAAAGCGTGGGAGAGGCAGCTAGTGTGCAGCCAGCTACAGGTTTATCATGTAAGCAAAATGCAGATCAAGAGCCATGTGCGATTTCTAAGAGACAATCTGCAACGCTTTGTGTGAGGCAGAAGAGCCCCCTAGTCACGGTTTTTTTGACTAGTGAGAGACCGATCAGAGGTCTAGGTTCAAGATAGTATAAGATTCAAGGGAACATCTAAGCGATGCTCCAGACAAAAGGTTTTCAAAGAGGTAAGACTTTATAACTTGATAGTTTATATTTTAAACTATATATTTAGGAGTTTATAACCTAAAGGGCTTGATTAAGGCCCCTAGCTTTCTTCGAGTTCGTGAAGAATCACAGAGTTTACGTTTTTTCACTGAAATATAAAAAATCAGGTTCATTCCGCGAAAAATCACGCTATGATGTTTTTTTTCTTCGCAAAAATGCGAAGTCATAAGTTTGTTTGCAACGCCAGCTAACAAGTTTTTAGGCGCGTAATAAAGAAGCGACGCGGTTCTAGTGTGTAAAATAACTTGCTCTTGCTAAGAGCTTTGATTATAGAATGGTTGTGTCACCATTTGCACTTCTTTGGGAACAGATATGATGCAAACTAGTCTAGCGCGAAACGGGACTTTGTGGCGAGCTCGCAATCATGCTCGCAACGTGCTGCGGTGAAGGGGATTCCAGTTTCGCACTCGATGTGAACGCGGAGGCAATGTCTTGAATCTTTTTTTCCTCTAAAAAGAAAAAAAGCTCAGTTTTGTTGACGGCAAATAATGCGCTCATATAAATCACTAGTACATACAAAAATGTTTCATTTTGCTTCATCATTTATTAGTAATAGGGAAAATTGAAGCCGCCACTGAATACTGGGCATAACGGTAGCCGTAGGTAGCCGTAGCCGTAGCCACGTACCCATCCAACGTTAGAGTGTACTAGAAGTGTTGAGTGGTGGGACCGTGCCTCGCCACCTGATCCCTTCCGCGTTGCCCGTAGCGGCGGCGCTGCAGTCAAATAGTACTGAAAGAGCCACGTGCCGCGTCCAGGAACTGATATGCCCTTCGGCTCCTCCGTCGCGCTTTCTGGATGCAGGTTTCTTCGTACCTGCCCATTATTTATGTCTAGCACATTATTCCCTAGCCCTTGAAGTAGGACACACCAATATACTGAATTTGATCTCCATAAAAGCACTTGTGAGAGATCGAAAATAATTCAGAAAGGGCATCTCTTATACTGAATTCTTCTGTCTTGGCTCTATCTTCGTTCGTTAGGCATCTACAATACACAGAACAACTGAGCCAATTTATTGGAAGTTGGCTGTGCTCAGAAAGACGTTAGATTTCAAAAAAGTACCGTTTCTAACACACGCAAACCAGGAGGCCACAAATAGAGAGCAGAGGAGAAGGGAATCTGAACCCTCTACCCCACAAAATGATTTCGTAATTAAACTTTTTATGGTATACTAAAATATTTACACTCATTTCCAGCGACCACCAATTGCAAAAGTTTGTCATTCTGCTGCGTCCCCCCGTCATAAAAATCGGGGTGCTAGCCTTGCGCCGAACGTTTACAGTTGACGCAGCTGCATATAGCGAGTCTCTGCACAAATGCGTACTGTAAATCTCACCTTTTGGACAGTATGACGTCTTAAAGCTAGTTCAAGTTTAACGTGGTCAGACGAGAAATGCACCGCGTAAAATAGATGCAGTGCTAAGGAGCATTGCACGGATATTGGTAATGGGGCGGTGGTGACGTGTGACTGAAATGCGTGTACCTGTGCATATATATATATATATATATATATATATATATATATATATATACAGAAGTGTGTACCTAAGGGCTCGTTATTCCGTGTTTTGACAAAATAATATTGAGATCTAACAGACAATAATGCCAAGGAATATACAGCGGAAATTCTTAGAACCAATGAAATGTAAATGAGTAGAAAGAAAAGTGAGGCAAAAATAAGTTGCTGTGAGCAGGAATCAAACCTACAACCTTGGAGGAGCATAGAACTAATTTACATTACATTGGCTCGAATAAGTTTCCCTATACATTCCTTTTCATTATTGTCTGTGAGAACTCAATATTATCGTGTCAAAACACGGAAAAAAGCCCTTAGGTATACACCTCTTTCCCTCATTCATTAACGAGGGTGTCATACTGGTATACTTGGTTTCGTTAGGTTGTATAGGAGGGACTATTGGTCAGCTGTCCGCTCGTAATAAGTTCACGTGCTACGTGACGCCACACAGGCTCATAAAAGGGTGTTCTACACTCGCCGCTGGGGCTACAGTTGGCGCTGACTGATACTTTCACGTTTAAATGCACATATGAACCCAGTAAAGTGGCAAAAAGGGTGGCCGCCGAGATAGCGAGATAGCAAGAGGGCGTTCGCGGGGCTTCTCTTTCGTGCACCTCTTCGCCCTCTGCTGCTGCGGACACCTCCTTTCCAGCTTCGTCGCCAGCTCAGGTGGGTGCTTGCTACCACTCTGGCTCGAAGCGGCATTGGGCCAACTCCGGCGCTTTCCCTGCCAGGAGCCGGACATGTTCGCGGTGCGGACGTAGTGGCCACTTCACGCGGGTCTGCCACACTACTTTACGAAATCGACCAGTCATCAAGACACATCGACGGTGACCAATACAGTGAATATTCTGCAAGTAACTACGACTATTCCGGCACAGACTGAGAGTGTACTCACTGGCACTGTACCTGTTGGCGTCCTAGATGATCATGTTCTTGGTGCACCGGCTCCTGCCGTGTTGCCTGCAGTTGGGCACACCAGGACTATACATGCTTTGACTGGGAGTACTTCTACTGCAAGGATGATAGTTCCGGTCGGGTTTGCTGATGCTGACCATACGTTAGCTTCATCAGCTGTCCATCTTTCAGTCGTGCCTGCTGCTCCCGTCTTGCCTGCTGCTACTTCCCCCCAGCTTTGCTTCCTTCAGCTATTGGTGGTCTCCTACATGCTGTTTTGGTTCTTAATCCACCGGAGATGCATCCACCGAGCATGGCGGCCGGGATCCCGGAGGTAGTCCCTTTTCTACGTGTGTCGGAGGTGCTTCCACCAGTCGCGTCTGCGCTGGTCGTTCCTGTTCCTGTTCTGTGCACGGCGCCTGCATCGGTGGCGCCGAGCCATGTGCCGTCGGAGCATCATCGCGTGTTTCGTCCAGCCTCTACCGTGCCGGAAGTCCAGTGGAAGGACAGAACATGGGCTAATTCTTTCGCACCACCCGACTGCTGTGGGCCGCGACAGTGTCTGTCGTAGAAATGGCACCACTACGGGCGTCGACGCCGTAAACTTAAGCGAGACGGTGACTGCAGACATCCTCTCTCGAGGGAGGCGATGATAGGGTGGTGTGTGGCGTGTGCGTTGTCTTTGTGTGTGCTGTACATTTCTTTTCGCTGGTATGCTTTGCAGTGTGTGCTTTGCCTGTTTGCCTTTGCTGTGGTATAAGACATTACCTTATGTGTTATATTGGACATTTGCTAACTTGTCTGTGTGTGACGTACATTTTCATTCTGATGTGTATTTGTCTTTAGCTGATATACTGTTGTAATTTTGGTATGCATGTTGCATATATTTTGATTATCATTAGGCAATTGGTTAGCGGGTATAACCCCGAGTGTTCTTCAAGTCAAGGAGGGATGATGTGATTATTCATGCTGGTCTCAATGATGTGTTGAAGGGCAAAGATCAGAACCTTCAGAAACAGTTGGACGATCAGATGCGTAAGCTTCGAGACGCCTCTGGGAGTGTGCATGTTACCATTTGCACGGTCCGAGAGGTCTGAGGCAGTCTCGTGGGATTTAAAGGAGGATAGTGTATGTGAACTGTGTGATCAAGGGTATGAGCCGGAGCTCGGATACAGCGTAATGGAGGTGAACCAAGACGTGAAGAAGGGCGGCGCTCACCCCTTTTTCCAGAATGGCAATTATTACAGTGGTACGATGAGCAGGAAGGTTGGTAAAAGGATGGGTCGTCAAGCCACAGCTTGTTTACGGAGATCTAGAGCCCTGATGCCAACAGTGTAGCTACAGACGTTTCCAAAGGGGCACAAATATTCAAGCTACACGGTGTGTGTGGGAGAAGAAATTGACGTGTGCACAAGGGCTGAGCTAAGTCAGCCATAGGCTATATTAACATGCAGGGTGGCAGGAATAGGTTAAAAAGGAAGAGACAGGAGAACAGTTAAGGCAGCAGGAGCTGATGGTATATGGAGTTGTGGAGACACATCATCGGGACCTGGAGTAACCACTTTGCAATCCGAATTACGTATGGAAATATTGCAATACAACAGAAGGCACCAAAAAGGTGGTGGGATTGGTGCATTCATACATTAAAATATGTGTTGGCCAAGAGTCAACCAGGGATAAATGGAACATTTATGATTAAGAGGGACATTAGCTGGGCATATCGCACTCCTTGGTTTGGTGTACTTGTGGACGGGGGCGAAAGCCAGAGAGGAAAACGAGGCACTGGTGGAGTGTATATCAAAGGACATTGAGGAATTAGGAGAGTGCGCGATATTTATACTGGGAGATATGAATGTGCACACGGAAGATATAGATGGGTATACCGACCCAACAGGCAAATAGATCATGGGTATGTGTGAAAGGCATGATTTGATCATTTTAACAGTACTGCAATGTAGATGATATAATGTAGATTTGCAATGTTTGTGATGCGATTCGTAAAGCTGGAAAGGCGCTAAACTATATCCAACGTTATTTAAAAACTTCAGAACTAAACTTAAAAAATACCGCCTATTAAACATGCATAAGACCTATACTGGAATACGCTTGTGCCGTGTGGGATCCTTCGCATGCCACATTGATTGATAAAATTGAAAAAATTCAAAACCGGGCAGCCAGGTTCGTTTTGGGACGGCACAAGGTAGTGAAGAGCTGCACTCAGATGAAAAATGAGCTTGGGTGGGACCTGCTTTCCTCGCATCGGCAAAAGCTGCGGCTGAAGTTTCCTTTTTTTCAGATATATAATCATGAAACAGGAATTAATAAAGAAAAATATTCCAAGGAACCTTATTACCGTTCATCTTGAACTGACCATGTTTTTAAAATAAGAGAACTAAACACCCAGACGAACCTGTTTGCGAATTCACTTTTTCTTAGAACTGTTAAAGAGTGGAATGAATCGACTGCCATGCAAGTGTGCTGTAAGAACGAAGAATTGTTTATGTCATTTCTGTAACCCCCTGTCCGCGAATGCGTTTTTGTTAGAACTGTTAAGGAGTGGAATGTATTGTCTGCCATGCAAGTGTGCTGTAAGACTGAAGAATTGTTTATACCATTTCTGTAACCCCCCTGCTGTAACGCCTTTGGGCAATGCGAGGTAGCCTTTGAATAAAGAATAAAGAATAAAAAGTACTGAGAAGTGTGAAGGGAAAATAACATGGGAGGTGGGAAGGATGCAGTAGACGATAGATTATGCACTGATGTCACATAGGATGTATGATAGACTCAGGGGAATGCATATAGATGAATGTGGCTCCAGAAGTCTGGATGGCCCCGCCACGGTGGTCTAGTGGCTAAGGTACTCGGCTGCTGACCCGCAGGTCGCGGGATCAAATCCCGGCTGTGGCGGCTGCATTTCCGGTGGAGGCGGAAATGTTGTAGGCCCGTGTGCTCAGCTTTGGGTGCACGTTAAAGAATCCCAGGTGGTCAAAATTTCCGGAGCCCTCCACTACGGCGTCTCTCATAATCAAATTGTGGTTTTGGGACGTTAAACCCCACAAATCAATCAATCAATCAGAAGTCTGGATGGTGAAACAAGGAAAACTAGGGAAACTAGGGCAAACTAGGGAAACCTTGCGGACGAGTGCGTTTTTTTTTTATTGTCAATCGACAGCAGGCATTGTGCGTGGATAGCTGCTATTGCATGCTCCCGCCATGTGACTTTAATAGTTGCTTCTTTTCGTCTACGCTTCAGCCGCATTTTTCACCTGCGCTTGCCAGCTTTAACACATGGCTGAAACATATGATTGGCAGGGCGATGTTCCAACTTTGTACTTCACTTTACACTTCATACATTTTATACTTCAATCTGATGAAGAAAGCAACAGCAAAAAAACCCATCAAGCGTGTTTGTATACTATGAAAACAAATAATGGCAGCTTAGCACAAGTGCTGCCATAAGAAAGAGCCGAGCTGGGTGACTTTCCTTATTTCTTGTATCTTTTTTATATCGGTGTTCGTGCATTGCCTGCACAAATCATAAAATGCACTTCCTACAGCATAGAGAAGGCCATCAGAAAAGAGTGTGTTGGAAATCATGGCTTTCTGAATCAGGCTTAGTGATCTCTTGTTGCGCCAAGCAATGCAATGCATCGAGAACAGAAAAAACTTGGCTTCCGCGTTTGGAAATGCATTAGAAACTGTGTAACATTGCAGAATTGTTACACCGTTGTACCAATTCTTATAAAAACACAACGTGATTTCCCCAACTCAGTTTAGTTTTAGGAAACATTGATCTACGGAAACGGCATTATTAGAACAAAAAGCGTACATATTATCCAAAGTTGAAAACAAATATGCCGTTCTGAGTATGTTTGTTGATTTTTGTGAAGCCTTCAGCAACATTCAGCATTCCAGGTTGTTTGAAAAGTTGCAGTGCTATGGAATTCGTGGTCATGCACTAGACGTAGTAAAAAGTTACCTTAAATATCGCAAACAGGCGGTTGAAATAGATAGAAAATTCTCAGAGCTGAAGCCTATTACTAAGGGTGTACCTCAGGGAAGCATCCTTGGACCCCCTTCTTTTTATAGCCTATATATATGATTTAAGTCGTATTTATCCAGATGTTAAATACGTCTTATAAGCCGATGATGTCAGCATGTTTGTTTCAGCTGAAAATAGTATCACGCTTGAGGAAAAAATGAACCGTTTTCATGTGAAACTAAAGCTCTGGTCATGCTGTAATACTTTAAACATAAACACTAGTAAAACAAAGGCGGTACTATTCCGTACTAAAAATAAGCCTGTTAATGAAAACAAACATCTCAAGTATGGCGATACATATATTGAGCTTGTAAATAGTACAAAAATTCTCGGAGTTACATTTTCGAGCAATATGCTTTGGACTGAACACATTGACGGTGTGCTAAGTCAGTTATCCCGCGTAGTGTGTATGGTGTACAGTGGCAAAACTGTTCTACTATACAAGGTAAAACTCTTACTTTATAAATCAATTTTCTTTTCACAACTTACCTATTGTTTCTTGGTATGGGGGACTATAACTTACACGAACTTGCAAAAACTGTACCTGATGCAAAAGAAATATATTAGAATCATTTTTAGCTTGCCTTATGATGCTCGCACAAGCGAATTGTTTCAACAAGCTGAAATACTACCCGTAGATCGTCTCTACAATTTTAGGTTAGCATTGGCAATCTGGTCTGAATTGAAAAAAGTCGACATTTTTTGTATTACCTCTCAAAACTGCAGCCAAATATTACATTGTTTGAAACACGAAATAAAAAAAACATGGCAAATAAAAACTTCGAGAACAAACTATTCTACAGATAAGTTATCCTACATAGTTCCTACGTTACTTATTAAATATGTGAAAAGCTGGCATAGATGTTTTACATTGTACACATATTCAATTGCGTGATATACACATGTTTAGTTTTTAAGATTTCTTTGCAGGTGCTGTATTATCAAGGTTGCTATTTTTATTTTTGTAATTTGGACTTGATTTTTATATCTTTATTTATTTTTTATCTTTTAATCTATTGGGAGCTTTTGTTATTGTTGCTGACTTCACATTGCTGATTGTTTGCCACTGCTGTCGGGCTAAAAGGTAGATGTGGGCCTTTGTCAAGCTGCCTCGTTTGGAGAGCAGCTTTTACCTGCAGCTGTCCTTCATGAAACTATTGATGAAAAATAAACATTATTATTATTATTATTATTATTATTATTATTATTATTATTATTATTATTATTATTATTATTATTATTATTATTATTATTATTATTATTATTATTATTATTATTATTATTATTGTTGTTGTTGTTGTTGTATGTTGTGGTGGTTTTCTACCACTCCTGCTGGTAACTACAGAGATGTAAACTTAGAGTGCTATATCATAAAGTACATTTTCAGTATCGAGTAATGTGTTTATTCGCTAGTTCAAAAATCACTTAAGATGTAATTTGAGAACACTGAAGTGCATCATGCCATTATTAAGAACCTAATGTGCTTATTTTGCATTATCAAGTGAAATAAAGAATGCTCTTGAGGTTATGTTTTAATGGGTTTATAAAAGAATCGGAATATTTCTGGGTCTTTGTAAACGAGCATAACAACAATTCATGTGCTTAAATGTAAATGCAACTATCTTCTCCAGTGTACGCCCGGAAGTGAAAATAGTTGTTCCGAAGTGCTCCAAGATACAAAAATAACTGCTCCAAAGAGGTCTGAAAAGAAAACTCTTGCTGCTCCAAGAATTACTCCAAACCAGAAGTCTTCGGCAGCATCACTTATTATATTAGGTACAATTGCATTTTTTGTGGCAAGTATACTCAAATCTCGTTAATTTGAACATGCTTAATTCGAACTTTGGAGGAGACGCTCTAGGTGCCGACCAGTGCGGACGCGCGAAGATCGGCTCCTGCTTTCAAGAATGCTTTCCTGTGGTATTCACGAATTTGTCGTCGAGTGTTTACTCTCATCGTGTGCCTAAGTTCTCAAGAAATCAGCAGATACCACCTTTGTGCCGGTGAGTGGACTTTTAAACCGTTTTTGGGACATTTTTACACGGCAACGCCACCGGGGGATTCAGGCCTAACCAAGGAGGCGATTGTCGCCGATGCGCCGGCCCGGCGCCAACGCGACTCAACGCTCTGCGCGTTCCAGTATCTGCAACTGAGAATGGAATACGAAGTAGATGGAGAGGACATCTCTCCAGAGGATTGCACGGAAGAAATGGGTTGGAAGGAAGCCGAAACGAGACGCTCAAGAAATAAGCAAGCCGTGGTTAGCGTTCCTGCTGCCAAGGGTTCGACCGAGGCCGGCGTTGCGGGAGACGCTCGAGCCAGTCGTAGTAGGTATGACGCCAAGCATACAATCGTGCGAGCTGGACGCATGCCGCCACAACCTAAGGACTTCAGCAAAATTGTGCTACGACTACGTGGAGGATTAAATATCTCGAGAATTGGCACTGGAGCCGTGGCAGACGCGATAGTACTGGCGGCCGGCGTCAAAGAGGAAGATGCCATGCAGGACATCATCTGTTCCAACTTGCAGCAGAACATTATGGTGGCAAGCACTCCGGACCAAGACAGAGCTTCAAGATACCTCAAGGTCAAGCAAATTGACATTGGAGGCAAAGTTTTCGAGGTTAGCGCGTACGCCGCGGCACCCCACGACACTTGTAAAGGAGTGATTCGCGGGATCCCCGTAAGCGATACTCAGGACATTTTGACCCGAAAAATTGTGAACGCGAACAACCCGCTCGCGCTGCAGGAGAAGAGAATCAAGGACACCGGGACAATCATCATAGCGTTCGAAGGACACAAGGTGCCCAGATTCGTGAGATATGGACCTTCACTTTTGCAGTGCTCCCTTTACCGCAAGAACATCGATATTTGTTACGTCTGTGGAAAGCTGGGACATCGGTCTGACGTCTGTCCGAACCCAGCTGAAACAATTTGCAGAGGCTGCGAGATCAAGAACCCAGATAGCCTGCACCAGTGCAATCCAAGATGCAGGCTGTGCGACGGTCACCATCCCACGGCAGACAAGGAGTGCAAGAACAGGTTCTTAGTGCCATACGTCGTCAGACGCAGACGTTGGGAAAGATCGCGAGCAGCCGCAGAAGCCCGGGACGCATCTATCACATCGAGTCCAGACATCAATGACAAGCAGCTTATTCCAGCCTACGGGACCCAGAGCATCCCGACTACACAAGAACAGGAAAGGCGGCCCCACTCAAGGGGGAGGTCACGTTCCAGAAGAGGTTCTAGACCCAAGGCCCGCTCCCAATCACGGGGGCGCTCGAGTTCTCAAGGGTCGGGTCGGGTCGGGATCAGCCTGGGCGGCACCCGAATGGCCAGCTGCCTGGCGTTCAGTTCGAGATCACGGCTTCACACCCGGGGAGGACGCCTGCAGTTACTTCGAAAGGCAGCTGGGCTGAGCGAGTGCGCAACGGCGGGGCAGAGGTGATGACAAGTAAGCTGCCAGAGCATGATAGAATTGCACAGCTAGAGCAAGAAAACGCGAGACTTACAAAATCGAATGAGAAGCTATCAGCTGAGTTAAAGGAAATAAAAATTCTTCTCACTAAGCTAACCAGCGCGCAATCTTCACAGCCAATGCCTCAGCCAGTTGATGTCCCTGTGGCTGAAAACGTGGGGGACTCGAGAACCGCGAAAAAGAGGGCAGTCATGGCATAACACGTGGAAGCCAACCAAACGACCATGTCAGATATGAAAGAGGTGTTTGACACGCTCAGCAAAGTAGTGGCCAATCTTAGCGAGCAGATGGGTAGGCTACAATCAAGCGTTGCGGCACTGGAAGAGCATATGACTTTGCGCATTACAAAGCTCGAAGCAGATCTGCACAACACAGCAAGGCCTCATGCACCAAGCTCACCCCTTCGGCCACCAATACTAGTGGTACCAAACCTGTCGACAGGTGCAGCATCAGGCTCTGGCCGCCCATGTAATAACCATGATGGCAGCGCTACGTGAAGCATTTCGTATCTGGCAATGGAACTGTAGAGGTTACCTTAAAAAGAAGGCAACCCTGCAGCAGTATATCAGGAGCAGCGAAGAAAAGCCTCATATTATAATATTACAAGAGACCCTTTCACCGCAAGCAACGTTGCCTGGATTCCGGCCTGTAATAGGGGATACTGAAGGGAGGGGAGTCTGCACCTTCGTATGCAACAAACTAACGCACGTAACCCACGACCTCAAGATAGAAGCAGGCCGGTTGGAACACGTCTTGGTAGAGATAGTGCCGGGTACCAGCAACCGTCAGAGCATTTTCATTCTGAATATATACAGCAGTCCAAAGGAACAAAAGCAAGGGTTCAAGACGGTTCTAAAGAAAGCTGTTAATATCGCCGGGGAATGTCCACTCGTCATAGCTGGTGATTTCAACGCCCCTCATCATACATGGGGTTACAAGTACAACACTGAGAAAGGAAATCGACTTTGGCAAAGTGCCAGTGAACTTGATCTCACCCTAATCACAGACCCCAGCCTACCAACAAGGCTTGGTACATCTTGCTGCAGGGATTCCACCCCGGACCTTACATTTGTAAGGAACATCAAGAAGGCCCAGTGGATGAACCTTGCTGTAGACCTAGGGAGTGACCACTACATTCTTGCCACTACCTTCTCCGTGGAGCGTAAAAAGCAGAGAGAATTTCACTTCACAGACTGGGATAAGTTCAGGAAGATAAGGATGGAAAGGGAACAAGATGGCCACAGACAAGGCTTGGAGCAGTGGGTCAAACAGATTAAAGATGACATCAAATCCGTCTCCTCCACCATTACCACAGATTTTCCGGTTGAAAGATTGGATAGCCGACTCGCTCATCTTCTTGAGGCAAAGCAAGCACTACTGAACCGTTGGAAGGGTCAGCGCCTGAACCGAAGACTGAGGAAGAAGATAGCTGAGGTAAACAGATCAGTCGAGGAACATTGTCGCGCACTATCGAGGCAGCAATGGGACGAAATCTGCAACTCCGTCGATGGTCAGATGCGCAATGGCAAGACATGGAATATGTTAAAGCATCTCCTCAACGAAAACACCACCAAAACAAATCAAAAGCATGTTATCGCTCGAATTTTGCATAAAGAGATAGGGCGCACTACAGAACAGCTAGTTGTCCAGCAGCTCGTGCATAAGTACCTCCCAATAAAAAGAAGGATTGGCACCACCAAGTAGACAGTACCAGGGCACGCCAAATCCAGGTCTTGAGGGCGACTTTAAGATCGAGGAGATCAGAAGAGCCTTGCATGATCTCAACGGCAGGTCGGCCCCTGGCCCGGACGGTATATCAAACAAGGCCCTGCGTAACCTTGATGACGATTCAATTGAAACCCTGAGGGATATGATCAATTCAGCATGGAAAGAAGGCAGGGTGCCAGAGCAGTGGAAGCTGGCCAGCACGATCCTTATTCCTAAGCCAGGAAAGCCCCCTAACTTGGACAACATGAGGCCAATATCCTTGACATCATGTATCGGCAAGGTCGCAGAACATGCCATACTGCACAGGATAAACAAGTACTTGGAAGATAACAACAAATATACACACAATATGGTTGGATTCAGGGCAGGGCTATCCACACAAGATGCATTGAAGCTTATCAAACACCAGGTCATTGACAATGAAACCAGAGACGTGAGAGCCATTCTGTGCCTAGATCTAGAAAAAGCGTTTGACAACATCCACCACTCATTCATACTCGAAGCAATTTCCAAGCTTGGTCTAGGGAAAGCCTTCTATAAAACTACGTATGGTCCTTTCTTACAGATCGGAAAGCCGTGATGAAGATTGCAGATATCGAGACCGCAGCAATCGAACTAGAAGCAAGGGGCACGCCACAAGGGGCAGTGATTTCACCAATGCTGTTCAACATTGCCATGATTGGACTGTCAAAGAAATTATCGAGCATTGAAGGATTGAAGCACAGCATCTACGCAGATGACATTACCATCTGGTGCACAGGTGGAAGCGAGGGGCAGATTGAGAGCGCTCTGCAAGAGGCGATTGACACCGTAGAAGACTACCTTCGCCCTTCCGGGCTCAAGTGCTCCTCGAGTAAGTCAGAACTTTTGCTTTATTCGGACTGCACGCCGCGGACCGAAGCTTAGGGGATGGAAGCCGTTAAACCAGATAGACATCCATCTCCGTACAAATCAAAGGGATGCCATCCAGAGGGTCGACTCCATCAAAGTCCTGGGAATGCTGATAGAGTCTACCGGCGCCAACAGCAAATCTATAGCCAAGTTAACTCGGAAAACAGACAGTGCGGTGCACCTCATACGCAGAGTGGCCAAAAAAAGAAATGGGATCAAGGAAGACAACCTCATCAGGTTGATGCTTGCGTTTGTTCTAAGTCACTTCACATACGAGGCAGCAATGCGCAACTGGTCAAGAGCAGAGTCCGAGACACTGAATGTGCTCCTCAGGAAAGTTATCAAGAAGGTCCTGGGCCTACCCATACATACGAGCACCGAGCGTCTGCTTGAGCTTGGCATACACAACACGCTCGAAGAAATAGCAGAAGCCCAAGAGAGAGCACAGTTTGCAAGGTTATCTACTACAAGGTCGGGGAGAATGATCCTGCAGGAGCTGGGCCAACACCCAATAGCAATCAGACGCAATTACAATGATATCCCTGACAACATCAGGGAGACTATCACGGTATCTCCTATACCGAGAAACATGCATCCAGAATACAACGTCGGAAGAAGAGTAGCGAGGGCCAGGACTATACTTCGTCAAGTCTCAAACGAGGAACGAGGGGTCGTATTTGTTGACGCGGCTTCCTACGCCAATGGGAAAGCGTTTGTGGCAGTGGTAGTCGATGGGGCTGGCCATGTCGTCAACTCAGCGACGGTCAGGACGAAAGACCCAATCATTGCGGAACAAGTGGCCATCGCCTTAGCACTCAAGATGGATAACATTGAAATCGTCTACAGTGATTCCATGGCAGCACTACGGGCGTTCGCCAAGGGGACGGTCTGTGAACAAACGCTGAAAATACTGCAAGGCAAGAACATAACACATCATCTTCTGAGTTGGTTCCCAGCTCACCTTGGACAAATCAACGATTCCCCTCCCAATCTCAACGAAGCAGCACACGAGGCGGCGCGAGAACTCTCCAACCGCGCCTCCCCGGGGATGCGTTTTACCGGTGAAGGGGATAACCGGGAAATTCTTACAACATATAACGAGCTCACTAAACATTTCTACCTGTCTAGAAGGATTTTCCCTCCACCTCACAAAAATCTAACCCGGCCCCAAGCACTTACATTAAGGCTTTTGCAAACGCGGATGTACCCTACTTTGAAAATGTTACTACATCATGTACCCTGACCTATACCCGAGTAATCTTTGTCCACATTGTGGGGAAATAGCTTCATTAGAACACATGCTCTGGCAGTGCACCAAATTCGCTCATTTATCGCACATCACTTCTGCCAGATGGGAGGCGGCAATCCGCAGCTCGTCCTTGGCAGATCAGCTCTGGGCTGTCCACCAAGCCCGCGAGGCGGCTGAGGAGCTTGGCATCTCAGTCCCCACGTGGGAGCTGCCCGAAACACAGTGATCTGTGTTTTGGAGGACCAAATAAAAGTTTATCCAATCCAATCCAATTCGAACTTTCACTTAATTCGAACTCATGATGAGGTCCCGACAAAGTTATGTGTTTCCCAATGGGCAAGAACTCCCGCTAATTTGAACGCACAAGCACTTGCAACGGTTAATTCGAACATACCACTCTCCGAAAATGCTCTCAACACCCCGCCCAATTCCGCAGCGGCACCTCTGACACCTCAACGCTGCGCGTGAAGGAAAGCAAAAGGAAAGAAACGGTTGCGGTGGAATGCTTGCGCTCTTTCAAATGCCGATCTGCGATGCGCCTGTGCCACGCTTCTCCCTGTTTCGGCCCTGCCACGTAGAAACCCTTCTCCTTCCAACACCACGCGCAAAGAGACAAAGGAAAAAAACAAAGCTGTCGCGGTTTGGAGCTCTCTCTCACGCGCCGGTGCCATGCTTCCCCTTTTCCCGTCCCTTCCACGTAACCTTTCTTCTTTTAATGATGTGCGCGACGAGGGCAAAAAAAATTGGCCCTGTATCTGCATGTAATCTGCAAATGTCGTCGAAAGACAATAGTCTTGGGTGTGGAGAGAGTGAACAAAACATTTATTTCAAGTTCTGCGCAAGAAAATTGGTGAAAAGTATTCCAGAGGCGCTGCGTTAGAGTGCCTCGAGCGTGCAGCAGAGGCGAACGAGCGCATCAAGTAACGTCACTCGTGAGACATAAGCCCCATCGGGCAGTTTTTTGGAAAACAAAGCGCGTGGCCCTGAGACGGGTGTGCGCGCCCGTCTCAGAGGTGACGAGGTGTACAACGCAAGGCGGCAGGTAGGTGCCACCACCATCTCATCTTAGCAAAACGTTGAAAACTCTCCCCGTTCCGTGCAAGCGCTGCATGGTCATTACAGCGTGATAAGTGCTACTGTCCTTATAATTACTTATGTATGCCTTTCTAGTAAAATACGAACATGCAGAATATATACGTGTTGTTATGGTGCCTCAGATATGTGCAATATTTGCTTTTTATTCGACAAACGCGCACGTTAACGCTGATTCTTGAGCAACATTGGTGGGCGCTGCGGAGGGGGTCGGCCGTTTGGGTATTGGCTGGTGCTGTCCCGAGTGCCTGGTTCGCGGCAATGGTGACAAACAGACAAAAGAACAGACAGACAGACATACAGACAGACAGGCAGGCAGGCAGGCAGGCAGGCAGGCAGGCAGGCAGGCAGGCAGACAGGCAGGCAGGCAGGCAGGCAGGCAGGCAGGCAGGCAGGCAGGCAGGCAGGCAGGCAGGCAGGCAGGCCAAAATTTTGCGTCAAAAGCCCCCAAAAAGACTATCGCCTTTAAAAAAATGCCGATTTGTTTCTTTCCGCGTGGAGACGCTCCTCCTTTCTCGTCACGTGCTGGCCACGCTGCGGCTTTGGTGCACAGGGTAGTAGCGGAGATGCAGTCTTTGTTGAGGTCGTCTTAAGAGAGTGCGACGCTGGACATTTTCCACAAATATTACGTATACTATCAGACAGAGCTAGCCATGAGATGTTGTAATAAAGAACTGGTATATTCTAAACTGTAACAGTATACAACATGAAAATCAGTAGAATGAAAGGCTAGGCCTTGCATTTCATTTAGACAGCTTTCTTTAACTTGAACTCATGCCAAACAAGTGGCACCGATATACAAGGGTAGCATTTCACTGTGGTACAGCCACAAAATATGCTGGCCACTGCAGTGCTGGCATTATTTATATATTCGATATATAGTACTATTATAAATAAAACTTCAGCGACTTGGAAAAGTGCAATAAGAGGAAGAAGGAATAGGGATCTAAAATTTTCCAAAAAAACTGATGTCATGAGACATGTTCTAACTTCATATGCATACTTCTTTCTGTTGGTAATGCACTCAGCCCTCACATAACAGAATGGTCTCTTACAAAAACCTGTAATTCTGCACTTCTTAGTCACACTCCTTTTTAGGTTTCCTGCCCCAATGTGCAGTTTGACCAAGATAAATCTACACCAACAGCCAAAATCATTATTATTAGTAGCACCTTCAGTGGCCTTGGCGCCACTGCTAGACACACTAAGCTAAATTTCGTGCTCTTCTGTGCACAGGTTGGTGCAAAATACCATCATGCAAGGTGTTTTAAGACTAGCTATGCATGCCTTGAGGTTTTGTCGAGCCCTGCCTGGTTGTGGTCATGTTGTGTGGATGTGTATTGCATAATTCTCCTGCTAATTATTATAAAGGGTGATGTAGAAGAAAAACAAGGGCCTAATAGCGATTTTCCCGCAGATGATCTTAAATACTGTCACAGAAATAAGGTTTACGTAAAATCTCAACTTCAATTTGAAATGCCGAGTATCTAAACCCACCTTTGTCTCATCTATATTATATACTGGCGTCACTTAAACTGTAGAGAAAGTATGAAAAGTGTGAGACAAAGGGTGAATAGAGTTCAAGAACGAGTTGCCAAATTGAAAGGCAAACAGACGATTTGAAAAACAGAAGCCGGCCGTAACATAATTGTGATATGTGGCACCCACGAAATTCTTACGTTGGAAAGGATAGGTTTAGCTATAATACAAAAGTATTAACCATGAAACGTGTCTATCACGTTGAAAAAAATTAACTAGGCAGGATTGACATGCCGTTCTGTGGTTTGGTAAATATTTCGCCAAAAAAGAACGAAAATTACGGTTCTGCGTAACTGCTGAAAGCCCGACAAGTGTAAGAGTATCAGAGAGTTTTCGTTCACAGTTCGTTAACTGTGCAGGATATTGTGGTAGTCCTCAACACATAACCCAAGAAGGTTGTGATAACGTTGTCTGCCACGTTTGATCATTGGATACAATGCTTGGCTGCTGGCCTATATTTCGTGGGTTTCATCTCAGCCGTGGTGGTCACAATTGAGTGTTAGTGCACTACTGTGCACTGTCAGTGCCTGTTAAAGAAGGAATGATGTTTGAAATTTCGGGAGCCCTACTCTACGGCTCCCTCATAATCATATCGTTGTTTTCGTAGTGTACGCCATATATATTATTATTGTGCCAAGATTTTGCTTCCTTAGAATAAACTAAAAATAACGTCCGTGCTGTTCGCATAATATGAGCATGTGGAAAATAAAATAGCTCTGAACAGCTCGTTCCTAGATTACTGGACAAGCAAGGGCCGTAATTTGTTTAAATGCATGATGTTAGAAAAATGAGCCGTTGTTCTCTTTATTATCTTTCAATGCGAAAATCTTAGCGAACAGAGGGATCACCTAGAGGCGAATTCATTAGTTTAAACACTTGATGTCTTAATTATTGAGACGTGACGGCTTCGCGCGTACACGATTTAAAAATAATTCCAAAAAGCCGTAGTCTAAAACCACAGCTGATGGTGATTAACTGTAGACGCGGTGCAGCCTATCGCTTTAGGAGAGGGTCCATCCTTGTTCAGTAGGAGCAATGGTAGTACCAACCCACGAGTCTTAGGTGCACTGCCACACTTTCAAGCCATGCCCTTTCACTGAAAGTTGGTGCATACAAATGAACTGGAGCATCTGAAACCTAATAAAAGTGTTGGGAGCGGAAAGTAACAGGAAACAAGAGAGAAGACAAACAAGTGTCTTGTTAGTTCGCACTCCCAATACTTTCATTATGAATATATACCAACTAGCCCAAATATCAACCCTTCTACATCTGAAACTTTCCTTACAGAACTGCACGACTACGTTCTCAAGACAACGCATAATATGATGAAGTTAGTGCTTGTTGGTGACTTCAACTTTACTGGAATGGAGTGTGATAATTTAATCGTCCACAACAGGGAGGCAAACAGGTGCAAACTAATTCGGATATCATGCTAGCTTTTTTCATATCTCAACGTGTAATCCAAGCAAAGTAACACACGTCCAAAAGCGTGTGTTTTTGAACCTTTTTTTTTTATTTCTAACCTAACAGAGGGTGAAAATGGGTGGAACATATAATATCTGACCATTAATTGGTACTTACTCTATTCCAATTTTATTTACTGGAAAAAAGAATATAGAGTGACACCTCGGCAAAGTAAATCTGCCTCAGCAGCTTCACGAACGCTCAGGATCTACGTACAGGACAATTTCATATAGGTGCCAAGTGTCACTATATGATTTTAACTTAGCATATACACTAAAATTCATA
>WOVY01015100.1:0-177500 GCA_013436015.1 Rhipicephalus annulatus
TATATATATATATATATCTATATATATTATATATATATATATATATGCGCTAAAGAACACCAGATGACCAACATTTCTGGAGCCCTTCATGACTGAGTGCCTTATTATTACATCGTGGTTTTATGGGATGCCGAACCTTGTCAATTAGTCTTCTCGCTAATAATATGTATATATTTAATTTTGCATTGCAGCGAAGCGTTGTCAGGCGGTATTGGACCAGCTTCGCTTCGATTATCCACACATTTCGCCGAAAAAACGTGAAACCGCTCATTCATTCAAGATCGGTAATAATGCCGGTTTTACGCGTGCACGACTTTGATTGCGGTCGGGCTTCCTTCCGATCACATTTCTTGATAATTATTGGCTCACTTGCAGAAGCTGCAAAAAAGTAAATAATTGCTAAAAAATTAGGCCCGGATCCGGCGATGATTGCGCGCAGCACTGCACCGCTTGTATCCGTATAATGTGAAATCGGCTGACCAAAGTGAACCCAAGTAAGGAGACAACAAAGCCAATCACTAGAAAGTACGAATACGAATGAAAATAAAGGTCGAAAGAGAGCAAAAATATGCAGAGAGAATGAAGTTAACATTACGTTGTAGAGCACCGTCGCACTCAAATAACGGCAGTTTGGCTGCTATAACATTGTTTACGTACAACCGGAATAAAACACTATAACTTATAATTACTATATTTACTAAATTCTTAACTTTTACCAAACAACCAAACATCTGCAGTCAATCGTGAATTTTAAACCAGCAGTACCTAGCATTAGCAGAACATATAGTTAATAATATTCATTATTGCCTACACTCGCCATGTAAGCCTGTTGTGCATCAATGCGAGCGAACAAGGCAGGCAAGGAAACCGCAGCTCATTGTTTATCGCAACGAGGCTTGCTATATGGCCCCGCATGTTAGACGCAAGCATGCCTGCGGCATTATGCAGGCCAATGATATTCCGAACAGGGTGAGAAGTCATAGAGTTGTCGGGAAGCTTCCCAAGAGCTGAAACCTTCCATGCGAAGAACAGTGTTTCAAACGGGGCTATCCTGACCAAAAAATCTATTAGAAGCTTACGTCACAAACAGCTTTATATGAGAACGCGCGTCATATACTAGGGCGAACATGCGAAGGCGCTGTTTGAATACTTTAGCTCGGTTCACAGAGATACAAGGCCAACTAATAGAAATGCTTCACAATATCGATCATGGCGGTATGTAAACGCACCCACCTTTCTTAACAAAAACCTTGATCTCCCTTCTTCAGCCCAGGATAGCCAGGTAGTCCAAAAATGAGCTAACCTCCATTTTCTTCTCATTATTATTTCCTTCCACCATTCCTTGATCTACCATTCTTCAACTTTCGTTCCCCTCTATTTATTACTATTGCAGGGTAGCCTACGGACTCTACCTATCCTTCACTTTATACAGCAGTTGCTATGCTATGGAGGCTAGCGAGACTTCTGGCAGTACTTGCATTGATATCATAAAATTATTCCATGATAATTTCTTCCAATTACTTGATGGGAATTCTTTTTAGGCGAGTGATAAATAAAAATATGATCTGCCATAGAAATAAACAGCTCAAGTTATTTACACGATTCTCAATCAGTCGTTCTAAAGCATCTCTGATTCACTATAGTGGCCTCAGCAATCCATTTCCGTAGCGCGACGTTGAAGGCAATCGCAGATGCCTCATTTACAACCACAAATTTCTAGCGCATGGCACGCGGACTTACGCATTTTTTATCACCAAACTTCTGCCATAGAATCTACAACGTTGCACCTGATGTACGAAAAGGTGTATAACTAAATTTCCTGCCTCTTTTGTACCCTTCTTCTTATTCTCCTAAGGGCAACGGGTCCATTCGAGGTGTCTTTTTGCCACACTACAATAATCGTCATCGAACTTGCTTGCGTTTGCTTTCTCGAAAGCTGTGCCGCTGTAGTATGACCTGCCGAGTTCTATGCCATCCTGATAACCGCATGCGATTTGCTACCGGGAAGTAGAAGCTTTCTGTGATAATGCAAAGAAAACACGCGAAGTAGAAGACGTTTTAAACCAGAAAACATTCCAAATATTTTTTTGTCTAAGAGGATACTCCGAACTATAAAGCTTCAAATCGAGGACTTTTCAAATGCATGTTAGGCACCAGCTGTGTCTAATGTATTCGCAACGCATACCTGACTAAATTCGGCAGTGCCATTGGCACACGTGAAACCGTAAACAAAATAAGTATGTATATATATTCTGTACGTTGGAGGCCGAAATCATTCACAGAGAATGAAGGCTATTTGGGTGTGTTGGTAGTTTATCGTACTTCAAAAAATTTACCACTCTAATCAGACAAAATACAAAATAAACACAAGGCAAACGTTTCTCCCAGGTTCAGGGCACTACGTGCTCTGAAGCACATTCACAGAGAGTTGCCCTCGCCTTCTTTCGCAGCACAGACGCACGTTTTATCACATCTTCTCTTTCAACATGATCTCCAGCTCGTTCGTGCACGGCGCCGAAACCAGAACTTTCTGGAGAAACCGCGTGACGTGTTCACTTCCGGGAACACTGTGTGCGAACACAACGAACACCGTATAGTAAGCACCACCGGCGACTAACATGGCCAGGATGACCACGTACTGCACGTAGTCCACGGGTCGCAGTAAGGGTATCACGAACAAAGCAATCGACACTAGTAACTTGATTACCGCCAGGGGCAGCGGAACAGCGTATGGTCTGTGTGCATCCTTCATGGTGCGGCGGAAGCAGAATAGGCACAGGAGCACTGCGATTTCCCACGCGTTGTCCAAGAACACGGAAGCTTCGACGATGTATGAAATAGAACCGATAAATGTATAGCCCAAGGCTAGGGCTCCGCGGAGCATGATGGCGGCCACTGGGGTGGACGAGTGAACCGTGATGCAGGAGAAGATGGCGCCAGGTGTCCCTGCCTGGACGCCGCCAGGATGACGCGTGCGGAACTGAAGAAGCCGGCGCAGACAGTGCCGAATGTGCTTATGGAGACGGCCACTGGTATGACGATGGCGGCTCTGGCTCCCCAGGTGGCTGCGGTGAAGGACACGGCGATTGCTTCAGAGCTCGCGAAGGTGTACGAATCGAGGACGACGAAATAGGCGACGTTGGTGAGCACGTAGATGGCGGTTACCGTTAGGATGCCGATCAGGGTGGCCCTCAGAATGTTCTTGCTTGGCTCGGTGACCTCTTCAGCGATGAGGCATATTTGCTTCCTGGAACATAAAGAAAATAACAAAGGAAGTGGTTTCTACTACACATTGTTTTTGTTTCAGTCAAGCCTAATGAGTTCGACAGACTTCGCTGTGAATTTTGAATAGATATGGGTATATAGGGGAAGGCCCGTAGGGAGAAAGTTTGTGCCTGGCGTGTCAAGATCTTTACTCGGTGAAAGCTTTGATTCTTTAAGGGAAACACTCGTTTTAAAGACAGTATTTGTTGGAAGAACCAACAGCACGGGAAGGCGGGTGGGTTTCTAGTATTTTCTTCTCCCACTGATCACCTCCGGCTACGGGATCTATCGCGGTTTTAGTAGGCATGTAGGTGAAATTGACGCCCAAGGAGTATCCTATGGTCCTACTTAAGGATGCTACTCACGTGAGAACACAGTTTGAGCTTTATGTAAATAATCTGCAGGCTTCGGTGCTATATTGTGCATATCATAGATCACGTAATCACCACACTGGTTGTGCAACGGTATACTATAGCTTGCCGAAGTGCAGAGTTATATGTAATGCCTATTGTACTGTTATAAAAGCTGATAGTGAGCTCGACGTCGAGCTGACGTTGGCGTGGTATGACGTCATCATTTTCTCTAAAGATTCTTGAAGTGCTGGCGGAGCTCTGTGAAATTTACTTGACTGTCACGCACAGGCGTACGTGCGGCGAGCTGGCAAAAGGACAGGAGTGTGGGGGCATGCCAGTCTCATACATTAGGAATTTAGGGAGGAGGTGCCCAAAATCATCCCCATACAATGACATGATAGAGAGATAGGGTGCTGCGACAAACCTTTGCTCACCCCCCCCCCCTAGAAGGGGAAACCTGCACAGGCTTTTGGTCACGCAGAATGCTGGCGTTGAATTACAGCTTTAAACGGGATTTTCTTCCTATCCATTCCTCTGATTTCTTACTCACCTACAATGTCACTGACGCCTGCCACACAAGCTTTAAAATGTAATCGCATAAATCATTTTTGAAGATTTATCAACGCCTATCCTAGTTTGATATGCTGTCAACCACCTATAGCTGATAGCCGCCTTTTATGGACGCTTTATGCAGGTATGTGCCACACGTGACCGAAGGAAAGGTTTCATGACGGACGTGTCAGGTAGCTCACGCTGTTGATGAAATGACCTGTGATAGTGCTCGTGTTACACCAATGGCTTTCGATTGAAACTTTTGTGGGTGTTAGATAGATAGATAGATAGATAGATAGATAGATAGATAGATAGATAGATAGATAGATAGATAGATCTAGATAGATAGATAGAGATAGATAGATATAGATAGATAGATAGATAGATAGTAGATAGATAGATAGATAGATAGATAGATAGATAGATAGCTAGATAGATAGATAGATAGATAGATAGATAGTAGATAGATAGATAGATAGATAGATAGAGATAGATAGAGAGATAGATCGATAGATAGCTAGATAGAAGATAGATAGATAGATAGATAGATAGATAGATAGATAGATAAAAAAGTGCCTGAGGTTCCCAAGAACGCTGGGAGCTTAAATTAATAAATTATTTTTGCCATTAACTTGCAACTTAGCGACACTGAGGTGAAGTTTCTGTAATCAATTCTGACCCTCTAACCAACAAATTTGCCCCATATTTACTATGTATGTATGTGACCAAATAGTAATATTGTACGCAATCGACTAATGTTTTCTGCTGTATTTACTACAACTGCGCACACGAAGAAATTCTCGTGACATTACAGGTTCATTGAAGTGCCTTAATAGCAATAGTTTCAAAAATTTGATTCTCGTTGCTTGCTCATACTCGCATAGAACGCGGATACGAATGCTCACACTCACATATTTAATGCGGTTGTGACTACACATATTATTTCTCGCTTTGTTTCTAAATGTGTCTCGCACTCATGTATCCCTGACTCATACCCTCATATCCGGTTATTGTTCGTCACTCATGACGCAACTGATGATTACTTATGTTGCTGATGTCATGACTTATCAATCGTGCTAGCCATGGACTCGAACCTCTCTAGGCAAATCAAGGTATTTCTTACAGACTTTTCGACACTGTTTAACAACACTCATTCAATGGTGAATCCCAAGCGCTGCTCAAGAGACGCAGTGTCGCCAGGTGCAAACGTAGTGATTGATTGATTGATATGTAGGGTTTAACGTCCCAAAACCACCATATGATTATGAGAGACGCCGTAGTGGAGGGCTCCGCAAATTTTGACCACCTGGGGTTCTTTAACGTGCACCCAAATCTGAGCACACAGGCCTACAACATTCCGCCTCCATCGAAATGCAGCCGCCGCAGCCAGGATTTGATCCCGCGACCTGCGGGTCAGCAGCCGAGTACCTTAGCCACTAGAACCACCGCGGCGGGGGCAAACGTAGTGGCGCCAGGTGGAGATTATCATATTACTCATGCATTGGGATAAAAACATCGGTGAAGAAATGAAACAGAGGTAAAGACGGGACAAGAAGGACGCTCAAACATCGCGCTATCAGCGCGGCGTATGAGTCCTCCTCTTGTCCCGTCTTCAGCGCAGTTTTATTCGTCTACCTGCAACACTAACCAGCTCACTAATCACACTGTTAAACCTAAATACCTCACCCGGCAGCCATTACAACCTGACACGCTAATATTGAGCCTGTAATATTTCCGAGAGAAGTTACTTTAACGCAGCAGTCTATAATAATTTTATGACTTATGAATCAGGGTCGTAATTGTCTCAATGAAGCTCTCCTTTTTGCTTTACGTGGTTCCATCATTTTCTGAGGTATTTTCAAATAACATTTTTTCCCTAAATGTAATTACAATGAATAACGAGCTGTCTCAAGATGGTTAGGAATATATTTGTTTTTTTTGGAGTTATATTTATTTGTCTTGATGGTGGTCTAAGCGTAGGTAATATTTATTTGTCTTGATGGTGGTCTAAACGTAGGGAACATGCATTAGCGTAAACTATATACTTTCGGCTGTAAAAAAAACAATGCCCAGTGATATTGAATGTAGACGTGTAGGACGCATCAACGCCTACACAGCTCCACTCACCAGCCTCCGTAAGAGAAGAGTGCACCGTAAAACGCAAGGACTAGTCGGCTGGCAGACTCCGGCTTGTTGAATATGCCTTCATCTTGAAAATTGTTGCCTGAAATGAAAGCCATGTTGTATACGTCCTACTTTGAAAACAACAATTTTCTACCGTAACTGGTTGCAAAAAATATCCTCTTACTACAACAGGGAATTTCGGGAGGCTCTATTTCACGTGCGATTGAGAAAAAAAAGGGCAAAAGTAGCACGTCATTTTAACGGTAGCTACCAGCGCGACTGTTTGCAGTTAAAAGCAGACTAATCATGTTGGATTAGACGTAGCTTGGAGGAACTTTCATAGTGGTCTTCTTTCAAGTTCAATTTAATATTGAAATGCGTAGGAATGGTGTGTCTTTCAAACATTATGAGACCTTCAGAAAGTAAGATGACTAGGCAGGGTAACCTAACCAGAGATTCCAGCTTTTGTAGCTCTTCAGGTAGACAGGCCTCTTGTATATGGGTGGTTTCGGTAGCAGTGAGCAATAAGGGCTTAAAAGTAGCGGTACATTAAAAAATGCAATATTTATTAGGTTTAATCTACATTTTGGTTTATTTTTTCTTTCTTTATTCAATACTGCAGACCTTGTACAGATCCAAGCAGGGGGGGGAAGAATAAAACAACAACAAAACGAAGCAAACAAGTATAGTCAATGCAATTAGCAATGAGCAATGATCCCAATGCGATTAAATGCTACAATGAATCATTCCAGTCTGTTACGGTGCGGGGAAAAAAAGAAAATTTGAATAAATCTGTTCTCGAAAAATAAGGTGTCAAAGAATTAGGATGATGGTGGCGAGTAAGTCTTGATGTAGAAGATGAAAGATATGGTGAGGGGTTAATCGCTAGTTTATGATTCCAAAGGAGGTAAAGAAATTCCAAACGTGCAGCTTTCCGTCTCAGTGCAAGGTATGGAATGTTGTTAGCCTGCATCAGTTCAGTGGGTGAGTCATACGGTGAAAATTTGGAATAAATAAACCTGACTGCTTTTCTTTGCACATTTTCTAGGTGATTAATGTTGGTTTTAGTAAAGGGGTCCCATACTACACATGCATATTCGAGTTTTGGCCTAATTAGTGTGTTATAAGCAAGTAATTTAACAGCTGGAGGAGACTGTTTGAGCTTATGTCTTAAAAAATATAACTTGCGGTATGCAGAAGAACAAATGCTATTTATATGTGTATTCCACGACAAAGTATTAGTAAGAGTTACACCTAAGTACTTGTATGCCGTTTCCTCATGCAATGGTAATGAGCCTAGCCTGTATTCAAAGGAAAGTGGAGCTTTTCTGCGAGAGAAACGAAGATATACTGTCTTACCAATATTAAGTTTCATGTCCCATGTGTTACACCATTCGGAAATGTTAGCAAGAGCAGTGTTAAGGTGGTGCTGATCGTTAGGTGAAGTGATTTCATGGAACAACACGCAGTCATCTGCAAACAATCTAATTTCAATGCTAGGATCAATGACTGTAACGATATCATTAATGTATATCAAGAACAACAATGGTCCTAATACACTCCCTTGAGGAACCCCGGAACCAACCGGAAGATAGCCAGACCGCCGCTCATAACTTCCACACACTGGGATCGATTAGTCAAATAACTCCTAATCCATGTGATTAAAATTTCCGGAAGTTTAATTTTTCTGAGTTTTAAGATCAGTTTGTCATGCGGAACCCTATCAAAGGCTTTGCTGAAATCTAGAAATATTGCATCGATTTGACCATTTTTATCAAAACATGAAGCGAGTGAATGAATAACGGTAACTAATTGTGTAACTGTCGAGTAGCCTTTTCTAAACCCATGTTGGTAATTAGAGAGAACTGAATGTTCATCTAAGAATTCATTAATTTGATTGGCGATAATGTGCTCAATAAGTTTACAACAGGATGATGTAAGTGATATCGGTCGATAATTTTCTAATAAAGATCGATCACCTTTCTTGTGTATGGGTACGACTCTAGCTACCCTCCAGTCATCCGGTAGTTTACCATGAAGTAAAGAATTACGGTAAATTATAACAAGAAACTTGCAATAGACTCAGCATATCGCTTCAGAAACATGTTAGGAAGGTTGTCAGGACCACATGAAGATTTCGTTTTCAAGTTCAATAGCAATAGAAACCACGCCAGGGTAAGAGATGAAACTGACATCAGAGGGATGAAATGTTGTGTGATTGGCTGGACAAACACCAGACTTACTAAAAAACACTCTGGAAGTACTCATTCAATGACATGCGATGTCACTAGGATCATTAACAATTGAACCATTAATAGAAATTTGAGACACTGGCTTCTTTTTTTCGCTTATATAATTCCAAAACTTTTAGGATCTTCTGAAATAAAGTTTGGTAGCAACGTCTTAAAATAGTGGATCTTTCGAAGAGCTTACCGCACGTGCAAGGTTTTCTTTTAGTTCTTTTAGATTGCCAATAGATATGCATTGTTTTTTAATCTCTTTATTTTTCGCTTCAGGTGGATGATTTCACGCGTCATCCATGGTGTCTGCCTATTAACTAGTTTTTGTTTGGTTGGTACAAACGTATCTGTACAGAAATTACATATATCTTTGAAACGGCACCAAAGTGAGTTGACATCAGTGTCGGTGAAATCAGTTAGACATGTTTCCAAATGTTCTATTATGGATGCATCGTCTGCACGTGAGTAGTCTTTGAAAGAACGCTTCACAGAATTATTTGATTTCATAGGAGCAACAATGTGTAAGCAAACACCTGACAAGAAGATGATCAGAAATACCTTCTACAACTTGAAACTGTGCACTCTGATAATTGTCTGGGTAAAAAAACCAAATCCAGTACTGATTTCGAAGTACCTTGAACACGTGTTGGTTTCCCGCACTATCTGCACTAGGTCATGAGTTAACATTATGCTCAGCATACTATTGAAATGATTGTTGTTTTCAGAAAGTGATTGAAAGTCGCTCCCAATTAACGCCTGGTAAGTAAGGTCCCCTATTAAGAGTATTTTATGATTGTGGAATTGAGACAGGTGTTTTTCTAGTTTGTCCAGATACTCAGGGGTGGCATCAGGAGGCCTATAAATGGCACACAGCAAAAAGTTATGGCCCCAGCATGTGATTTTACGCATAAACATTCTAGGCGGGGATGTCTTGCAAAAGAAACAGCATCTAACGGGTTTTTTAATGAGGACAGCCACGGCCGCCTCCTCTAGAAGCCCTATCTTACGAAATATTTGATAACAAGGTGGGAAAACGTCCTCGTCACATATTTCAGTCCGTAGCCACGTTTCAGTTATGACGGCAATGTGGGGGTCTTGTTCTAGTAGGAGACTTCCAAAGGTACTGTTTTTATTTATTACACTACGAGCGTTTAGGTTGATTATACGTAAACTCTTGTCAAGCTCATTGAAAACGGGTCATGTGTCAGACTGCTGAGATCGCTGGTTCGTTATTTTGACACGCATGTTTTTTGTCTCATCCCAAAAGTATAGCTCTTTATCGACCTTTAGCTTGTCATGAAGCAAGTGCACTTTTTACCTTGTAGTTTTTCTGCTTTCGCGCTTTCCCACAGAAACTTCCGTTTCTTCAAAGTCGCTTGCGAATAGTCATTTTGAATAGATATGCCTGATCCTCTAAGTTTGCGACAGCTATCGAGTATCAGTTCTTTTCATTGAAATTTTGGAGATAGACAATGACCGGGCGTTTGCTGCCAAGGCGTCCAAGCCTGTGGATGCGGCCGATAGATTCACATTGTACGTTCATCGTATTCCCGCATTATCGTCGTAGAACTTTTTCTTTAAGAAGCGCTTCCGTTTCCTCGGGGCATTCAGAAACGCCATGAATTATTATGTTTGATCGCCTGTTTCTGTCCTCAAGATCAGTTAGTTTTCTTTGACTGGAATGTGATAACGTGTTCTATGGATTTTAAGCGTATTTTGAACTCCGTCTTCCGGTGATGAAGGTAGTTCAGACAGCCTTTTTTTCAATATGACTGACCATCTGCTGAAGGCTACTGATCTGCCCTTCGACATTAAGTAATTGCGCTTTCATTTCTGCAATGTCATTGCGGATTACAGTTTGACCTTCAAGCAACTGCTCAAACAATTCTTTCTGCGTGGGACCTGGGTTAGTTTCAATGTCCCCGCAGAGAAGCAACTTGCAGACGAAAAGACATTCATAGGCAAGGTTAAGGCACTTCCGTGGGCACGGCAGGACAATAATACCACGACAATCACTACGAAGAGAATAATTGTTACAACTGACCTGCAGAACGCAGAACAGAGATCTGGTTAGCGTCATGGCCAAGCCGCGTCCTTCGTGCCCACAAAAGGCAAATCGGTGAGGCGTTTTCTTTTATAGCATTTTCTTCGAATGACGTCACGCAGCGACTGCCGATTGGTGTCGCCAGCGGAGTCAAATTGCCAGGGTGGAACCACAGCGGAATTTGTCCGGCGGTGATATCTGGAGGAAGTTGATACTTGTCGATGATGCCGTCGTTTTCCCAGCACGTGTGGCCGCTCACAGCTGAAGATGCGCTAAACTGGAAAAAGCCCTGCAGAACGCAGAACAGAGATCTGGTTAGCGTCATGGCCAAGCCGCGTCCTTCGTGCCACAAAAGGCAAATCGGTGAGGGCGTTTCTTTTATAGCATTTTCTTCGAATGACGTCACGCAGCGACTGCCGATTGGTGTCGCCAGCGGAGTCAAATTGCCAGGGTGGAACCACAGCGGAATTTGTCCGGCGGTGATATCTGGAGGAAGTTGATACTTGTCGATGATGCCGTCGTTTTCCCAGCACGTGTGGCCGCTCACAGCTGAAGATGCGCTAAACTGGAAAAAGCCCTGCAGAACGCAGAACAGAGATCTGGTTAGCGTCATGGCCAAGCCGCGTCCTTCGTGCCCACGTCCTTCGTGCCAGTTTTTTTTACATGTGCATGCAATGTACTTGCATATAACAGTACTGTTATTAGCAAACGAGAAGCACGACACGTCTTTACTTACGGGTAGCAGTCGAAGCAAATACCGATCCCGTAATAATGACTGATATCAAAATGAGACACTTGATGCTGGAGAAGATGTCTTGAACTCTCGCAGATGCCTTCACGGAGAAGCAGTTTACAGATATAGCCAGGCCTGGGAAAAAATACAGGAAAGAGTTTATTTCCAATATCTAAATTATGTCGGTAATATCATGGAGTATACAACTATTTTAGAAAAATTTTGTCTTGTTGCTCTATATACTCCAGCTTGTGTCGATAACCCACACATGACTACTGTGGTGTCAATGAATTGAATATACTTTTAGACCGCAGCCTTACAAATTCACCGCTGGTTTCACAATAACGTTTCAACGCAGCCTGACGTAGGCACAGAAACTCATGACGTATAACAACCAGCGCCACGGTGGTCTAGGGGTTATTGTGCTCGACTGCTTGCTTTGTAGGTAACGGGATCAAATCCCGGTCGTGAAGGCTGCATTTTCAATGGAGGCAAAAATGTTTCAGGCCCGTGTTTAGGCGCATATTTAGGTGCATGGCAAAGAACCCTGGATGATCGAAATTTCTGAAGCCTCCTACTACAGCATGTCTCATGAGAACATTAAGGTTTTGGTACCTTCAACGGCATCAGTCATTATTGTGACATATACGAGCAGTATCTTCATCGTCAACCGTCAGTTGCACTCTGTGTATACAAATAAGCGAACTTTCGTCCTGCAACTTTGACACCGATTCTGTGATTTCAGTTCCACGTATGACGTGATGTTCTTACCCCAGCGAATGATGTTGGCTTGTCGTAATACATCCGTTTCTGCGATGCTGCCTTGCAAAGGCTAGACACTGAAAACTTTATATCAAGTTGAAAATTTCATTTGTGTTTCCATATATCAACACTGTGCTCAAAGAAAGAAAAATTTCTTTTTTTGAGACTCCGAAATGTGGTCAGTATTACCCCTAAGGTGCGAGAGGTAATATTCTTAACTGTTGCTTTCGAGCCCTTAAACATGGTGCTGTTGCAACATTCCATCGCCGTCATTCGAAATTTTATTCGCAGGACAATGTCACTATATTTTGCGTAAATTACAAATATCGGGAGAAATATTTGTCATTGGAAAATTTGAGTGTTCACCATCACTTATTTGTATCAAAAGTACTCCGTTATTTAGTCGTACAGTTTCTCATCACATCTGTGGCTTGCAGCTGTTATCCGAAGTCACCACATAGACTAAGGAAAGACAGAAGCTCCTCACTATCAATAAGTCCTTAGTGAAAAGTTTATTGTAGGCATATGAAAGAAGTTTTTATATTTATCAGACCTAATCATACTGAGAAGCTGAATTCATAGGAAGTTCCACCCTTTTATATCACTTGTTATTACAATAAATAGCATAGCGCGCAGCTGAGACCCATTAATGTAGGTCCAGTAGTTTAATTATTAAATATTAATTATTTTAGAAGATTTACGCTCAGAAATCAAGATATGATTATGAGAGGTGCCTTAGTGAAGGGCTCCAGAAGTTACGACCATCTGGTGTTTCTTTGGCGTGAACTGGTACCGCTCAGTACACAGGCCTCTGCCATTTCTCCCCCATCGAAATATGACCGCAGCGGCAAGGATCCAACACGAGACTGTAGGGTCAGCAGCAGGGCACCCTGAACAGTGATCCGTCACGGCTAATTAGAATCATCTTTATGATGATGGTGCTCGCCATCCCAACCCGCATGCTATAAGCCCAGCTCCTTGGCTGTCGCTTGTCATTATAATGATTATCATCCTGAGCCCTCAGCAGGGTGGATGTCCTTCTCGTGTTTTTCTACTGAACGTGGTATTGTGCTTGCTGCGCTCACACTATACCCGCAAACTTGTTTAATCTTGTCTGGCCACCTAACTTTCTGTCATTCCTTAACGTGTTTGCCATTTTTTTTTTGGAATGCGCTTCGAGTCTGTCAGATTTGATGACTTGGACTTATGTTGCCTTCTAGCTACGGTAACAACCAACCATGCCCATTTACTCTATTTGTTTCGACTAAGATCGCCTTATCTCACTTTATTTTCCCGGCCTGTTCTACTCTTTTCTTGCTCGCATTGGAACCTCTTCACCGCATAGCGTTTAACGCAAGAACGATCCGACTCACTAGTGAAGCTCAACGCCACGAGCACGGTCGTCTCGTAAGGGGCTTCGCAGGCAGGGTAGATGACGCTGAGCGCGTAGCTCGAGAAAGTGAGGCCCTGCAGCGCGGCGCTCATCGGATCCAGGACTAGGGAGTAGCACCACATCTGGAGGAAGGGCAGCGCATCGCCGAAGCGTCCCAGAACTTTGCTAGCAGCCGTCAGGTACGCGTAGTCCCCGCCAGACGCCGGCAGCAGCGTCGCCAGCTCGGCGTAGCACAGTCCACCTGCGGCAAGAGAAGGTGTAAGTTTATCACAATCCTTTATTACAGCGCTTATACAGTTTAAAAATAGTTGTTTGACTTTTTCTTTGCTACACATGTGGCTTTCGCTTGTATACCTACCTTAAGAAAGACGCGTTAATTCTTTTAGCAAGTCACGGGTTTATTTACGAATATATTAATTAAAATAGTCATATGGCCCAGAGGCACAACAGAAACAAAGGGAAATAATGAGTGCAAATACACGTAAAAAGGTAGAACAGAAAAAAAGTTTGCAAATTTAGTGGGCATCTTGTGATGCGAGTATGAAACTTTTTTCTTCTTATATGGAGACGATGGAGGCGGGAAGCTGATTGCAGGCGGCGCTTGTCCTCTGTAAGAGGACATCGTTGTAAGATCTGGTGTGCCAGGATTCTGTAATCATCTTTAAATAGACACGCTAAGTCCCTTTCAGAGAGTCGTCTTTTAAACTTTCATTTAAATGAAGGGTCTGAAGCTTTATCGCAGATAATAGGGAGTGAGGGTGCACCATAGAGTAAGTCGGCAAATATATCTGGAAGTGGCAATACTCTTCAGGAAGAGACAAAAGATGATTTGGCGAAGAATACCGACCAGTGTTTCATTAAACCACGTACTTTATTACAGGAAGTGGCCTTCGAAATTATCCTGGTCATAACGCGAATTTCGGAATAAGGCAGCAAGTTTGGCCCACAGGGTGTGTTCGTGTCTGACAGAGTAATATGGCTTGCACACTGGGCTGCAGGGCAGGGCCTCTGGAAAAACCTGCTCAGCAGCCCAGAACCTGAAGTCTAGACGGACATTTTGACTCAAGCCCCAGTTGTGGCCCTGTCTCAAGGTATTCCATCCGAGAGTGATGGGGAAAGTAGGTGTTTTCATGACGTACATTGACTTATTTTTCAATAACGCTTTTCTAACATCTTTTAAAACCCCGGCGTTAGTGATGCCATTCGAATAACATCATATTTCTCCAGGTATCACAGAACTTGCGCCTTACTTACTTTGAAGGTGAAGAGAAGGCAGTGTTGTTTCAAACAGTTCGAAAGTCTTTTGTATAATCTATTATTCTTGTTATTTGATTTGCATACACAGATAAACAAGGACATAGTGGAAAGAGGGAGAGAGAAAGCTGACAACTGCCACCTGGAGGGGCACAAGGCCTTCTCACTCCTTCGGGAGGAAGGAAGAAACAGAGGAAACAAAAAGTAGAGTGGAGAAAGAGAAAAGAAGATGAGGAAGGGAAAAATGGCGATGACTGACGAGTATGAATAAAAACATAAATAAAAGATAATAAAGAAATAAAAAAAGACCGTCTAATAATGGGTAACCAGGTCCGTTATGTTAATCTAACGCCTAAGAAAACTATACACAAAATTCAGTTTCAATAACCCTTTTTAATTTTGTGGTTCACGTTTTTATCCTTTCAAAAATACTGTAATAAGAAACTCACCTATGATGCTTAGTATTCCGCAGACAACCCACACCAACAAGTCTACACCAATAGAACCAGAGTTCCTGAATACGGAGCTAGGTGTGACGAAAATTCCTGAGCCTGCGAAAAATGAAGGCACATAAAAGAAAACAGCATTCAACCTAGTAAACCGAGTACCCGAAGGCATCAGAGCAATGAACACTGCCATGAGTCTATTATCATCTTTTAGCCAAGTTTTAATTTTTGTTTAGTAAGTAACCAAACTTATCTTCAGAAATGAATAACCAAAATAACAATGCACTCAATGTATTCATATAAGGAATCGATCAATTATTTATTCATGGCACAACTTTGGGCTCGGGTGGTTGGCTCGAATCGCTTGACAGTCCGAACTTTGGCTACTATGGTTAGGGAGAAGAAATTACTAAGTAGTGACTTTTAAGCTGAGAAGCGGCTCTGTTGAGCTCCGAACATGAGGCTGAGAAATATATATATATATTTATTTCTGCCTGGCCTTCAGTATTTCGAAAAGTGTGGAAAAGCTGGAGAGGAAGGCATACTGACAGACATGAAGCTATCAAAGCTTGGCGAGATTTATGCGGACCTGAAGTCATAGAAAAGTTCAATAACCCAGTTTTATTTGTCGCGATTTTGAGAAAGTTCTTATGATTCAAAGGGAACCTTATCAAAAATGAACGGGTGGAAAAATCCCTTTCCTGTTAGACACAACATTTATAAAGCAATGAAGTGCTATAGCCTAGTAAAACAGACTGGATGCTATTTTCGGTTCATTATTTTCAATATTGATTACTATGAGCTAAGCGGATGAGAGAAATTTTCCGCTCCTGTGAACCGTGACTGCAATTTCACGAAAATGCGTCAGATGGTGCACCAAATTAGTTATGGTGGTGGCCGTTTCTAAGTGAACCAGGTACTTTTTCTGTACGTGCGATTCTGGTAGTGTTAGCATGGGCCACTTAGCCATGCCAGCGAACATTCGACCTGTATTCGTCATAAACGCCGAGGTGGCTCACCAATGATACTTCCAATAATGAGGGCGACAGCACTTCCAAGACCGACTTGTCGCTTGAGGGCCGCCTTCCCAGCGGCTGCAGGAGCCATCGTCGCTGTCTTTTCTTGGGGCGCATCGGGTGTTTTGCTTTTGGTGTTGCTTTCAGGATGCGGTGTGCAATTTTCCTTCGCCGCCTTATCCTTGACCGCGTAGCTCGCTGTCGACCCTGAGTGTGCGTATAACTCATCAGCAAGTGCAAACGTAGTTCACTGTTACTCAGTCAAATCATATGCAAGGGAGCTATTAGAGTAGGCACTGAGTTTTTATAAATAGCCCCCCAAACTCACCATAATGTGTTATCGCATACAAATCCGCTGTTCTAGTGTCACTTCTTGTCATTTTAAAACAATTGGTAATATAATTTAGCATTTCGTAGTGTTAATTTCCGCACTTCACACTTACTTCATTTTAAAAGAAAAAAATTAAGTTGATTGAATGAACTGAACATTGTCTTTCAGTGCAGTTGAATTTAAACGTAACAGTAAAGCGGCTACCCTCGAAAGTACGTTATCGCATTTAATCAACTCCATTACAAGAATCAGATGGGTTCCTTATTTTCTAATTCTTCTTTCATTTCAAGGACTTTCTCTTTGAACTTCTAGAATCCTGTCACTCACGCGCACAGACAAAAGCCTGCTGAAAAAAAATGTGGAAAAAGATTCATTGATATGTGGGGTTTTACATCTCAAAACCCCCATAGGATTATGAGAGACACCATAGTGGAGGGCTCCGGAAATTTCGACCATTTGGGGTTCTTTAACGTGCGCCCAAATCTGAGCACACGGGCCTGCAACATTTCCGCATTCATCGGAAATGCAGCCGCCGCAGCCGGGATTTGATGCCGCAACCTGCGGGTCAGCATCCTAGTACATTAGCCACTAGACTCCCGCGGCGGAGTGTGGAAAAAGAATGAGCTCAGAAAAACGTAAGCACGTCAGAAGTTTTGCCTGAATTATCACATGTAGTTAAAGATATTGTTTTTTTTATTTTGAACATAGCTCTCAGCTGTAGTTTGCTTATTTTTTCATTTTTCTAATTTTTGCTGTTTAAAATAACAATTTCGTTCACTTTCTATTCAACGAAGTCGAGGATGCTCAAGCACAAGAATCATGCAATGTTCTTTTTCGCCGTGTCCGCAGGTGTGAGTAAAACGACAATGTGTGAACTAATCATTCTACATTCCTGGCGCAGTCAGCCACTGTACGGTACGTTCTAAGCTTGCAGTTTCATCTTTGGCAAGCCAATGGTATTGTCAGTTTTGCCACGCTTCGTGTACAATATCCCAAGCGTAAACAGCCTTCCAGTGAAGTGCATAGCCCAAGAACCGATAAAGTATTCTTTGCTTCATTTTCTGTCTTGCGGCTGTTTCCGTTTACTCACAAAGATTTCATAGCGAGTTGTTGAGGAAGTTGCTGCATTTTTTTTCAGGTGCCGTACTTAAAGACACATTAAAAGTGAGTATGAACGATGCTGTAGAGTATTGGTCTTAGATTGCTTTAGTCTCATGAGGACACTACTTTAGGTAAAATCCCTTTGGTAATAGACAAAACTGCGAAAGCTTACAACAAAAAGGGAGTGAACCTTAGTAAGACGACAAGTGTCAATCACGTAACTTCGCCACCTCAATGCAGTCAACGGAAACAAATTTCGTTGTCAGGAACACAAAATGAAATCAAGTAGAGCTTCTTTTGTGGCACATCATAAGCGCCTTTATACATTAAAGCAGTCAGTGTGCGTTTTGTGTTCTTTAACAAGTCTACTTGGTGGGCGTCTGAGCAAACTGCTTCGTTTAAAAAGTAACAGTTTGCTCTGAAGATAAGTTGTCATGTTCCTAGCGCTCTTTTAATGCCAGAACTATGTATGACAACTGTTTTGTTTACGGCACGCTTTTCTCGTTTCTCGGTGTTCGCGCATTATTTTGAGAGTTTGTTATTTATCGGTGGTCAGTAGTGTTGACAACAAACAAATCTGCTCCGTTTTATAGGTCTGGGTATTATTGGTGGGGACAAGACCTGAAAAATACCATCATTTGTTCTCTCCGCAATTTATAGGCTATTATATTGTTCATTTTACCGAATTACTTCCCTGTAATTATTTAAAGTTCTATTGACGATGTTTAATTGCCGGTACATCATGCTGGTTTTTTGTTTTGAAAATCACTTTTGATAATTATGACATATTCTCGAGCTGATCTTTGCCGTATTACTGCAACTGTATGACTGTTGCAGCTGTTTAGAAACTTACCTTTTAATAAGATTTGCTTCCAGAGATAGTCTCCAACGATATATATTCTCCATAACTCAACGTACCTTTGCCTGTCATTTTAACAGCTACACTGAAATCAATAACGACTTCAAAGAGTGGTGAAACAACACGTGTGCAGAAGCGTTACACGTCGATTTCACAATATTTGCGGCAACAAGGAAGGTAGAGAGCTCTTCATTGCTTCACGAGTGCACACCAAAGGGTACAACCAAAAAAACAGGTTTCTGTTTATTCATCTGTGTGAATAATTTGATCATAACATTCAGCTAAAGGCGATGTCATCGACTTCATGATCATGTGAGCAGTCTGACCAAAAAATACAATACAGCTTCTCAGTTGTAGAGAACGTGCACATGTACTTCAAGTGAAGAGCCTTTTGACAAGGGAAGTTATCAGGCTCTCCCCTACGCTTGCTTCAAGAAAATGGCTACACAAAATTTTCGGCAATCAGTTTTCTCCGAATATACCATATTATGCTGACGAATCATGCTGTTTACAATTTCTGTTAACTTCAGCTGTTTTCTAGACGTCGATTTTGACTAAAACTACTTTTCTTGATTGCCACTTAGCTGCTTTAATCGTTCAAAGTATAGTCACGGGTAGGTTACAGTATATACAAAGAATTACAAATATTATACATTTTTATCAACCGATTAGTTCCACCACACAGAAACGTTCACAAACTTAACCTGTCCTGTGCAAGCTGGTTTCATTTTTATGTCCGCGAATACCTTGGCTTCTTCCCACCACAAAACATTTTCCCTCTGCGGTTACGCGATACGTGGCCAGTGCCAGCCAATCGGTTATCTTGATGTCAACTAGGGCGTCGGCTACCTTACTTTGTTCTTAGGTCTAAACCACTATCTTCCTATACCTTAAAATTACGCTTATGAATCTGCATCCCAAGGCATATGGTGTGCTTACTAGCTTCCTTGTTACTCAGCGAGAATTCGCCGCACATGTTGAAGGGCCAACACATAATGACTAGAGGTTTTCACAGTAGAAAAAAAAACGACAAATGCCTCTACAACTGAGTTTTGGCGGGGATAAAGTTTCCACATTGAAACAACAGAGCAGTTATAATTACTCACCCATGTCGCCACTGACGAGCCACTAAATCGATACAAGGGCGTGCAACACCAAACTCGCCTGATTGGCGTTCATGTCTTGCTGCGCTCGAAGCTGCATTGGTTGCATGAATTCAAACACCTCATGAGCGATTGCTGCTCAACACAAGAAATCACTCTTTCTAAATAGCAAACTTAGGTATCTACAACGCTGATATCGTAAGTGTATTGGCACCTTTGTGTGTGATTATCTGGCACTTGCACACCCGGTGATATCATTTTGTCGGCTGTCGTCGATTTTGGTTTTTTAAGTTTAAGATATTCGGCGTCTTATTAAAGCGTTTGATTAGTTTGTTCTTTGCACTTCCTATATAAACAGGCTTTTTTAGCATATCTTCTGGGACCTTTCTTTAAATAATCAAATTTCTAAAATAATCGGCTTGAATAATAATGGGTTTGTTCTTGAATTTCATTGATAGTTAAGACAGCCCAACTATAATTGCAGACAGCTCTAACACAAGAGAACACAGAAGTAGCTACGCATTATTATTTAGTCACTGTATTAACTAGTATACGTGTACAATGTTGGTGAACACTTGGTAGGGCTGCACACTAAGAAGCATGGTTCAAGTCGGTATCCTGTAAATATTTAGCACTCCGGTTGGTCATCGGACTCATCACTATGTTTATCTGCGAGATTCTGGCGTATACAAAATGGATCAGATTCTTATCCGAGTGCAATGTTATCAACCTGGGGTGATTTTTTCTCAAAGTTCTTCTTTTTTTCAGAAAGCATTACCGTCATTGTTCTGCAAAATTGCTTAAGTTACCGAGTTTAATTATTAGTGACATTGTATATCCGATGCCAGATTTTCTAAATGACTACTACCTGAGCTCAATTTTTTTCTCCTTCGCGCACTAGTAGCAGAACCTAATGAGGCCACCAAATAAGATGAAAAAACAGAGATACAGATAAAAACACAAGTGTGTTTTCACCTGTATCTCGCTTCATTTGACCCACCTATACGAAACTACCATAACACCTTGGTGTTTGGGAAATCTTAATAATGCACAAGTACGACTGCCAAAACTTTATATACTCAGCAAAAACCCCAAAATTCATCTATTTTTACGGCGATGATGCAATGACTAGAGTTACGTTTATCTGTCCTGTTCATTGCAAAAAAAAAACACAATGTAGCACACAAATCGAGTGAACTCCAATGTTCACCATCAGTCCATAAAAAATGAGGTACGGTCGCCGGGTGGGAAACATCAGTGATGATATGGCATGAAGCGCCGAGCTCATGTAGTGAGCTGGAGGAGACAAAACATGATGCAAAGGGGTTGAGATGGAAGTGCCCTGTCATTCAAACAAAAAAAAAAAGATTCAATCGGGCATGCGCCTAATTCGATAGCGACTCTCTGGGCAGAATTTTCAGAACTAGTAGCAGGGCGTGTTATTGGCTGACGGCTCAAAAATGTTTGGTCACTCCTATGTCATGTGCTCAAAATTTTCACTGGTGATCAACCTTTACAGAATATAAATGGCCTATACTTTTTTTCTCTAGCACAGCCACATCAGAAGCGCGAGTGCAATTGGGGAAGTGTACGTTCCTCTTGGTGGTTTATGACTGGCTAAATGCACGGACAAAGAGATTTACGCCGTGGGCACACGTATTGTTGACTTCTTAGATTGCATGCGTACATTGCTCAGCCAGTCAGGAATCAGTTTCAGCTCGCCAAGTGTCAGTACTCTTTGCAAGGGATGAGCGTAGGAGCATTTTGTGATCGATGTGCTACTACAACGCACCCACGTCTCACACTAATAATGGCAGCTGCGACTGTTGGGATGCGTAATTGGGATGCGTAATGTATTGCACGGTATAGCTGGAGGAATATGTCTTTACAATAATCAAGTGGGGCTGCTGCAGTTATTTAATAAAGGATCATGGCGAGCCGAAGGTTAATGGCAAGCATTGATGTGGGATACAGCTGGTGAAGTCGGTGAGCAATGACGATAGAAAAAGCTGGACATTTCTTGGCAGGTGTGGGCTTTTGAAGAAGAATACTCGAATAAGCAAATGCTCACGCCGACTATACAGTGTCAACAGATATGTTCTCTCACTTTGATGATGTAGGAATATGTGGGTAGAAAAGAAATCACAATATGCTTCGAGATGTCAATTTTAAAGACGCAGTGCTGAATTTCCTGTTGAACTGCACCTCATAGCGGTGGCTTTTCAACAGTTTACAATGAGCTAGCCAAAAACCACGGTGCTGCTGAATATGAATAGGAATGTTGTAAATCGCTCCCGCAATAGTGTTACCTTTGTCACATTCTGGATAGCGAAGATTATTTCTCACGATCATTTAGAGTTTGATAGGCTTGCTGATGTACATTATAAACGCTGTTTTCGCTCATAAAAATGAGACAATTTCTGTGATTGTCAGGTGCATCTGGAGAACGTCAATGTTGCCTCATTGCACAGGCAGTAGCTGTGTAGTAACACCATACTCGTCCCGCTAATGAACTAGTAGAATCCGAATTTTTACCCTAAATAAATTACATATAAAGTACACGATCGTTTTCTCTCTTTTGTCTCAGTAGGACAGTTGATAACATATGGGTGTTTATATAAATTATTCTTTTCGATGTAATAGATTGGACATATAATAAGTGGTCTTGCGGGCAGCACCCCACTTAATTACCTTTTTTTCAATACATAGAAGAACTGATACACAGGGACCATTTTGAAAGCGCTACATTCGAAACAGCCAGTGAAAGTAAACAGAGCACATTGCGGCAAGTGCGGTTTTTACATACACCCACAATGAAGCAATTGTTTAGGCTAGATTACATGAATACTTGATGATAGCATTCATACTTGCTACGCTGCTGTTTAGTCAAGTAATTTCTCACTGCCTTTAAGGTCGTGTTGTATGATCAGACGGACTTCAGTACTACACAGGCCCTATAAATACCCTCGAATAACTCATGCCCGCGAAACATTTCACATTAAAGATCTTGACATTAATCTCCTAAATATTTCTAAATGCCTTGAAGGTAAACTGCAATGTGGCATCGGAGCAACGGTTCAGCGACCACAAATTTCCGCGGAAAGAAACATTTGTCAAGGCTGCGCCAGTAGCCTACTTTTAAATATACAAATAGAGCAAGCCCTGTTTGCTTATTCTTCGCTTTCAAAGCACATCAGACCCTGATATACTATTTTATGGTCAAGCGTTCCATCTGGTGTTTCGTAAAGTACTAATCTCTAGATGAACAGATCGTTTGTGACGTAACGCTACAGGAGAAGCAAAGCTACTCGCTCGCTGTAGTGTATATTTTTCTCCCTTCCTCTCTACGGGACCTTTCACTTTTCCATTGTCTCAAACGGGTGCGCATTGTTTACGTTTGCAACAGGGCCGCTTCGCCATGCAACCATTAGCGGAACGACCGGATTCAAAAACAAAGGCACTTTTGTAATACATATGCCTGAAGGCAGCGCCAGCAAAGGCACGACGGCAACGTTTACTCTTTCGCTGCACGAGATATCGACGCGAGTTTCGCTGCTGTCGCATGTTGGTATGTCTATGAGGCAGTTTCGCTTTTACCTCAATTCCAGCTCAAGGTAAGCCTGGCGTACCTAAATGACAACAGCGCTTCGTAAAGACTCGTTACGTTACGCAGTATGCTAATGAGGAGACATCTAGACAGGTTTCGTGCGAGTGTATTAGTTAACTACTCGTGAAGAAGATTGGAATGCCAACTTGGCTAAGTTCAATCAATAAACAAAACGACAATTTAGCGCTGAACTAGGTCACTTACCATGGTTGATGAGGAGCACGATTGACAAGCCAGCAGTGCCGATGAAATGTCAGTTGAGATTCTTGTAGTTGCAGATTTCACGGTGGCCTATGCTCGCATACCCAGCGGCATCACAAACGCCCGAGGATATTGAAAGGGGGTGCTATTAAGAGAGGAGGAGCAGGGGAGGGAGGTATACACGTACGTCTGCGCAAACAGGTTTGAAAGAGGCGAAGAGACTCTGACGAACTCAATGCCGAGAGAAAAGTCCTGGCTTGCCGGTCATAAGTTGCTAGTGCGCTCTTACTATTTTAATTTCCTTTCGCTTCCGTCGGGTCGACTCGCGCTTCTGTCGGCCTCGGTGCGTGGCTTGCGCGTGCGCGCATAGCAAACGACTTGTTGCCGCCGGCACACAGTGCAAGCGTAGACAGTCTTTTCATCCCGTTACTTGATTCGGAATTTATACATTTTTTCGCTCGACGAAGCGACCTTCGCGCTCGATTTCGCTTGACGACATCCGCGTTCTACGGCACGCAAGCATGCCAAGAGTCGCAATTTGAGCCTGTGTAATCGTTCCGGCACCTACCCGGTTCGCTCAGGTGCTGGGTTCGGTTGATTTCAGTCTGTTGTTTACGAAAATTTTAGGACGTTTAGGATATCTTGCTTATTTGATGCCACTTCGAGGAAATTGCAAGACTTCATCACTCTCCGTTTGTCAGTAGGTAACAACTTTTACAGGAAAAAAAATTGCCCCCAGCTCCCCTCGGGGGAACACTGAGGAGGATGCGGACCATATAATTGGTTAACGGGGTGTTAAAGTGCGACTTACTTGGGTCGATGGCTAAATTGGTTAACGTGGTTGTGAAATGGGGTGTTAAACTGCGACTTACTTGGGTCGATGGCTAAATTGGTTAACGTGGTTGTAGGAGGGGGTGTTAAATGAGTGAACACGTACACACGTATGCGAAAGGGCGGCGCTGGTCGAAGGGACGTCGATCATTGTGTTTGTGGATTCGTTGGAATTCATTTCACCGCGACCTTGGACGTCGACGCGCCGTACAAACCAACCGACGAGCGGCAACTGAGCGAGCGAGCGCCGACCTTGAGTATATATACAGCACGACGGCGCATGCACTGTCAGCTGTTGAATGTTCTCGAAGCGCGACGCCACATGCGCGTCTACTGGAGAATCAGGAGAATTGTAGATGTCGAACGCGGTGTGTAGAGGAGGAAGGGTGCACAGATGGTGGAGGAGTGAAGTGCGCGCGGTGTGTAGAGGAGGAAGGGATGCACAGATGGTGGAAGAGTGGGCGACGGCGCGACGGCGCATGCGCGCGCGTCAGCTGTCGAATGTTCGAGAAGTGGTATGGACGGCGCGGACGACGTGGACGGCGCACTACAAGGCGCGAGTATAAGATGCTCCGCATCTAAAAGGCACTCAGCCCAATGCTGCTGTAAGAGTCACATGTGTGAATGTGTAAGATGAAATCAGCATTGTCTTTCTCAAAATATTGATAGAAAGAGAGAGAAGAGAAAATAGGAAGGGAAATACTTAGATGGTTAGCATCTACTTGAGAATATGGAGATAGCCCACTATATGGTAATATTATATTTGTTTGAAGTTACTCACAGGCCTCTTGGGCATTGTCTAAGGTGGGCTATAAAGTAATATCAATGAAAAAAAGTAGAGGAATGAGCCACCGCTAGGAAACAATACAGAAAAATATACACTTCATGAATAAGATGTACATATAGAGAATAAATACATGATGTATAGACAATAGTGTTACAAAACACATATATTCATCTATATATGTGCAAAAATTGTGCTGTTTATTAATGGACAATATTCTACTTCAGTGAAAATGAGCAGTTGGTGGTAGAACGGGTCCGGATTAGGCAATGAAGCTATGTCGTCTGGCAGGTTATTCCCACTTGAAATGGCCCATGGGGGAGCTGATGAGTTTAATGTTAATGTACCACTTTATATGGCATATTACATGCCCAAATGGTAGTAAGATGTTGAAGCATAGTCGTGTAGGGCTCGAAAATTTTTACCGTGTGATGTTCTTTAACATTACGCCTAAGCCATATCGGTTATCAATCTTGTATTGTGGCTATGAGTGCGAAGACGAGGAGCTGGGAGACTACAGACGACTTCAACACAATTCCTATAATTTTAACTAACAACACTCTTGATATAGCCGAAAGCACACACAATATATATGTTGTTTGTGAAAAGTGACTGGCGATATCGTTACCCACTGATATATATATATATATATATGGGGTGGCCTAGTGGTTACGCGTGGCTTCCGCATGTTAATGGAGGTGAAGGGCTACAGGCTTACGTACTTGGATTTAGGTGCGCCCTAATGAGCACCAGAGAGCGAAAATTTCTAAAACCCTGGATTGTGACGTTCTTTATAATCAGGGGATGGTTTGAGACGTGAAACCTAAGAAATAATAATAATTATTATTATTATTATTATTATATTATTATTATTATTATTACCATTATTATTATTGTTGTTATTGTTATTATTATTATTGTTGTTATTGTTATTATTATTATTATTATATTATTATTATTCTTATTATTATTATTATTATTATTATTATTATTATTATTATTATTATTATTATTATTATTATTATTATTATTATTATCGAATTCAGGTGCGATGGTAGAATAGTTGTTGTGCAACATAGGTACGTAAGGCATAGAGGGAACACCCGGTGAAACAAATATCATGATGATCAAAATTATTTGTATGTACAGGTCAAGATGATGTACTATACTGTCAGTGCTCACAATATATTAATGTCATATTAGAAAATTGTAAGAAATATATTGAGGGAGCAAGTCTAGGACAAGCTTTCCCATGTGCTCATTTCATTATATTTTGTAAAGGCGAAAAACATTTCTTTCGCTTAGCACGTCACAATCTATTTCAATGAGCGATCCTTCTTGCGAGTGGTACGTCACATGCCCGCGAGGAACGTCAGTGAGTGCATATCAATACTGAATAAAAATACGAATGAAAATGTGTTTGCTACACTATGTAGGTGGCCCCGCCGCGGTGGTCTAGTGGCTAAGGTACTCGGCTGCTGACCCGCAGGTCGCGGGTTCGATTCCCGGCTGCGGCGGCTGCATTTCCGATGGAGGCGGAAATGTTGTAGGCCCGTGTACTCAGATTTGGGTGCACGTTAAAGAACCCCAGGTGGTCGAAATTTCCGGAGCCCTCCACTACGGCGTCTCTCATAATCAGAAGTGGTTTTGGGACGTTAAACCCCACAAATCAATCAATTACACTATGTAGGTGGCATTTCAAGCTTCAGCCGAAAACTGGCCAACAAAACAAAACACCTCAAACGCATCCACGATCAGGGGGAAGATAACATCTTAAGAATGCCCCGTGCTCAAGCCCGCTCGTTCAAACGCTCGGCATGTCTTTTACACACTTGGCAACAGTGCTTTTGCATTTTATTTTTGGCAAAGTCACCAGTATACTTCATAAAAGTCACCAAGTATGGCCAAAAGTCGCTAAACAATTATAATTATGAATATTTTTTTCTGAGTATTTAGTCTTTGACGTAATATATCACGTAGATATATCAACTTTTGCTTAAACAATATTTTAAACAATTATAATGTGGCTAAAGAAGTTACACTGTGCTGCTACCTCCTTGATACGTCATGGTGAACCAGTGAGCAACTGTAATCCGCCTGTTTGCGGTGAACCGTGCCATTCGGAGCCGCTTTGCCCCTCTCTAACTAGAACAGCAGGAGTGCCCTGAACGGCCACGTTGCACGCTGAAAATAGCCGCCCCATAAGCAGCTTGATCGTGTATGTTTTGGCATCATTTTTAAAGGCTCGTTCCAAGCATTCCTCAGCTGTCACAATTTCATAATTTTCTGTGCTGGTTTTACACCACTCTACCTCAAATTTTGAATGTCCCCAAAAATATCGCCAAGACTCCAAATAAGTGAAACTGTCGCACGACTGAAAAAACGCTAACATTTTTACTTATTCGCTAAGTTAACAATGCGTCCTATCAGGTTGTGTCGCCGAGGTACCGTTTTGATATTCGCACCAGCCCTTGTAGATCAATTTGAATCCCATTTGAAAACTATGGCCTTCCGCTCAGTTAATTTATTTATGCGCGTATATGTGCCCTCACCCTTACGAACAGTGACATCATCATCATCATCATCGTCGTCGTCGTCGTCATCGTCATCGTCGTCGTTGTTATTATCATTAGCCTGACTACACCACTGCTGGACAAAAGCCTCTCCGTTGCTTGCCAATCAACTTGGTCTTGTACTTTCCGCTGTCCCGTTATACCTAAGAACTTTTTAGTCTCATCTGCCCACCTAATTTTCTGTCTCCCCTTCGTTCTTTGGCCTTCTCTGGAAATCCAGTCAGTTATCCAGCGGTTATTTTGCCTACGTGCTACCTGCCCAGCCCATGTCTTTTTCTTCTTCATTTCAACCATGATATCCCTCACGTCGGTTTTCTTCCCTGGCCCACTCTGCTTTCTTCTTATCCCTTAATGTTACAACCAATCATTCGCCTTTCCATTATTCACTGCGTCGTCCTCAATTTGAACGGAACTCTCTTTGTAAGCATGCAGGTTTCTGTTTCGTAGGTAAATACCGGCAAGATGCAGCTCTCTTGTAGCTTCTTCTTCAGGGCTAGTGATAGATCACCATTCAAGATTTCAGAATGCTTGCCGAATGTGATCCACCCCACCATTATTCTTCTAGTTATATCACCCTTGCGGTCCGACTCTGTGGTTACTAGCTGTCCTAAGTAGACTTATTCCTTTGCAAGTTCCAGCCCCTCTTCATCTTCCGCAAAGTGCTGTTTTCTGCCTATACTGTCGCAAGAGCTTTAAGCTTATGCACATTAAATTTCAAACATACTTCTCAGCATTTCTTGTCCAGTTCAGCAATCATGAGCGGTATTTGTTCCTTGAGTTACTCATCAAGGCATAGTCATCAGCGAATCGCATAAGATACCCTCAATTAACTCTTATCCTTTACTCTTCGCAATCTAGGACCCTGAAAAAGACCTTTAAACACGCAGTGAATAGCATTGTAGACATCGTATCTCCCTGTATTACACCCCTTCTTACTGGGAATCTGTCGCTTTTCAATAGAGAACCATGGGGGCTGCCGCTCCGCTATAAATTTCTCCCAGTACGCTCAAGATCAAACCAAGCCAAAAGCCAAATTTACTAGAGGTCCAGTAAAAGAACAGTAGGCTATCTCAGCAGATGATAAATCGGACGATGCGTTGGATTTTTCGGGCAAGCTGCGAACAAAGCTTATGGGGTCGCATCGCAATAAAGGCAAGCAAATACAAATTACTGCTATTGATAGTGTGGCTCTGTGCTCGCGTGAATGCACGTTGGTGCTTGTTGCTGGCGTATCACTGACTCATCAGCTATTTGTAGAGGTCTATGAACCCATTTTCTAGATCAACTGATACAAACCCTATTTGTCTAATTTGCACAAACCCAAAAACCCAAATCATCCATTTACCTTATTCACGAGAACAAGTCCGCGATAACGAGTCTTTGGGTCCTGCCCGTGTAGTGTGTAGAGATCCACGTTCATTCTAGCTGCTGCCCTCTAATTCAAACTCCACCTAAAAGTAACTATTTTAGGTTCTCTTCGAGCTCAAAATAACAGGCTCCAACTCTAATTGGACTGGTAATCTACCACTTATAGAATCATACAGCTGTCTTCAGCCCCGATGTGAATATTCGTAGAAGTTAGAAAGGAAGCAACAAAAATAATCATTAGGCAGAATAAAGCAATGCATATTCCAGTATTGGATATTGTTTGTTTGTTTATTATTAGCGTTAACCCTAGAACGGTCATTATAAGAATGGGAAACAATCAGACACAATTCAATAAAAAACACAAACAAAGGACGTAAATGCGAACGTGATTTTAACGGCGCTGCTTGCTTCATATATATGCAAAGAAGAGCGAAAAGATAACAGAAACAAAAAAATCACAAATGCACTCCTCGGGAGAACAGCGTGCCATTATTCATTTGTGATTGGAAACACAAGTAAATTAAGAATAAGCTGGTGACATGGCTTGCGTTGAAAAGGAATGTCGGCAAAATAGTGGGGCTGCTTTCACTCAACTTCACCAGCTTATGTTGTCATGGTTGATTGAGGTAAAAAGGTGGAATCACGATGGCTGAGAAGCGCGAAGAGACACGCACAAAATACGGGCGTCACATCGTATTTTTCGGTATTTTTCGGGCATGTTTAGTGTGCACAAAAAAAAAACAATCATGCTTAGTGGATAAATAGAAACTGTCTAATCATGCGTCTTGTAAACCCAACTTCAACTTTGTCATACCCCATTTTGGCCCAGCTTCGTTGTCTAAGAATGGATAATTAGTCTTTACTAACTAATTACTAAGCGAAAGCTAAAAAATAGTGTGATTTTCTTCATTTAGTATGGATCTATTGGCCTTCGAATTTGTATTCGTAGCTTGCATCGCACATTTGAGAAAGCTGGTAACAGTTAGCTGAGGCACCCTGTATACACACATTACGTTGAGGAAAACTGTCACACCTATGCTGGAGCTAACTAGTTATTTTGAGATGTTTGAGAAGTGATATCCGAAGAGTACATGCTTTAGCGACCCTCATCCAAGATTTCGCGCAGCCAACTAAAAACCTTGTGACCGTTGTGCCTTTGGTCGAGTAAGTTCTGCTTACGGGAAATGCGTTTAAAGGCTGGCTTGTTGTCGCGTATTTTTGACGAGGTGATTTTGGCCGGCTTTGCAAAGAATCGGCCTTGAATTATTGTTTTCTTTCCGCTGCGTAAATTGTACGGTTAGCGTTGTGATGTCGCCGTGGCCTGCACACAGCCGCTATAATTTTTGCACAATCAACAGGAACATTGTTCTTGTTTTCATCTAGCATAAACGATAGTTCGTCGAAACAAGCACGGAAAGCATCAACTTCTGAAGAACACCGGTCGAGGCTCGCGACACCTTGCAGTCCCAATGCAGGCCGACGAAGATCAGGTAGTACAGGACACCTATGGCATAGACGCCTAACATCACAAGATAGCCGTAGTAGTTGGTTGGCTGAACCAGTGGAATAATAACTAAGCGATGGAACACACCAGCTTCAAAACAACTACAACAAGCGGTGCCTTGTAGGATCGCTCCCTATCCTTCATGGCGAATCGCAATATTAGCAGCGTGATCAGAACAAAAATGCTCCACAACGTCTCTACGAACACGGCTGCCTGAATCAGGGCTTCCAGTGAACCGAAGAAGACAAGGGCGACGGAGAGGACTCCCTTGAAGATCCCGCACATCAGCGGCACGCGAGATCGGATGGTCCACGAGAGACAGGATGCGGGGCAGGTGTCCCGTCCTGGCAGCGGCCAGTACGAAACGGGATGCCCCAAAGAAGGACGCGCAGAGCATGCCGAAGACGCTCACGGAAACCGCCACGGGCACGGCTGCGTAGCCCACCTCGCCCCAAGTCTTGAACGCGAAGGCTGAGGCGATGGCGTCGGTGCTCGTCAAAGTGGCAAAGTCTAGGACCACGGCGTAGGACACGTTGGTCAGGGCGTAGATGATGGTTGCGGCCAGGAGGCCAGCCAGGAGGGATTTCTGTAGGTCACGGGTGAGATCTACCATCTCTTCGGCGATGTAGCTAACGTACTTCCTGAAAGCCGAGAGAGACAAAAATTGCTGGGTTTTATTCTCCAGATATAAACCACGTCACCTCGGTAAGCTACAAGGACCATATTAGTGGTCCTTGAACTGACAATCACGTAAAAACGCTGGAAGTAACATATAGAAGTATACGAGTAGCCTCTTCCCTAATGTAGTAGTCGCACTTTCGTTCTTTTACGCTTTATTTCACTTATTCATGACGTCTTCGGTCGAGAAACAGTGGAGACGATGGCCGACACCATATTTGCTTCAGCAAAGATGCAATCACATGTATATTCCTAGCAACCTTTGATGTCACAATTATGTCGCCAACAGAATTATTTACTGGACAGATTTTCATTCAGGGCCTCGAGCCACATTTTGTCAACGTTCGAGAATTGCTTTGTAACGAGCAGATTACGCACTATATGAGCATTATCAATGAAAAGGTAAAGAATGTCGAGATGGTTCGAGAAGAGTGTCTTTATCAACCATGCTCAGTGCTCTCCAGATGACTTTGGTTTATCTCGAGCGCACCACTTCTTTCTGAGCGAAACGTGCTTTCTGGAATTATTAAGGTGGAACTGATCGGTGGGTTTCGCTATAGCGATTACATTATCTCTGCATGTTTTAGGGCGTGCTATCTGGTTAGCCCTAGAAAGCTCAGTAGGATTTATATGGCGTGGATGTCAGGTGTCTGAATTCTGTCAGGTGTCTGAAGATAATGTAAGTCATCCAATTACACCTGTGTTACTCTCCAAATTGCGTCAGGCTTCACGGTAGCCGTGACATCTCACCGCACACATGCGTAAATTCGCTCCTTGAAGTTTTTGCCCCTGGGCCTGTGAGCTTCAAGACTTGAGCCATATTTAAGCCTTTGTACTACCATGTTCGAGGCCGAAGTGCGACGAAGTAATAGTTACCTGAAGTGTTGTTCTAAATGAGTGCCTGTAACTCAAGAAAATAATCAATTTTATTTTAATAGTCAAGGTTTCTCTTTGAACTCGTCCCTATGAATTACAAGTCTTGCCTACCAGCCTGAGAAAGACAGCAAGGCCCCGTAGAATGCCCCCATGATCCTCGATGTTTTGACGTTCGTAGAGAAAGCGGGCGTCTCAAGCTGACGTTGTCCTGCAAAAGAGGTTTCTACCACTTACATAAACACTTAATGATGCACATTGTGGCCCATCAATGAGCATTGAAGGCTACAGAAATGTTCGGAAGCTTTGCATGCGAATGTAATTATTTTTTCATAAGCGACGTAGAAAACGTTTTACAATAAGGCAAATCCGTGTGAAAGTTTTTTAATGATTGAGCACAGCTGTCTTCGTTTTGCCGGAAGAATAAAAGAAACGAGAGTGCACGTTAACTGTGCAACCATAATCACCCTATTGTTACTGTAAAGATAGTAATGTGAAGCTAGTGTAAAGTACTTCTCGATCATTTGTCATGCGTACGTAAAAAAAACCTTCAGCCGGTATTTGTATGTCTGATTAGGCCAGTAATTAGATCTATCCCCGGGGTTCAAGGCCAGAAGGAAGGGACGTGCTAACGCACCACTACCTTCATTAACGGTAGTGTTACAACATTACATTACATTATTTGTTACATTACATTACATTGTTACAACATTACATTTACAAGTGTTGGCTATTGTTACTAAGACGAAATGCCTAGAACTATCTAGATAACAATGATTGTTCACGTGACAATTTTTCAATACTACCACTTTTTTGCTTGAATATACGACTCTTTTAGACATTAGACGAATACCAATAGTTTATGCGATGGCGAAGTAGCTATCACGTTATGCCGTATATAGAAAAATAAAATAAAGTAATGCTTGCTTGCAAGGTATATCGGTTATTTTGGTAGCAGTTAAACAACGATAAAGTACAACCTACCTTATGGCACGGGACGATCCCCTATTTTCAACAGCTCGCGTACCCAAAATAGTGTGAGTTATGTCTAGTGAAAAGTGGTTAATCAATAACTCGTAGAATGAAAACACTTCATGACTTGATGTGCAGTCTGGTACATTGCTGAGTATATGGTTTCTGTCTGAAGTGTCGCATGAGTTTCTCTAAGAATCCGTTTTCTGTAGCGGCAACTCATAAGTGTCTTTTCTCATCTGAGTACATATGTATTAATTCTATCTATCTATCTATCTATCTATCTATCTATCTATCTATCTATCTATCTATCTATCTATCTATCTATCTATCTATCTATCTATCTATCTATCTATCTATCTATCTATCTATCTATCTATCTATCTATCTATCTATCTATCTATCTATCTATCTATCTATCTATCTATCTATCTATCTATCTATCTATCTATCTATCTATCTATCTATCTATCTATCTATCTATCTATCTATCTATCTATCTATCTATCTATCTATCTCCTCTTTTAAAACCAAGGAGTTAATTGAAGCCAGCAAATAAATTAATATTGTCTAACCTCTTGCAATAGAAACTGCTCCAGCGATCACGATGGACACAAGTATGATAGATTTCACAGTTGACCGCGCTTCTTGCAGCAACGATGACGTTTTGTTGGAGACGCAGTTGAGTGCAGTCACCAGACCTGTGTGAGGAAGAACGTTGCGGGTATACTGATTTATGCTCTCTAGAATTATTTGTTAATAACGGTAATTCAATGACTGCACAAATAATTTATGTTAAGACCTCTCAGTTTAGCAAGTTTTTTGTCTCTTCGTATCGCCGCTTTTCTGCAGAGCACGCGATAAGTTTAACCTTTCCTTGTTCAAGTTTTATATGTTTTTGCTTTTTTCACTTTTATTTAATGGTTCTTTGAAACGGGCATCAATAAAGTGTATATTCAGTGCGTACCACGCACGTATTTTTGTGTAATTTGTGAGATGAGCTTCACATTCATTTTCCCGACAACTCCTGCTTAGTAACTTCTAATCATAGCAGATGCCAGCATTTTCACGCAGGCATATAATTTTTGAAGCTTTGCTGGTTATTGTTAGAATGTCTACGTGGGTTAATTATAGTGTCACGTGGTGATGATGGTCAATAAAAAATAATTTTGCTATTTAAGAGAAAGCGCGGTGGCAACTAGGTTTCAACTCAAATTATTTATACGGTGAACCGGTGCCCGGGAAATGAGAAGTCAAAATACAAGCAAGAAACGTTGTACGCTGACAGCGGTCACATTCCTCAGCGTTCCGTACTTTGATATTCCATGAAAGGCATCAGCTTTCGTACAGCCTCTATTGAACTTTCCAGCGTCAACACTGGCGCTCGTGCAAGATCGCGAATAAACTCGGCAACTCGCGACGTGCGAAAAATACTAACGGAACACTCTCATACAATCGTGAAGTTTTACAAACACTGCGGCACGGCTTGCATCGTGCGGGAGTCAAGCGTGTAAAAGGCCGGTCATTCAAACATACAAAAAAAGGATTGCGCGTGGCAAAACAACTATATAATTTTAGGGGTGAAGCTTCTTAGGGCATGCGTCGTGCGTCTTGTGTATGTAGTTATCACCCATGGTTTTACTCCTTGGAATGTCCGCTGGATTGCGGCACCTGTATATTGTCGTGGCGTCGTGACAACGACGAAGAGAGCAGACAGTAGGTCGAAAACTAGGCTGTTTATTCAGGCCGAACTTAAGTCCAACAAGTTAAAAGGAAGATTACAGTGAGGCACTGGCACTGATAGCGGTGGGCGGAGCGTTGGTCATTGATCAACTGACAAGCGGCAAAGCGCATCGGCATTTGCACACTTGCCATCGAATGTTCTAGCGTTATCGCTTGTGGTGACGTTGGTTCCAGAATAATCGGTACTGTTCACGATGTGGGCGTGATATTAACACCATGATTTACTACAGCCTCGAAGCTTTTCGAACATCGTAGGTGTGGTTTCCGCTGAACATAGTGTAACGGGGTGATAAGAAAGCTTGAGGAAAGGAACGTGGCAACATGACGAATATATGATGATACGTGATGACTTATGATGATGAATATATGTACAGATGTATGGACGGGCAGGCAGACAGACAGACAGACAGACAGACAGACAGACAGACAGACAGACAGACAGACAGACAGACAGACAGACAGACAGACAGACAGACAGACAGACAGACAGACAGACAGACCGACGGACGGACGGACGGACGGATGGACGGATCGACGGATGGATGGATGGATGGATGGATGGATGGATGGATGGATGGATGGATGGATGGATGGATGGATGGATGGATGGATGGATGGATGGATGGATGGGCGGATGGATGGATGAATGGCGGATGGATGGATGGATGGGCGGGTGGATGGATGGATGGATGGGCGGATGGATGGATGGATGGATGGATGGATGGATGGATGGATGGATGGATGGATGGATGGATGGATGGATGGATGGATGGATGGATGGATGGATGGATGGATGGATGGATGGATGGATAAGTAGGTGGGTGGGTGGGTGGCTAGAAACAATGCCACCACCGCATCACAGTGCTCTTAAAGTCAGCGTATGCAGTAGCGTTGCAGTGACTGCTTTCATATTTGTTACCTGCAGAGCGCGATGAACGGTGACACGCTATCTCAAGACATCGTACCTCTTACACAGCCAGCGTGACCGCCAACATTGCGAACACGAAGAATGCAAGACATCGCACCACGGATCTGCACAAAACTGAACTAAATATTGCTTCATATTCGTCATATTCGTCCTTTCCGTCATGAGGCACTACATGATGGGTTCTCTCTCCCATTACCGCAATGCACGTGCGAAGGCTAGGCAATAAGTGAGAGCAGGATGGAGCTAGAGGAGAGGGTGGTCAACGGCTAAATCGGGTGAATCTGGCTGGCATTGATAAATTAGAGTAATTGCTCATTTGTGATAAACTTACGCGAGGTTTGGCACCTTCCATTTTGTCGCACTAGACGGGCTTATTAGAAAGCCGGCACGGTATATTAGTTGTGGTAGACTCCGTTACAGGACGGGATAATAGGATAGATTTGCCCCGCCGTGGTGTTCTACTGGTTATAACACGGGACTGCTAGCCCGAAAGTGGCCGGATCGAATCTCGGCGGTGGCGGCGGTTGCATTTTCGACAGAGGCGAAAACGTTTGAGGCCTAGGTACTTATATCCAGTTGCACGTCGAATAACCCAAATGGTTGAAATTTTCCAAGCCCTCCACTTCAGCATCTCTCATAGTCATGTGGTAGTTTTTGGATGTTAAACCCCATATACGGTTATAATTGTTCTTGTGATTGGTATAGTTATTGGTAACACAACTGTGCAGTGCCGCAACTTCCTGACCTAAGTTTTATAACGAAGCTGGGTGTTCTTACTATGCTTCTAAACATTAAACACAAATGTTTCAGTGGACCTGACAATATCTCTAATTTCTTCGTAGATATGCGGTAACATTAGCAATGTTTCTTGTTAGAACATTTCGTACGCCACTGTTGCTGTGAGAATTACCGAGTGACTGGAGGGCAGCCCGCGTTGCACCACTACGTGAAATGGAAGACAGTCTTCTCGTAGAAAATGACCGTCCTATTTTCTTAACATCATCATGCTGCAATCTTATTGAACGTGTTATTGCAAACACCATAAGAACATATTCAGATAGGCATTCTGTTTTAAATATTTGTCAGCATGCGTTTAGGAGGGGACATTCCACTGTCACGCAGCTGATCACTGTTGTTCATTCGTTTTTGTCAGCTTTTGGAAAAGATGAACAAATCGACATAATGTTTCTATACTCCCAAATAGCCTTCGATGCGGCCCCTCGCAATAAAGTACTTCTGAAACTTGAAAATGCAAGAACTCCAAGATTTTTTTTATTTTTGGATTGCAGCATATTTGTCAAACCTTAATCAATTCATAGAGAGTAATGGTGGAAAATGAGGCTTCAATCCAGTCACATCTGGCTTACCACAGGGCAGTGTACAAAGACATTGTCAACACAGTTGGACGTGGTGTCCAGATTTGATTATTCACCTATGCTTGTTTCCTTTTTAAAGACATTAATTCTGTCAATGACCAAATTAGTTCATGTAGTAGTTAAATAATAATTTTGAATAGTGCAGGTACTGTGGAGTGATACTTAACAGGCAAAATCGTACTAATGCAAAATAACACAGAATAAATCACATTTGGTTCATATGTACACATCAGGTTTAATGCCCCCGCATGAATTAACCCAATATAAGTATCTAGGAGTCCCCTTTAACAACAGGTTAACGTGTAAAAGCCGCATAAGTAATACTTGTACCTCAGGCTTCAGAAAATTATGCTTTCTTGAGGCACAAACTTTAAAAAAGCACCTTTTGATGTAAAACTGCTATGCTATAACACCTATTTCAGAACTAAACTAGAATATGCATGTATTGTTTGGGATCCGCATACTAAATCTAATATCAATAACCTCAAGAGGGTGAATTGAAAGGCCATTAGATTTATATTTAACTAATTCTCAAGCATGTATTCAGCCAAAAAACTTATAAATGGTAAGCTTATTGCCTGATTGATTGTTTGAATAATATATATTTATTATTTGGTTCGTTAAATGATTGAATGAGTGTTTGATTGATTGAATAATTGATTGATATGTGAATTTTAACGTCCCTAAAACAACCATATTATTTAGAGAGACGTCGTAGTAGAGGGCTTCGGAAATTCCGACTACCTGAGCTTTTTTAACGTGCACCCAAATCTGAGAACATGGGCCTACAGCATTTTAGCCTCCATAAAATATGCAGCCACCGCAGCCGGGATTCGATCCCGCGAACTGCGGGTCTGCTGCCAAGTACCTTAGCCACTAGATCACCGCGGTGGGGCAACCATATTGAACCACTCGAAGTGAGAAGACAGAAGCAGAGACTGGGATTTCTCAAACTACTTTACACGAACGATTCGCCACTGCACGCATTTCTGTAGTTGTCGACCCTATTAACCCGAACTACGCATTGACGTAGCGAAGATGCAGTAACACCTCACTTAGCGAGAACCAATGCATTTAAGAATTCTATTGTCCCTCGTACAACAACGGAATGGGATTGTATAATAAAGTCGACAGTATAATGATGATTGTTAATAACTTCTTTTACAATTTTACGCCAAACATATTTTCTATTTTTGCATTCTTGTGTTGTTTTTGTTTGTTCTTTTAATTTTTTGCAACATCTTCACAGTTGTGTCGTTTTATTGCCCTCTCTGTTTTGACCACGTGTCCGCAGTATTTTATATGTAAAGAAAAATAAAATGAAATTGTAATAATTTTGATAGTTCTACAAGCACAAAAAGACAAAGCACTTACAATGAAACACACATAGGCAGCGCTGAGCTTGCAACTGATTTGTTACTTTGAACGCGAGGTCTTTTTCAAGGTGCGCATCAGAGCAACAAAAAGATGTCGGTATCAAAAGAAGTGAGGAAAAACCACGTGACAGCTGCTTCCCGTACAAGACTATCAACGAAACGTAACAGCGCTGCCGAAAACTGTTAAACACCAAAGTACGCCAGTGATATACGAAAAAGCTGCAAAGGATAGCGCTTGTTTTCTTGACTGTGGCAGAAATGAAATTTATCTCATTCATGCTGGTGTACTGCACTTGAGCTACAACTACAACTTCTGTGCTACTCGTCGAAATACTGCGATCTAATACTCACAAATGAACGTCACTGCGACAATAGTACAGGCTCAATATGGAGGGGCGCAGTCCCCGTAGATGAGACTCAAGGCATACATTGAAAAGGTGTGGCCCTGAGTGGCTCCCCCAAGGGGGTCCGACAGTGTAGCGAAGCTCCAAGCGCACATGAACGCTGCCAGGTCACCGACCCTGCCCAGCGACCTGCCGGCAGCGACGATGTACGCATAGTCACCTCCGCAGGCCGGTAGCACAGCTGCCAATTCCGCATAACAGAGACCACCTGAAGGCCAGGTTAATCATAAGCTCTTTATTACCTTAAATAATTTATTTATTATGTATGTTGTTTACACAATACTGCAGACCTTAATTTGGTTCATGCAAGACGGCAGCACATAAATGCATACATTCACAGAAACCATAATGAAAGAAGACAAGTTTAAAAGACCAAAAGAAATAAAAAATAACGATAGGTTCAGAACAAAACAAAAGTAATAATAAAGAACATAATGCGCACGCATGAACATTATATAATACTCATACAAGATCGACGACAGCAATAACACTTTTTAAATACTCAAGAACAGTAATAGTAAAACTAAGGAACGAACGGTTAATCGGTGTGACATTGTTGATGACATTAAATAGATATACGTTCAATATAATCTGTATTTATTATTTGCGATATCTCTAGGTTATTCCTGGAGGTATATGAAACTGACTGCTGAACAAAATGAAGACTGTTCTCGTTTTTCTGTTTAAATTGCAATCTTTAAATTTTTCAGCAGTACAATTATCACAAATGTAACATTATTACATATTTTTATGTGTGTCGCGAATTCTCCATAGGCCGCAGAAGCGAAGACCTTGCAACAAAAAACGTACTTCGCAAAAACATAACATGTACTGCGCCACTTCTTAGGTGAGTAGTCACGAAATGAACAAAATTACGGCAGTTAGAACTTGCGTCACCCAGGTGAGAAAGAACGAAGTGAGAGCTGTCACAAGCGTGTGTTCTCCGCCATCAGTTTCGAAATAATTGGTTCTAGCGTAAAATATCTTACATGAGACACCGCAAGATTTTTCATCCTGAAAGCTACGTTCTTCGCGAGTACTTGACAGCCGGTATTAAAAGCAGCAGGCATTTTGCGACTTGCTTGCTCAAAATTTATCGGTATGTCGTGAATTCGCGACGCTCGGCAGTAAAGGGTTGATGAATACCCGCAGATAATGACACCTAGGAAAGTATGGGGAACGTTAATTGTACTGTTTTAACTGTATTTTAATAGCTGGTACATACTCGGTAAGTAAATAAAGTGAACGACAAGACTACTTGAAGCTGTAAGGGACCGAACCTGTGACCTTGGTTTGGATCTGTTGGTCTTATTAAGGTGTAGTCAAAAGAAGGAGCCCTTCGAATTTCGTTTCCTTATTAGCCTATTACATGAAAATGAAACATGAAAATGTAACAGCGATACGTATGTGTCGTTGTAAATATTGGGAAAGAGATTGTAGCTCGCAGAGCACTCTGACAAAAGGACGAAGAAGAGCTACACGAAGACGAGCGTTAACTTACACATGAATTTGATTTCGAGGGAACGCGCTTGAAACTTACATAGAGAGTTTGCGCATTCATGAGTACATGCTGTCGAAAACTTTCTTTGATAATGAAAACGCGTTATAACTTATGCCATGGAATGTTCAAATGCGTCCATCACAATTCACTCCTCGCGAGAATGATAGATTTGTGAGGAATATATAGCACTATTGAATGTTTGCTGAACCATTTTTTTTTCAAGTGCAGCAGCATCAATTTGGAGCTTTTTCTTGCTTACTTGACGTTTTAGCAGTAACTGTAGTGCCAAAAAGAAAGTAGTGCTTCCGCACTCAAAACAATGCTGCACCAAAAGCTATCTTTACCTTTTTTTCGTTTTTTGAGGGTTATCTATCAGAGGAGGAGTAGGAATAAACGTTTATTTTCGAAACGGTCGTAGCTGTGTAGGTTCCGCATTCTTCTTAGGTGGGAGGTCTCCTCATTCCAGGAATCAGAGAGAAAAATTTTTATTTTTGAAACCCAAGTGAGGATAGAGGCGCATCTTCGTGTTTGTGCTACGTGTGCCCCACCACGTCATAGCGGTGTGTCATTAGACCTATTCAGGCCATGCCTAAGACAAGCGTGTGCAATGGCTCTTTTAATAACTTCGCTATCAGCAGGTCATATAATCCCAATTCGGCGCAAGTCTCGGTACTTCAAGAAGCAGGGTTCCTGAAGCAATAGCTAATATTTGTAGCGGAAAGCATGTTGAAGAAGATAGAGGTTTGTCTGGTTCCACATAGAAGCACTTGAGATGCACGAAAACCACGAAGACATAAAGTTGGGGTAATCCCACACGTACATCAGGCTTCACACCAATTGAAAAATATTGGCGAGAAATCAAACTTGATGGTTTTCTTCCCACTTCAAATAAGCTTTTGCAACCTGTCCTGTGAATAAAAAAGAGGACATCATTATAAGCATAGCAATCTGATTGCTAAGTGTACTGAACACGTGGTCTTCTCATGCAGTTGGACATATGTTGGACAAACGGGAAGACGTCATAATGTAAGCCCGCTATAGCACCCTAAGAAATGGAAACAAGTACAAACGGCGGCTTTTTCATGCAACATTGTTCTGAGTACGCCTGCACTTCTATCCTTGGTGGCACTACTGTGATCGCCAAAACTAGAAGGTAGCACAAAAGCCTGGTTACTTAAACAGTGGCAATAGAAGAAAAAAAAGGTTGTTAGTAAACCTTCAGTTCTATGCCCCAAGAAACTAGCCTTCTTGTGGGGAGCGAAATATTGTAGACGCATTTTTTTTACATTGATTGACAAATTATTCGATGTTTTTGTTGTCAAAGGAAGTTTTCGACATCATGTACTTGCGCATGTGCCATTATGTATGTATGTTTCATGCGTGTTCCATATAAATAAGATTCAGTTGTTAGTGAGTGTGTCTTCCTTGTACGTTCTTTTGTTAGAGTACAGTGCAAGCTATAATGGATCTTCACCAACCAGCCTAGTCAATAACGTTGCCTATGTTCCGCGACTGTTATGTGGTTTAATTTTTCAGGTATTTGCTGATTTCCGTATTATTCGGGCTTCAAGTTAGTTTATACTACTGATACAACGCATTCTTCGTGTTTTCTGCTGGAGTACTGCAGCAAAGATTGCACAAAGCAAAGCGAGCAAGAGTGAACCGTTTTACAACAGGGGGCTTTATGAATAGCCCTGACGTAGCGTGCCACCCCAAGGTTACGAACAAAGCAAACGTGCTACAGGAAACGAAAACAAACTTGAATTAACAGCAGCACCATAGTTCGGTCAATGTACATTGTCACCATTGTCAAATAACACCGTAATATTGTTTTCCAGCTGACAACTTCAAAGAACACTGGCAGCGTTTCATGAGATGCATACCTAGTGTCTACGCAAAGCCTGCTTAGGGCAGCCATTTGTCATATCCGTTCAGGCAGTTACTCTATAAAGCTCCTGCACTTCACGCTTCAGTCACTGCAGTTACTGCGACTGTGTGATGTGTGCACTCTACGAGCAGGCGTGGTTTACTTTCTCAAAGAACCTGTTCGCACTCTATAAATTGATGATAATGTTCACGCACAGCGACTGTGATTACCTTCACCTCTCGAGCTGTGGCGAGTAGTTGGCTAATTGAAGAGCACAGCTTGTGCGTGCTGCTCAACGGAGACAACTTGACCTTCCTTAGGGGTGGACTTGTCTCGACGAACTTAGTTTGATTCGCTTAAGTGATAAAGAATGTTTGCTGTTCTGCATATCATTATGTGATGTTTTGTATGCGTGCATGTGTAAAGTGGAGTGTGTCAGTGAGAAATGGGCGAGTACATTTTGCAAACAGCTCTGTTACATCTTCATTTGCATTGTACTTGACACGCCAATACTTCATTTAGAATAAAACTAAGTCGTCAAGCAATTTTCTTGGGCACGCAATAAATTTAAGAATGATTAGTAATTTTAGTAATCGTATGCCACAAGATCACGGTATGATTACGAAGAATACCATTGGGAACGGCTACAGAAATTATTACCGCATGAGATTCTCTAAAGTGCATCGAAATCTGAGCACACAGGCCTCAAGAATTTTAGCCTCCATCACAAATGCGACCACCGCGTCTGAGATTTAATTCGACGTTCTTCGGGTCAGCAGTCGAGCATTATAACAAGTAGCTCACCGTGACGGGTGGAAAAAAAATGGACTATTAAGGCACTTACCCATCATCGATATGACCCCACTGAGGCAGCATATCAGAAGGGCCACTCCAACTGATCCCGAACTTCGAAATATGGAGCTGGGCGTCACAAATATTTCAGAGCCTGTTAAAACAAAAAAAAATATTTCATTTCATTCTGTAGTTGTCGGTCAGTCATAACAACCCGAAACAACTAGCAAGTCTGTGTACTAATACAACCGATGTGCGAAGCTGCTTAGAAATGGCATGCCAGTGACTAATCACCTGATCTCACTGCAGGCTTTTATGAAGGCGGTAAGAAAGGGAGCGGGTAGGGAGAGCGTCCGTTCTCCCCGCCAGCTTTGACAGAGTGAGTGTGCGTGCGGCACGTGCAGTGCAGCGCGAACGAGCCCAGGCAACGCGTTCACAGGGTTAAGGGGCGAGCGCAGTTACTAGGAAAGAGATGGAGGAAGATAGCAGACAGGCGGAAGAAGGACGCGAGCGCTGAAGCGGCAGTGAGCATCGAGAGCGACGGTGGGGTGCAGGCCTAAGGAGCATCGCTCCTAAAAAGAGTGCGCACGTAGTTAGTTATAGGTGGTTGTAACGATTCCTACCTAATTGAGTCAGCCAAAGAGGCGTTCAACATCGAATGCGCACCCATAAGCTTATCTTGCTTAACTACGAATAAAAACACGTCAGCCTGAGTCTTTTTCCTCTCAAATGTGTCGACACGACTGCAATCGGCTACAGACACGTCAGTACGAATTCGTCAAATTACAATTGCGTCATCGTGAGGTCACAACGAAGCAAATTACTTCGGTATGCGCTTATTTTCCGTCAAATACACCACCATGATTTCGATAAGCTTGAAATACGTCACCACAAGATAACCTTCCAAAGCACACCTACAGTCGCACTTGCATTGCGTAATTAGGCCGTCCATTGTGATGTGCGGGAGGTGCCAAGTTCAACATTGTAATGATGCATTGCACCAGCCAGTACTATTACTTCTGATGCGATAGCGTTAAGTATTTTCTTTGGCAGAAATAACGATGCTACTACCGGCGTCAGCGTCGTTAATTGAGGAAAAAATTGTCTTGTCCACGATCTAAGTTCGAGACACATGCAAAACAAAAATAAAAAAAGATGCATTCGATCTGAATGATAATCGAACTCAACTTTCCGCGTAGCAAGCAGGTGCTATACCTTGGAGCCATGCCAGAGCGTAAAGTTGCGTCTTAAACACAGAAACGCCCTGAGAATGTCCCGTAATAGGAAGAGTTTTCACGCACTATATATTACGTAGCACAATCTTACAGCGGCGCCAGCTGTTAGAACTTGTGAATCGCACAGTCAGTGGATCATTTAAAGCAGCCTCTCTCAATCCCTTAAAGTACAAATTGTGAAGGAGGTGCACGAACTCATGACCCCTCAATTAGGCGTAGTGGGCATTTCAGCTTTTTGCAAAGAAAGGCGTTGTGGAATCAGAAGTATACTGTCACTAGGCATTATGGGATCACTCGAAATTCTTATGTCACTCGCGCAAATTTTCCTTTCCTTGCTGTATGAGAGTGATGCGCATGGAGCCCCATTACGCTGACACGTGATATATAGAAGGTGATGGTCAAACATCCTCAAAATTTCTTTGTTTTTCACACTACTATGTTTTAAGAAAATATTGGCGTTTTGCACGAACCAATGACGTTTCCAACCAGTACTGCAGTGCCACCAACCCAGCCGAGTCGCTTCTTTAAACGAATCGTAGAGTCGTTCGAGCTTTATGTGAGCTTCCTTTATTTTGTTCCATCGCTGAATCCACCAAAACCTAGATGCTCCTACTGCGAGCCTCCTCTCATCCGCATTCATCTGCGCACGGTGGAAATAAAGTAAGTTACCCTGACTAGTAATTAGCGTAATAAATACCTAATAATGAGCGTAACATAATAGGTGGCCGTCTGGCACACGGTTTCAACACATTTTGTTAAGGTATATAAGGTGAGCGTGTATGAAATATATTGAATTGAAGACTAATATCTACATTACAGGTAAACTGTGATGCATTCCTGTAAAACTGACTTAGTAAAGAGCAGCATAACGTCAAATGTATGTCAATTTCTGGCTTGCTTTCTTAAAGAAAAGTCACTCTGAATGCCTAAGCAACACCACTTTGCAAAAAAGTGTTCTAAATTTGAGCTATTACTCAACATTTCAGAAAACGAGTTACTTCTATGAAAATGAAGCACAACAATCGTACAGTAAATAATAAATGCAACCTTGGATCCATCTCAGTTAAAGACATATTGGAGCCACAAAACAACACATGATAAGGGCAAAGAAACGCACATTGAAAAGTATGGTCATTGTATGTTCTTTTTTCTTTGCTCGGTGTATGTGTTATTTCACAGCTAAAACACGTTATTGAGCAAGTACTAACTAAACAACAAGCAGTGTCGTTAATGGTAGCATACATCACCGGTACATTGCCGCTGTGTTTCATTTCAGCAGATTCTCTGGAAATGTAGCGTTGTGCAGAAGTGGTCGTGTTGATATTTTCCAGCGTGCAGTTTTAGCCGGGGTCACTGGCGAAAGCAGAACACCAGCATGAAGCATTTCGCAGCTGGCTGTTTTTGTCACTGCACTGAGGCCTTGCTTGTGTACAATTTTTTCCTCTCTCGGTCTTTACAAGCTTCGCCACTTTGCAGGTGTTTTTTGTTTTTTTCTGCCCAGATTTTGGTTTCCGCGACAAACCATAATGAACAGCTGCGCTGGAAGATGAAGGGACGTTGGAGGCATCAGCTCATATAATGTTTATTGCGTGAACGCAGTCTTTTTGGGCGGCTCGCACCCCCCTTTCGCGTCAATAAATATTCTTAAACGTAATCGTAAACAAAAAAGGTCAAATAAACAAGTAACAACCAAGAAAATTAAACTTGCTCTAAACAAAAAGTAAACGTTTGAAACGCAAAGTACTTCAAATGAAGCATTGACTACAATGCTACTTACAAGACGGATCAATCTTCAACTTTGAAATGAGACATGGTTGCAACACTTCAAAAAGATAAACTTCCATTACTATTCATTTGATGGCAAGGCAACGCCAATTATTGTCATAAAAAATTTTGTAGTGAGTGGCGAACCTCCGCCGCTTAGAGGAACAGTTGGAATATACGAATGAACTATTATGATTCAACGTCACGAAAACCACAATGAGATTACACAAAACGCCATGGTGAAGAGCTCCGGAAATTTCCACCACATAGCGCTTTTTTACCATGCACCCAAATGTCGAAAATTTTCGCCTCCGTTGGAAGTGATTCTCTTGTGGAACACATCTTTCGGTCTGTGCTGTATTTTCTGCGTTCCACAGCGCAACAGCGGGGTCTCCAGCCCCCTACATCGCGGTCATGGATGTACAATCCCCGGAGATCCCGCCCGGTACCAGTTCATCCACGGGCATTGCTTCAAAAAGCGTGGTAATACATCTAGTGAGAGCGAGGACACCGAGCCGTACTCTGCATCAGACTACGAGTCCTCGGAAGACGGCTTCGAACCTGTGCTCTACCGCAAGGCCAAACGAAGAATCATGAACGCATCATCGGCATCAAGTACAGCCACTGTGAGGACAGCGCCTCAGCGATGGCCTCACTCCATTCTGTTTGTGCCGCAGACTACTACTGCCAATCTCCGCTTCCTCAACAGGCAAGCACTGTCCTTGTACCTTGAAAACACTGTGCCTAACGAGATTAAGGACATCAGGATAAACACGAGGAAGAATATTTTGGCAATCGACGTGAGGAACCCGAGTGCACTGAACACGCTACAGCATGTGTCGGAGCTGAGAAACATCAAAGTCCAATCCATCATACCAGCGAATAGTGACACCGTAACAGGAGTTATCTATGACATAGACACTGAAATCACCAATGAAGATCTTCCTGTACTGATAAAACCAGTGAGCGAAAACAACGTCATTGTGCATGCTGGTCGCCTAGGCAACTCTCGTTGTGTGCGAATAACATTCAAGGGTGACTGTCTTCCCTCTTACGTGAAGGTTGGCCATTTCCGTCACCAGGTTCGCCCATTCATTCCGAAGCCTATGCACTGTTTCAAGTGCCAGAAGATTGGCCACGTGCAGGGCGTTTGCAGAAATTCCGCAGTGTGCCCCCGATGCGCTGAACACCACTCAGAAGACGACTGTAATGCAACTACGTTGAAATGCCCCAACTGCCAAGGCGCTCACAGTGCTTCCTCCAAGGACTGTCTTCAGATTAAGAAAGAGATTTATATTCTGAGGCAAATGGTGCGAGACAACTCGACTCACAGAGAAGCTGCGTAAAAAGTAAGGCGAAGGCGCCGCCATCGTCGAAGGTCCTCACGAAGGACAGTGCAAAATCTGACGACAAAGTCAGAAACTCAGGTGAAATCGACAGGCGCGGCTCCTAGCACGACAAACATCTGCGCTGAAAGAGAAGATGCCGGAAGATCTCTCTCTCCAAAGGAATGGCCACTCCTTCAGCCTAGATGATCTGTTGAGCCTCAACAGAAGCCACCTACACGACGTGTTGAGCCTCAACAGAAGCCACCTCAAGAACAAGCACAAAATGCTGCAACAACCGGGAAGCCAGATCATCGCGTGATGGTGATGCTAAGGCCATTAGTGGACACCATTCGCATGTTGTTAAACGACATGAATACACCTTCAGCCAAAAGTGCCCTTCAAGTGCTCGACGCGCTTAGTCCAGTGCTAGCAGCCCTAGAGTAGACCATGGCTAACCCACCACTGTCTTTCAGGGAGGAGGTTCGTAAAGCAGCAATACTGCAGTGGAACGCCAGGGGACTGAGATCGCGCATTGGTGACTTTCGTCAATTTGTGTACGTCAATATCCAACTTTGGTTACTGAATGACGGCAGTCCTACATTTTTACGTGGCTCCACATACAGTAGCTGTCTCGACTTGGCTTTTGTTTCGCGAAGCCTAGTGAAACATACTGAATGGTTCACGGATATAGAAACGCACGGGAGTGATCACTTTCCAACATACGTCAAGATCAGAGGATTGTCGCCTCCTAAAGTGCGCGACATGGTTAAAAGAGTGGACTGGAAAAAATTTCAGTCTCGTATGGAAGACCAATGCCGAAAACACATATCCGATTTACAATAGGCCATCCAGAGCACTGTAAAAGAGACTGTGTGTACGATCCCATGCCCTGCAAGATTCATGGACATCGACATAGAGCTGGAGCGGCTTCGAGCCTTGCGACGACGAGCTGAAAGAAGGTACCGGCGCACGAAGGACATAGAAGATTTACGGACTGCTAGACGTATGCAGAAGAAGATCAAACGTCGGTTGGACAAGCTAGCATTCCAACGCTGGATTACTTTCTGCGAGTCACTCGACCCTCGTAAGCCTTTATCGCACATGTGGACGACGGTTAGAGGTTTGCGGTCATTGCCCATTCAGAAGTCACCATTCAAGGCCTTAGCCCTTCACCAAAATCGACCAGATGTGGACGTTGCTGAAGAGTTCTGTGCCGGATTATCAGGGCAAACTACAGCCATCAGCAGCTCACCACTTTCGAGCAGTTGTCCGCCACCACGTGATTCCTCAATGGACTTCCCGTTCACCATTCAGGAGCTCAAAGCAGCACTCGCTTCATGCAAACCTACCACTGCACCAGGACCTGACGGAATCTCCTACAGAGCCCTGTGTCATCTGGGTGAGCGCGCGAGAATAGCTCTACTTCAGCTATATAATGATTGTTGGCTAGAGGGCACTGTCCCCTTAAGTTGGAAAACTAGTCGTCTAGTACCATTACTGAAACCTGGCAAATCACCATTGGTACTCTCCTCCTATCGCCCGATCGCATTGGCCAGTTGCGTGGATAAAGTGATGGAGAGAATGATTCTCGGCCGACTCCAGTGGTACTTGGAGGATCATCAGATCTACCCAAATGCCATGGCTGGCTTTCGACGTGGTCGATCATCGATCGATAACGTCATCGATCTAGTCACGTACGTTGAACACGAGAAAGGCCATAAGCGTCTTTGCGCCTCTCTGTTCCTTGACGTCAAAGGAGCCTATGATAACGTGACACATGAATCCGTCCTTGCCGCACTAGAAGAGATCGGAGTGGGTGGCCGAATGTTTAAGTGGATACGCAGTTATCTCCAAATGCGATCCTATTTTGTGAGTACAGAGACTGGGAACACGTCTACACATTTCAGTTGTCGTGGCGTCCATCAGGGTGGTGTACTGAGCCCCGTGCTATTCAATATAACACTAATTGCTTTCCATACGCACCTACCAAATAATATTTATCTATCAACATACGCTGATGACATCTGCATATGGACATCTGCGGTAACTCGCCTGCAGTTACGAGCGAGAATACAGAGAGCTGCTGCTTCAACTGCTTTGTATCTACGCAATCGAGGCCTGTAAATTTCCTCCGGAAAGTGCGCTCTTCTGGCATTTACGCGCAAACCCATGTCGAATTACAGAGTGTCAATTAACGGTCAAAATATACCATATCGTCGATCTCACAAATTTCTGGGTGTCATAGTCGACAGAGACTTATCATGGAGCCCTCATGTGTCGTATTTGAACAAGCGATTGACAGGCATATGCCATCTTTTCAAGTTTCTCGCTGGAAAGACTTGGGGAATGCAGCCTAATGCTATGTTACGACTGTACAGGGTGCTCTTCCTTGGCTTTTTACGATACAGTCTTCCTGCATTATCAAACGCCAGCAAAACAAGTCGACGCATGATACAAAGCGTTCAGGCACAGGCGCTTCGAATATGTCTAGGTCTGCCTCAAGGTGCCTCAACAATGGCGACTATAGCTATAGCCAAAGACCACCTCGTGCAGACCCATATTGAAATTGAAGCTTTGAGGATACACATAAGGCATGTGGGCCGGAATCCCCATCACCACCTAGCCTCACTACCAGTGGATAGACCTCATACTTCCTTTTGTCGAACAATAACTACACATGGTGACTCCCTACCAACTGGTTTTACGCCCGCGGCGAGACCTTCAATTCCTCCATGGTGCCTCAAACAGCCAGTCATCTACCTGACAATACCAGGCATTCAGAAAAAAGGTGATTTCTCAATACCATCCCTCAAGCAGCTCGCATTACTTCTGCTTTACGAGAAGTACCAAGACTGCACCCACGTCTACACCGACGGCTCCGTCCTGCCAAACAGCTCAACTGCGGCGGTCGTTATTCCAACGCACGCCACAACCATCAAATTCAGGACAGCTCATGCAACCACAACAACGGCAGCAGAGCTTGCAGCGCTTCGCGCTGCGCTGCGTTTCATTAACGACCAAAGCACGCAACGGTGGACGATTTTTTGCGACTGCAAGGTGGCACTGCAGTCACTTCTGTCAAATCTACGCCGTAGTTCACACGAGCAGTTGGTATTTGAAACAGCAGAAATACTACACCACATAACAGAGAAAGGGCACCACGTTATATTTCAGTGGTTGCCAAGCCACTGTGGAATTATCGGTAACGAACGAGCTGATCAAGCTGCCCGTTCAGCCCATTCAGAAGACAACGACCAGTCAATACCTCTCTCAAGAACGGACGCTGCTAGGAGGCTCCGAATGCTTGCTCGCCAACGCTCCATGGCTCTTTGGAATGAGCCTCTCTTTACGCATGCAAGATTACGATCCCTTGATCCAACGTTAAGCATGCAGCTTCCAACAAAAATTCGACGAGACGACGCTACTGCTCTGTGCAGACTATGGTTGGGAGTCGCGTTTACCCGTGCGTACGCGTTCCGCATAGGTATGGCCGACACCGCCGACTGTGCACACTGCGGAGATGAAGAAACAATTCGACATATCCTGTGTGACTGCCCGAAATACAACCTGGAAAGACAACACCTTTCTGATAAACTAAACAGGTTAGATGACCAGCCGCTGTCAGAAGAAAGGATACTGCGCCATCGTCATGACTCATCGTCACAGAAGAAAGCCGTGCAAGCGCTATTGGGCTTCTTACGAACTACTGGCCTGTCTGAACGCCTCTGAGTGGACTGATTTTGTGTGTGCGTGTGTGTCGGTGTTTTTCTCTTATTTATTTTTTCAACTCTCCCTTTCTCTTTCAACCCCCTATTCCCTAACCCCAGTGTAGGGTGGCATACCGGATACTAGCATCTGGTTAACCTCCCTGCCTTCCTCTTTTCTCGTTTCTCTCTCTCTCTCTCTTAACCTCCGTTGAAAATAAAGCTAACATGGCCAAGATTCGATCCCGCAACTTGCTGGTCAGCAGGTTCGCGATAAATTTCACTGATAACATTTGCTGTGCAGTGTATGGGGACGCGAGGAACAGGTCCTATCAACAGGCGCCTGTAGAAGAGCAGGGGGTTAGTGATGACGCCATCTTCTGGTGGTAGCACGTGTTCGTGTTGATCATCGCTGTCTAAAAAAAACTATAAAGGAAACTACTCTGCTTTATAGTTACTGTAACTACTCTGCTCTATAGTTTTTTTTCTTTTACACAGCAAACAAGGTTACACAGCAAAAAGCCATGTAACCTTGTTCAAGTGATAACGCCACTTCATGACGTATTCGTGGCGTCACAGCCCGACAAGTTTTGTGCTTCGTCAAAGCTGGATGAATCGTGTAAGCACGGCTAAACTACGTGATGTGTCGGACCGATTCGCAATGTCTCCTATCCCCGACGCAGTTCATAACTAGGATAGGCGCAAAACGCTTTCGGGTGGAGGAAGAGGAGGTGGTGGTTGAGGAGACGGTCAATACAATAGACCGAAAAGAAAATGAACAGAATGGTTTTTACCTTTGTATTCATAAGGGGAGCAAGACATTTTAGATTTTAAGATGAAATTTTGTCCCACTCTGCTCATTTTCGTGGTTTATTCTAGCGACTAACGAGCCCACAGTGACATTTTCTTACATATCGATTTTTTTATTGGTGCCAGTAAGATTTACGGCATAAGTTAAATAAAAATAAAAAGTTCTGTCTTGAAGGCCAGGAGTGGTCGATGCAGGGGATCGTGCATCCAGCACGTCGAGTGAGTGGCCGGGCTGGTGGTGAAGGCCACGTAAGGGGCGAATGCAGGCCTCTTGAAGGCCCGGGCAGGTCCGCAACAGGTGATCGAACGTTGCCTTCTTGGCTGGGGCAACGCAGAATGGGCATGTGATTGGAGGAGGCTGTGCACCGGATCTCCATGTAGCCCGCATTGCAGGAGCCGAAGCAGCACCTCCAAGAATCCTTCTGAGCCCCACCATTTCTCGGGGAGTTAATCCGCCAGCAAGGTCTGGTCCACTCACATAAACAATATTAGCCTGCCTAGCACAGACGTGCAATGAATAGCTTCGGCGAAACTGAATTGTGAAACTACGATTGAATGTTTATATTATTACTTGGTTGTACATTTAAACTGAACAGAAAGCTTCGTGCTTAAGTTATGAGCTTCACGAGCTCCTAAATATGACAGCAATGTGCGCGCGTTTTAGCGCTCTCGATTTGCTTCACAAGGCTTTCCGAACGAGAGATTTCACATTCGCATCATAGAGACCACTATACAATGCAAATGAGCTCGCTCTCAAAATTAAACTGGAAGTCCATTCTTCATTCATGTGGCCGAGTGCCGTAGGACGAAGCCAGCACGATGGATGAAACGTGGAAGTAGCTCATTATCTGTTCCACGGTCACGAAGACTCATACATCAAATATAAAATTATGAGTCGAGACCGCACCCACTGCTCGGCTGATGGTAAAATTCACTGTTTCATTTCACACTGCATTCTAAACGAGAGAAGCGTACACGGGAAATGACAGGCTCTAATCGTCGACACAAATCAGCTAGTCTCAGACGTACATCTTGTTCATACGCATCATTTAAAACGTTCGAACTGCATGCATATTCTATTAGTTCCTGTAATTAGTTGGCGTTCTTAATGCTGAGTAAGGGTTATCGGTATGACCGATTTCTAATGACCATGCCGTTTCAGCGGCGCCACTGAGCCTCCGAGAATTCTGATTAAGCTTTCTAGACGCCTACTGCGTAAAGTAAGATGCCGCGTAGTTTGTGCACTTCTTCTGTTGTAACATTCGTGAGAAAGTTGCATGGAGGCCCTTTGGCACAGAGTAACAGTTGGAATCTCGACTCTTGGACATCGTCGAGCTTTTACAGGCAATATCGTAAAGGCATGAGCAAGGTCCTCGATTTGATTGAGAAGGATGGAGGGAACTCAACCACAGTGCCCGCCTTTTCGCCCCTACTGCCCTTGACTACTGATTTTTAGGAGGTGAAGGTGGACAGTGAACAGTTCCTGTAATGGGGCGTTGGCGTAAAGTTTTTTCAGGGTGGGTGGGGTGATATCTTTTTATTTTTCAATGTGGAGGCCATGCATGCAGACGAGGAGCATACGATGACTCTCAGGTCCCCCACATTGGGAATGACAGGCCTATAGCCTAACAGCCACATCGCGGACTTGCTTCAAGATTCATTTCTGGTCGGCTAGGCAGGAGCTGCGCAGGGCTGCGTCCCATCTTTTCGAAGTAGCATCGGGGTTAGCCTCGTTACGCAATGCGATGCGCTCCTATCGCGGCCGTGTCGCCACCCCACAACACTTTCCTGGGAATTTTTTTAGCCTTGGAATGACATTCAAAGTTTAATATAACCTAACACTGCAAACTCTGTATGTCATGACAAACAAGTTTGGGGAGTGGGGCACGGTTCGGTGTGAAACCCCCTAAATACGCCTTTGCATGGCGGCCCCTAACGCCAGCAGCGGGTGTTGCCACTATAGTATTAGTTGTTGTATTACTTGTTGTTCTAGGAATTTTCTAGTGCAAAGATCTGTTGTCAAGCTGGTGGCTGCTTTTGTGAATATGTATATTTTATGTAATAACTTTTTATTGTATATGCAATGTTCTTTTCAATTCTGAAGTTCAATTCAGCACTACCGCTGTTACGCCTAGCGCCAGCAGAACCTCATCAGGAGGCAAACCACCTTCTTTTTTGCTGACCACGGGATAGCAATTGTATTGTCCAAAAATGGAATAAATGAAATGAAATATATTAGAGCATATAATGAGGGGTAAGCTCCGTGGCCGGATAAATTTTTTTAGGGAAGTTTTAGAAAATTTTAGGGACTTCTCAATGACAGATAAATGGGTTATCCTTCACCATGGGTTATCTTTTCATCTGTGTGGAACTTTCACGTGCCGCACAGATGTGGACAGGGAAAGCAACGCCAGATGAGTGTGTTTCTACAGGGAGCATTTTGTCATAAGGGCCGGTTCTACGCACAAGATGCTCTTCGATTCCCTAATTGTGCCTTGTTGTATTTTGCCAAATACTATGAACTGGGTAGAGACCTAAAGCTCCACAATCCTTCCCGAAATAAACTTTACGAAGCGCGAAAACATTCAACACTAATAGTAAGCATTTAAGTGAGCTAGCTGTGCGAAAATAAATGAATGGCATGCCATGATAGATGCAAAAGTATGTTCGCATAATTATTCGGGTTGGAAATAATAATTTACCATTATTTATTTTTGTAAACCTTATCAAAGACTCTTAGCGTCATGAATTTTTCTTAAATTACATAAATAATATATTTTGTCACTTATTAACTAGAAGGCCTCACATGCAGATGATTCTGTGGCTGAATTGACGAACATTCTCTCACCGAAGTGGTTTTTTTTCTTATTGGCTTGCTCGATAATATATTAATAGGTACCGCATAACGTTAGGTAGAGATTTTTTCCTTGACGTTAAGTAGAAAATTTTTTCCTTACGAGCGTTTTAGGGAAATTTGTTCTTGTAGATTCGGCCCCAAGAACTTTAGAATTTATGGACAATTTATGCAAATTCTGTGCAGTTGGAATACCTTCTGCGCGTCTTTAAACCTATCTTGCATGTGTGACTAAAATGAGACGCATTCAGAGGTGGCAACAGACCAGAAACTAAGATACAGGGCTTGTAAGAAGTACCACCTGGTCATTGCTACATCACAAACATACCTGCCTTACATCTTGTTTACTAGATCAAGCTTCTAAGAGGTATAATTTCCAAAGCCAGATGTAGCGGTTCGTCAGTTGAGCAGGGGTGCGAATCGAAATGTCATTACAAATCAGCAGCACATTGACTCCCAAGCCGAATAACAGTCAACGTCGAAACTTACGTCAATTCCGAAGCTGCATATTTCTCAAGGGAGGTTCATCAAAAATTATACCACTTTTTTCCTGCCCTTATGCAGAACCGAGAACTTCAAGCTGTAATATTATCAAAAATGACAGTCAAAATTATTACATAGACCAATCAATTACTCAGCCACGAATATATGCTACTTACCTTAGATTCATAGAATTGGCTTACCAGTACTTCAGTGAATTAAAATGTTCTTAAAACAGACCTCACTATATCCTATTTTTTGTACTAGGAAAGACGAAATAAACAGCCTGGCCATTCATCGGTCTTTCTTTTCTCAATGCAAAACACTTGCTTTACTTATTTTATATTCCAGTAGACCTATTGGTTTCCAAGTGAGGCCTAGAAACCCATACACAAACCCAACACAGTACAAAAGTATGTGACTTCTAAGGGAATAAGTACGGTTGCTAAAAAATAAAGCGCTTTCCTTTGATACTTCTAGCCACATCAATTCGAAACGAAAGAACCAAACTTTCAGTTTTCGGCCTACCGAATCATTCAACCGTCAGAGGTTCTATAGTTGTATATTGTTTGACTAACCCCTGAAAGATAATTCCTTATGCCCCTGACGATGTGGAGTTATGTCGGAATATCCAAGCCCACCAGTGGGTCTGCGTGGCCTGCTTGTCATCATAAAGTTTTCGTCTGCTTTCTGCAGGGACGTCGGTGTGAGCGTGGACGGGTTGGCGGGGAGTGGGGGGAGTGCGTGTTGTGAGGAGGGATAGCACGCGGAACGTAGGGGCCAAGTGAAAACGGAGAACGCGATCCCATTAAAAAACCTTAACAAGAAGCACGGCGGGAGGTGTCTTCGGGAGCAACTGAGGGGCAGCCGGAAGCTCAAGAAATAAAAAAAGAATGCTGACTCTTCTTCCGATTCAGGACAGAACACGCAGCGGGCACCATCGTCGAACAGTGTTGCACGGTGTCAGCTGTTCGTGTACTTCGGAGTTACCGTTATACCTTTTTACTTTCGTCGTCGTTGTCTCACTCACTCAAATTGTAGACCGAGATAAGCGAGGGGAGGCGCGGTGTGCGCGTCGCGAACGGTTTGCTTATGCTTCCGCACGAGTTGCGCGAGGAAGAGTTCGAGCGAGACAGTCGCTGCGGAAGCATTGGCTCCTCTCCCCTATTTCTTTATTCAAAAAGAAAGAAAAGAGCAGGACGTCGGAAGCTGCGCGCCTTCAGTAAGAGTGCGTACGCGTAAAGAATTGGGGCCCACCTCACTGGCCCTCCCCTTGTGACGTAGCAAGAACACAGCGGGGGGTTACGCGTGTGCGTTGGGTATAAAAGACCGTGTCGCCTCAACACAGAACACACGTCTTCCATAGCTGGTTGCCTGCTTGTGCCCAGAGCGATTGTCCAGTCTTCACCATGAACGTCTTGGTAAGAATATATCTACCCGTGCGTTACTCTGAAAAGGATCGAGTGGGCCGTTCGTTTTCATGAGGTTCTCGGCTTCTTCAGTTTTGATAGGTTCGGTTTAGGCTGATGCCACAAAAGAATTTATTGTAGCTGTAGCACATGTGGTAGTTCCCACTTCGTGTATGACTTTAGGTCCACCCAAAGCAATGGTGCGCCGAGAGTTCAAGATTAACAGCAGTGAAAAATATGATAAAGCACTGACCTACTGAGAGACCTGGAGTGCCAAAGCTGTAAAGTACTGATCTTTTCATCAAGCTAAAATATTCCTCGTGCACTCCTAAAAGTTGTTCCACACCTTTACCGAATCGTATTTTTTCAAGCAATTCGGTCTGTGAAGAACGTAGTCATGCTAATCTGCTCCGCAGCGCTCAATAGGCTTTCAAATAGATCTTAGTCTATTAATCATTGCCCCACCGCGGTTCCCTAGTGGCCAAGGCACTCGGCTGCTGACCCACACGTTGCGGGATAGAATCCCGGCAGCGGCGGCTGCATTTACGATGGAGGCGGGAAAGTTGTAAGCTCGTGTGCTCAGAGTAGGGTGCACGTTAAAGAACCCCAGGTGGTCGAAATTTCCGCAGCCCTCTACTACGGTGTCTCTCAGAATCATATGGTGGGTTTGGGACGTTAAAGCCCTCATATCAATAGTCCATTATTCAGTGTAACCACCGATAGACAAATTAAACTTAGCAGTCAGCAGTGACCAAGCTATCCTGTGTTAAAAGCGTAGGGCAGATTGCGAAGTACTCACCAATAAGCCTAACCTTATCTCTTTGTACGGAATGTCCAAACTGTTGCCCAATGGTGTAGTAAGTCCGCTCCTATTGATAATATGAGCTTCTAGCAGCACGGTCGCCTTCCCTAAAAGAGCTTCACCTTTTCAATATTTAGAAGATATTGCCCCTCTTCAGCTTTGCACGAACAACGCCGCGGAAGGTGTCGAAGTATCTGTGGTATAAGGGCACAAAAACAAAACGAAAAGCTTCCTGCAAAAAGGACCCTTTCCCCTACTGATTGTATCTCAGCCATATATGGCCGCAGTTGAAGGACATCGTAATTATAAAATATCTTCATTTAAATCCTACCGATGACATCTGCGAAGCTTATTTTTCAGCTTTTTTGCTATAGCGACGTTCGCGCATATCTTAATTGTGGTGTTTGAAAGAAATATACTCTTTCTGTGCGCAGAAAACGCTTCAGAATATAGACAGAAAGAACAGAGCTACCAGAAAGAACATGAATTAGGATAACGCCTTCCACTTGTACTACTGGTACAAATCACAACGCTTAAGTTTATTTTGTGCTCATTTCCTTTCGTCTTTTCTTTCTTTGTCATAATTCTATATTTTATCATCTTTTTATTCGTAGCTTAAACAACCAAAATTAGTTGGATAACTTGACTGCGTTATAATTTTTTTTATCTATGCTATCCAAGCGATGTGTGACGTTATGCCATATTATGTCCTAAGAGGTAATATGTTGAGTGTTACAGTACGCATATGAAGCGAACGGGCAACTCAAATATTCGGTTCATTAGTGTACTCTTCAACACGTGAAGGAGAAATTGGCATGTCGGTATCCTGAACATTAAAGAAACACTTGTCAATAAGCCCACCAGGTGTTCAGGAGGATTTCAACGCACTATAAGCACGCTCAACGTCATCAACCATTGAATCGGTGCAGGCGTGCAGTGTCCTACTGAGTGCCTTGGTTGTTGGTGCTTTTGGTGGCTACATCGGAGGTGGCAGTGTTGGCCTGGGCGGTGGCCTGAGTGGTGGTCTTGGCGGTGGATACCTTGCTGGAGGCAGTCTCGGAGGCTACGGTGGAAGCTACGGCAGTGGATATGGCGGTGGTCTAGGAGGTGGTGTAGGCTTCGGAGGCCTTGGTGTCGGAGGCCTCGGAGGAAGTGCTGGCAACGTCGGTGTCGGAAGCAGCGTAGTCCTTCTGAATGGTGGCAGAGCGGGCGCTGCAAAGTCGGTGGCCGGCCCGGCCTTCTTGGTTCGCACAGTGCATCACGTGTCTCAAGTTCACGGTGGCGGAGCCGTCGTAGCCCACTCTGGTCTAGGAGGCGTCGGTGGAGGCGTCAGTGGAGGCGTCGGAGGAGTCAGTCTGGGCGGCGGTCTCGGAGGAGTCGGAGGTGGATATGGAGGTCTTGGGGGAGGATATGGTGGATACGGTAGCTATGGTGGTTATGGTGGTTATGGTGGTTATGGAGGCTATGGAGGCTATGGAGGCTACGGCGGCACCGGTGGAGGCGTAGGCAAGGTCGTCGTCGTCAAGCACCACAAATGAGCGTCCACATCAAACGGCGTCAACATTCTAGTAAGTTCATGAGTTATAATATGTATAAACATTTAATGGTTGAACTTCCTTCAATTAGGCAATGAGAATTAGTGTGTAAAAATATTCCTGTGTTTTTTACAGGTGCAAGTGAGTTGTGCTAATTTTCGTTTTCTCTTTTTCAGTGTGAATAACCTTCCAGTGGGAGTCTGTACAGCGTCTCTGGTGGAAACGGTCACCAGCTTCTAGATGCTTTCTAAGTCGAAGAGATATATTCTCAACAGTGCAAATTGTATTTGTGAAACGTGTAAATAAATGTTGACGAGGAATGTTCTTCCTCGGCTTCACAAAGAACAGCTTGTGTTGTCTTGAAATCATTTCCTTAATGTCTCCCGGTAGCTTGCCTTCGTTACGGTTATAAATACAGGATCCCCCATGTCTAAGGTGGACACATGTTTAGTATTAAAGGCGGTAACCCGTTTGTTCTATTACACCCTGAATCAGGTCCCTCTAAAAGTGCTAGATATAGCCAGGAAAACGCAAATATTTCGTCTGGTTTGCTGGATATAGCCAGCGGTTAACTAGGACTTCATTGGAATTGTACACGAGGAAAATGGCTGTCAATAATAATAATGGCTTAGCTTGATGTTTGAGGCTAACCTCAGAAACGTTTTATTATTAATTATTACTATTATTATTATTTATTTGCACACACAGATACACAAGGACACAGAGAAAAGAGGAAGCGAGCAAGCTGGCAACTGCCACCTGTATGGGCACAACGCCAGCTCACTTTTTCAGGAGTAGGGTAGAAACAGAGGAAACAAAGATAAGAAAGAAAAAAAGAAAGAAGATGAAAAAATGTCGAAACTTTGACCAGTATGAGTAAAAACACATAAACAAGTTTTACTAAAAACACAAAAAAGACCGTCTATAAACGGGCGGCCAGGTATGTTTGGTTCATAAATGTAGGAAGAGCTCGGTGAGCCTGGTCGCGTCGGGAAGCACTACCACTCGGAAAGATGTAATCGTCTAGAATCACGCACTTCTGTCCTAGGAATTCATATTCCTTAATCAGCAAAGACCGCTGCGTCGCAAATGTGGAGCAGTGCACTACGAGATGCCCAAGTGTTTCGCAAGAGCAGCAAGCTGCGCCCAGGACTGTCCACACGCCCTTGACGGTGTAATCGTTCACGCACCAGCACAGAGCCCACTCTTAGTTTGTACAACAACGCTCGGGAACTGCGAGGCAAGCCACGGCCACGAACACAGGGAGGGAACGATCCATTTGCCACACGCTGGTCTGGGTGGCGCTTTAAGAGGTGTCGGCGTATAAGCAGATGAGTGTTGCCCATCGCACATAGAATTCCTGGACAGTTACAGTCATCATGGTTACATGACGAAACAACGCAATCCGCTTCTTCATTGCCCACAATAACTACGTGCGAAGGTAGCCACTGTGCAGCTATGCATACCCCACGTGACAGAATATTGTTATTACATTCCATGACGCTGCTCAGAATAGGGCGGTCGGTCTCCTTGCTGGTGAGTCTGCTAAGGGCACCACGGGAGTCAGTGAGTATGACAACCTTCGTTGCTGGTAACCCTTCTTGCACGTACTGAAGGGCGACATCAATGGCTGCTAGCTCGGCCGTCCCCGACGATTAGGGGTGCGGTATTTTAAACAACCGCCTGTTATCGGTTGAAGCGCCGAAAAAAGCCGCAGAAGCGCTCAGACCATAGCTGCGTACAGAAGCGTCCGTAATTACTTTTGCATAGTCTTCGAAGTTTTTAAATAAGTGTGAAAGGGCTAATTGGAACGGTTCCGAAACAGGTTGGTCACACGTTTTGTGTATTCCTGGAATTGACGGATGGGTAGAGAAGGCACATGGCCTGTGCTTTGTCAATGTTGGCAACTCTATAGTTTTGCCGGGATTGCCCGTAATTTCATTGAACACAGCCGCCATTTTACCCATCCGAGAAAGTGGGTGCTGTAACAGCCTGTTAAATAGTGTCTTACCATGTGGGGTTTGGTTCAGACGCTCAATATGATGTAGCGCTCTCTGGTCAGCTTGCAGCCTTAGCGGCAACTGGCGTGCTTCAGTCAGTATAGGGATGGATTGTGCTTCAGGAGGCAAAACCAAACAGTACTCAGAAGGCAACACGATGATCCCGTTCCTGCTGAGACATTGACGCAGGCGGTACATTCAATACTTGCAAGGCATACATCACGCAAGAGAGTACAGCTGAGTGGTAAGCCTGTAGTGCCGTCTTCTGATCAGTGCCCTCACCCCTAGCAGTCATGGCGGCTACATACTTGAACAGGGACAGCAATTTTCACCTCACAGTTTTAACAGCAGGGCACCAAGAAAGGCGATCATTGATAATTACGCCCATGTAGCGATGTTGGTGTACCCACTGTATCGGTGTGTCTCCGAAGTAAAGCCTGCTAAGGCTGCGACGAGCGCGTTGCCTTGGATGATACGTGATCGCAGCTGACTTTTCAGGTGAAACCTGCAGGCCAACTTCCACCAAGTATTCTGAGGTTGCATTCAGAGCTCCCTGCAATATACCAGGAAGACGGGGACCATGATGGGAAGGACCGCAGACCCAGAGTGCGATGTCGTTCGCATAAATTGTTCTGCCTATAGGAAAGTCACATTCTTGCGGTAATCGGCCTGGAAGCCCGGCAAGTACGCTGTAAAAGAGAAACGGTGACAAGACGCTGCCTTGCAGGACGCCACATTTAACATCGCGAGGTTGACTCTGTACTTCTCCAATGCGCAGTTTCATTATGTGCTCAGATAGAAAATCACGGAGAAAGTGTGACAGACGACCTGAAGTTGCTCTATTCATCAGTGCACAAATAATTGCCTTATGTGGCACCGAGTGAAACGCTTGCTGTATGTAAAGAAATAGAACATACGCTGAATGTCTGTTTGCTCGAGCAGACTCAAGCGATGATACAAGATCTGCTGTGCTGTCGAGGGATGAACGGTGGCGACGAAATCCGCTCACGGCATCATGGAAGAAAGTGAACTCCTGTAATCTGGTGTCCAGACGAAACAGCACCATACGTTTCATCAGCTTCATAACATTACAAGTTAGTGATATTGGCCGGTATGACTTCAGGAGTTGTGCAGGGCGAGCAAGCTTCAAAATTGGCTTCACCACAGACGATTTTCATTCAGCAGGAATCAGACTCATTTGTCACACTTTGTTGTATTTATCCAGGATACATTGATGAAAGACCTCATCAATGTTTCGAAAGGCTTGGTACGTAACACTATCTTCGCATGGGGCAGTACGACGTTAACAGTGTCTAAGTGCATGACCCAGCTCGGTCAGGATATATTCTGCCTCATCCATCTCGCATGGAGGTCTATATAAAAGTGTTACGGAAGCATGATTTGCGTTGTCTTTTGACATAGGACAGGTGAAAATATTGGCAAATTTTTCCGCAAGAATTTTTGGAGACCGTCCAGTCGTAATGCACAATGCTATAATTGTGTTTTTGCCGACCTCAGGTGTTCAGAGAGCCTTCAATATGCACCATACACTCCCAAAATCACTCACCATAAGTAACGAGCTACAAAATGTGGCACAGCTTTTTCGACGAAGTTGTTTTGTGTGCCGCCTAATGGCTGCATCTAAGCGGTTATAAAGTGTCATATCGGAGCTTCTTTTAGAATAATGTTCCCTCCTGTAAGCATGTTGTCGACAAGCACGTAGTCTGAAGAGCTTTAGGTCAGGGTTTGGCTTGCCAATGCTTCGCAGTCGTCGTACTGTTTATTGCAGCAGACATTCACTCACTAGTTTGAACAGGTTATCGTGTGATGTTGCCCCCACAATCAGCTGACGGAACATGCCCCAATTTGTCACTGTGTAGGCAGCACTCTGGCTGCTAAGAGAATTTTCTGGAATTAGCCAAATGAGCAGATGATCTTAACCCCATGGTTCAGCTTCGCTTGACCAGGTAAGACGCACATTTCTCGTTGATATGGCAAGATCAATGGTGGATTGTTCCTTTTCTCTTCCGACAAACGTTGATGAGCCGTCATTAAGGGTCAGCAGATCTTGTTTAGCAATAAGCTCATTGATTTACACACGACGATTGTCTTGTGGACGACACCACCACCGAGGATGATGGCCATTGAAATCTCTACACTACAGAAAAGACGAGCCACACCGAGATAGCAAGCACACCAGCCATGTGATCTCCGAAGATCGCGTTGACCGAAAATATATGCTTGCCACAGTCGTAGTTGTGTTCCTGAGATTAATAACAACTGCTACGCTTTTAAAGTCGGCGTCACAGGCGTCACTTGCGTCGATATCTTTAAAACGATATATTTAAAAGCACTAGCGTCACGCCTTGAACAGTAAATATGTGTGGATGAACGTGTGACTGCAACGTACAGTGTGCCCTTCCAAACCAACGAACTGCATCAACAAATAAAAAATTGCCTGCATCTTCCCTCGGGGGAACACTGAGGAGGATGCGGAGCATATAATTGGTTAACGGGGTGTTAAAGTGCGACTTACTTGGGTCGATGGCTAAATTGGTTAACGTGGTTGTGAAATGGGGTGTTAAATTGCGACTTACTTGGGTCGATGGCTAAATTGGTTAACGTGGTTGTAGGAGGGGGTGTTAAATGAGTGAACACATACACACGTATGCGAAAGGGCAGCGCTGGTCGAAGGGACGTCGATCATTTTGTTTGTGGATTCGTTGGAATTCATTTCACCGCGACCTTGGACGTCGACGTGCCGTACAAACCAACCGACGAGCGGCAACTGAGTGAGCGAGCGCCGACCTTGAGTATATATACAGCGCGACGGCGCATGCACTGTCAGCTGTCGAATGTTCGAGAAGGGAGAGAAGCGCAACGGCGCATGCGCGCGCGTCAGCTGCCGATGTTCTCGAAGTGCGACGGCGCATGCGCGCGCATCAGCTGCCGATGTTCTCGAAGCGTGACGGCGCATGCGCGCTACATTATACAGCTAGCGAATGTTCGTGAAGAGGAGAAGCGCACGCGGTGTGTAGAGGAGGAAGGGTGCACAGATGGTGGAGGAGTGAAGCGCGCGCGGTGTGGAGAGGAGGAAGGGATGCACAGATGGCGGAAGAAGGAGGAGTAAGCTTGCGGACGGCGCCGCACTACAAGCCTCGAGTATTAGATGCTCCGCATCTAAAAAGCCACGTCCGGCTTTCAACTTGTTGTTTTTGCTGAATGTTTGTTGTGACAAAAGTGCTTTGGCAGCAGCTACTTGGGAGAGAAACACTGCGTATACATTGACACCTTAGAGTACGGAAATTCACGCAACGCAGAAGTTCTCTAATTTTTTGTCAAGGACCGTATTGCTTCACCATGCAACTGCAAGCGAAGCGACATCCTTTGTGATTTTTCTGATTTCCTAGTTAGGCGCAAGCCTTAAGTGGTCACGTTAGCAATCCCACCCACCCGTTTCACAGATTTTGGCGTACATTAAAAATTCTCAGGCGGTCAGAATTTCCGGAGCCCTTCACCATGGCGGCTCTCATAATCATATGGTAGTTTTTGGACGTTAAACCCCACATATTATTATTGGCACTCATATCCGCGAGATGTCACATGAGGGTCCAGAAACGTCTCAGCAAAACGCCGTGTAACCTTGTCCAAGTGATGACGCCACATCATGACGTATTTGTGGCGTGCGAGACCAACAAATTTTGAGACATCATGGGATTGTGTCGTCAGAACATTGCTCCTTGGTCGAAATTGGACGGATCGAGAAAAGAGGGCTACACGACGTGATGTGTCAGAGTGATTTGCATTGTCTCCTATTCTTTTTTTTGATAACTCACAGCGCAAGAATGACGCAGTTGAAGTATAGGACAACACGAGCGCTGACTCTCAACTAAAGATTTAATAAAGGAAAAGCACAAATATATACATATATATAATTATATATTATATTGTATATATAAAATATAATCTGTATATCTGTATTGGTCAAACCGGACGATGTGGAAATATTAGATTGAGGGAGCGCTTGGCTTTGCTGAGGGCTACAGGTGGTTTACATGCCATCGCACTGCAGAGAATGGTGTTGTAAGGCGATGGTGAGGGAAGCACATAAGTTCCGCAATAAGCAACAAGGAAGATATTGAAGGCCTTCTTCATCGACAGAGAAGGTGAACTGTGCATTAACCATCCGTCTGTTCCCCTTAGCGAAAAGGAACTGCAATTTCTAAAGTGCCAACTGTCTTGAGATGCTTCACAACTCCGTCCTTTTTTTCGTTGACTGATTGATATGTGGGGTTTAACGTCTCAAAACCACCTTAAGATTATGAGAGATGCCGTAGTGGAGGGCTCCAGAAATTTCGACCACCTGGGGTTCTTTGAAGAACACCCAAATCTGAGCACACAGGCCTACAACATTTCCACCTCCATTGGAAATGCAGCCGCCACAGCCGGGATTTGATCCCGCGACTAGCTGGTCAGCAGCCTAGTACCTTAGCCACTGGACAACCGCGGCAGGGTTTCGTTTGTTTTTTAGTATGGCCTGTTGTGTAGATAGGTTTGTTTTGTATTCTCACGCGTGTGGATCTTCAACGTGTTCTGAAAAAGTGCTAGCACGTGAATGACTCCGCTGCACATGCGTAATTTTGCTGTCGAAACGGGCTAACCTGTGTATATAACTTGCCTTTCCTTTAATGAATCTTGGGTTGAAAGGCAGCGTTCTTGCTGTTTTATACTTCGTCTGCGCCCTTCTTACGCTTTGTGTTTTAGAAAATGATCTATCACCAACCAGCCCAGATTTCCCTTTTTGTTCTTCTATTCCCACGTAGTTCACAACTAAGTTAGGCGCTAATCGCTCTCTTGTGAAAGAGGAAGTGATGGTTGAGTGTACGAATAATACAATAGACTTAAAAGAAAATGAGCGGTGTAGCTTCTACTTTTGAGTTCATACTGGTAGGAAGTCGTTTTAAATTTTAATTTGGAATTTTTGCTACCTCTCCATTCGTTTTGGTGGTTTGTTATGGCCACTAACAAGCCCACGGCGACATTTTCTTCAATAAGGCAGATTCTTTAATGGCGCCAGTACGCCCTACAGCCTAAGGTAAATAAGAAGGAAAAGTTCTCTTTTCTGTGTGAAGGACAGGAGTGGTCGATGCAGTGGACTGTGCGTCGTCCAGCGCGTAGAGTGGGCGGACGGGGTGGTGGTGAAGGTCACGAAGGAGGTGAATGCGAGCCTTGTGAATGCCTGGACAGGTCCCCAATAGGTGATCGAGGCTTTCCACGTTGACCGGGGCAACAAAGAATGAGCATGCCGTTGGGGAAGGCTGTGCACCGGATGTCTATGCAGCCCGGATTACAGGAACCAAGGCGGCACCCACACGAAACTTTCTGCGCGCAACCACCTCTCGGCGAGTTCAGCCACCAGAAAGATGTGATCCACGCACATAAATAATATTGGCCTACCTTGCACAGATCTGTGCAATTAATAGCTTCGATGAAACTCAATCGTGAAACTACGATTGGATTTTTATGCTAGTACTTTGTCGCACATTTAAACCGAACAGAAAGCTTCGTGCTCAAGTTACCGGCTGCATGAACTCCTAAGTATAGCAGCAATGTGTGCGCTTTTTAGCGATCTCGATCTGTCCCGCAAGGCTTTTCGAACGGGAAATTTTATAATCGCATAACTGTGACCACTATCCAATTGAAATGAGCTCGCTCTCCAAATTAAATTGGAAATCCATACTTCATTGATGTTGCCGAGTGCCGTAGCACAAAGCCAGACAATAGATTCATACATGAGAATAGTTGATTTTCTGTATCTTGGTCACGTGCACTCATACATCAACTATAAAATATAAACTCATGAGTCGAGACCGCAATTACCGGCCGGCTGATGGTGAAATTCGCGCTTTCATTTGACACTGCTTTCTAAACGAGAGAAGCGTACACGGAAATGACAGGTAGGCTCTAATCAGCCACACAAGTCAGCCGGTCTCAGACGTACACCCCGATCACACGCATCATTTGAAACCTCCAAACTGCATGCATACTGTATTAGTTCCTGTAATTAGTTGGGCTTGTTATTGCTGAGTAAGTTTTATCGATTTGACAGCTTCCTAATGGCAACGCTGTGTCGGCGGCGCCTCTGATTCTCTCAGAATTCAGATTAGGCTTTCTAGGCGCCTACTGCGTAGAGTAAGATGCTGCCTAGTTTGTGCAGTGCTTCTGTAGTAACATTCGTGAGAAAAATGGATGCAGGTCCCTTGGCACAGAGTAACAGTTGGAATCTCAACTCTTGGACATCGCAGCGTCGATCTTTGGTGGGTTATGCCGTAAAGGCATGAGCAAGGTCCTCAATTTGATTGAGAGGGTTGGGGGGAATTCAACAACAGCGCCCGTCTTTTTGCCCCTATACTGCCTGCGGTTACTGATTTTGGGAGATAAAGGTGGGCAGTGAACAGTTCTTGAAATAGGGCGCTGGCGAAAAGTTTTTTCAGGGTGCTTGTTTTGAAAGGGGCCAGGCATGTAGTCTAGGAGCATGCCAGGACTCTTTGGTCCCCCACATTGGGAATGACAGGCCTAGCCTAACAGCCGCATCGCGAATTTGCTTCAAGACTCATTTCTGGTCGGCTACCCAGGAGCTGCGCAGGGCAGCGTCCCATCTTTATCGGAGTTGCATAGGGGCTAGCATCGTTATACATAGTGATGTGCTCCTAGAGCGTTTGTTCAAGTGGGGCCGTGCTACACCCCCCGCCACTCTCCCTGGAATTTCCTTAGCCGTGGCATGACATGCATTGTTAATTAAATCTTTACACTTCAAGTGTGTATATCATGCAAACAAATTTAGGGAGGGGGGCACGGTCCGGTGTGAAGCCCGCTAGTTAAACCATTGAATGGCAGCTTCTAACGCCAGAAACGGCTGTTGCCACTATAATTGAGAGCAAATAATGATGGGACAGGTTTGAAGAAAAGTGGGCCGATAAAAAAATTTGAAGGGGTTCGCTAAACGATACAGTTGTTAGTTTCAGGTGGCAGGGAGACGCGGAGAGGGAAAGTGGCGCCATGGAGATGAGTGTGTTCCGGCGGAGGCCTTTTGTCACGAGGGCCGAGTCTACGCACAAGAAGGTGTTCATTTACCAAATGGCGCCTTATTGTATTTTTTTTTTTCTTAGGAACGTTTTAGATTACGTTGTTTTAGTAAATTTGGCCCAAAGGACTTCAAAACTTCAAGACAGTTTGTACAGATGTTGCGCAGTTGTAATACTTTTGTACGTCTTTAAACCTACCTGGCATGTGCCACTGAAACGAGACGCATTCAGAAGTGGCAACAGACAAGCAACGGAGACGCAGTGCTGGTGCGAAGTACCGTCTGGTCATTGCTACGTGATGAATATGCCAACTTGACATCCTGACCATTGGATCAAGCTTTTTAGAGGCATAGTTCTATAAATCAAGCTGTAGCAGTTCGTCATTTGAGCAGGGGTGCCATGCGAAATGGCATTACAAATCTGCAGCATGATGACTCCCAACCCAAATTACAGTCGACATCTAAATTTACGTCGATTTTCAAGCTGCATGTTTCTGAAGTAAGATTCATAAAAAAATTCCCGTGCTCTGTTCTTGCACTTATGCATAACCCTGTACTTCAAGCTGTAGGATTATTAAAAATGAGAGTGAAAAAATTGCATAGGCTAATCAATTGATCAGCAAAGAATATATGATACTTGCTCCACATTCGTGGAATTGTCCTATTAGCACTTCAGTGAACTATAATATTCTTACAACTGATCTCACTATGTGCCAAATTATTTTCAAAAAAGAAAGGTGCTATGAACAGCCTGGCCATTCATGGGTGTTTTTAATGAATGCATTACAGTGGCTTTACTTATTTTATTATTAAAATTAACTCATCATCCTCCAAGTAATTCCTCAAAACCCGCACACAAACGCAACACAAAGTGGAAGTATGGGACTTCTGAACAAATAGATACGGTGGCCAAAAAAAAAGGGTGCTTTCCTATGATAACACCAACCACATCATATCGAAACCAAACAACAAACTTTCAGTTTTTGGCCTACCGAATGAATCACCCTATCAGAGATTCTATAGTTGTATATTGTTTGACTAACCCGTGAAAGATAATTTCTTATGCCCCTGACGATGTGGAGTTATGTCGGATTATCCAAGCCCACCAGTGGGTCTGGGTGGCTTGCTTGTCATCACAAAGTTTTCGTCTGCTTTCTGCTGGGATGTTGGTGTGAGCGTGGACGGGTTAGGGGGTGGTGGGGGGAGTGCGTGTTGTGGAGAGAGATAGCACGCGGAACGTTGAGGCCAAGACAAAATGGAGGAGGTGATCTTACTAAAGAGCCTAACGAGAAGTGTGGTAGGTGGTGTCTTTCAGAGCAACTTAGTGGAAGCCGGAAGCTAAAGAGATAAAAACAGAACGATGACCACTCTTCCGATTCAGGACGGAGCACGCAGCGGGCACCATCGTCAAACAGTGTTCCGCGGCGTCGGTTGTTCGTGTACCTCGGAGCTAGCGTTATAGTTTTTTTTTCACGTCGTCGTCGTCTCACTCGAATTGTAGATCGAGATAAGCAAGGCGAGTCGAGGTGCGCGCGTCGCGATCCGTTTGCTTATACTTCCGCACCAGTTGTGCGAGAAAGTGCTCGAGCGAAACAGTCGCTCGAGAAACGTTGGCTGCTCTCTCTTATTTCTTTATTCGATTAGAATGAAAGGAGCAGGACGTCGGAAGCTGTGTGCTTTCAGTGAGAGTGTGTACGCGTAAAGAATTGGGGCTCACCTCACAGGCCCTCCCCTTGTGACGTAGCAAGAACACAGCAGGGGGTGACGCGTGTTCGTTGGGTATAAAAGACCGTGTCACCACAACGCAGAACACACGTCTTCCGTAGCTCGTTGCCCACTTGTGCCCAAAGCAATCGTCCAGTCTTCACTATGAACGTCTTGGTAAGGATATATCTACCCATGCAGTGCTCTCAGAAGGATCGAGCGGACCGTTTCTTCCAATGAGGTTCTCAGCTTCTTCAGTTGAGATAGGTTCAGTTAAGGCTGATGTCGCAAGAGCTTAATGTAGCACCTGTGGTAGTATACACTTATTGTATGAGTTTATGACCCCCCACAGCAATACTGCACCGAGAGTTAAAGCTTACCTGCAGTCAGCATAACGTGCAAGCACTGAACGACTGAGAGACCTGGACTGCCGAGACTGTAAAGCATTGACTTTTTCATTAGGTTAATATATTCCCCACGCACTCCTGAATGTTGTGTACGCATTCCTGAAAGTTGTGGCACACCTTTACTGGATTGTATTTTTTAGCAATTTTTTCGTAGAAGAGTGCAGTCGCGCCATTCGGCTTCGCAGCGCTCAATACGCTTTCAAATGGATCTTAGTCCAGGAATCACTGTTACCGGCCGATAGACAAATTAAACTTAGCAGCCACCAGTGACCGAGCTATCTTATGTTAAAACCGGAGGGCAGATTCCGAAGTGCTCAACAATAAGCTTAACCTTATTTCTTTGCATGTAATGTCCAAACTGTTCCTCAATGGTGCAGTAACGCCACTTCTATGGATAATGTGAGCTTCAACCAGCGCGGTTGCCCTTCCTAAAGGAGCTTCACTTTTTCAATATTCACAACATCTTGCCGTTCTTGAGCTTTGCATGAGCAACGCTGCGTAAGGTGTCAAAGTGTCCGTGGTATAAAGGAAAAAAAAAATGATACGAAGAACTTCCTGTAAAAAAAAAAGCCACTTTCGTCTCCTGATTGTATCTCAACCTTATAAGCCGCATTGAAGGAAATCCTAATTATAGAATACTTTCATTTAAATCCCACAAATGACATATGTGAGGCACAATTTGCATCTGTTGTACTGTAGGGACTTTCGCGCTTATCTGGACTGTGCTTTCTGAAAGAAATATACTTTCTTAGTGCGTAAAGAACAAAATAAAAAGAACATAGCTAATAGAAAGGATGTAGATTGTGCTAGCCCAGTTATTTGTACTAGTGGTACAAGCCCCTACTTTTACGTGTAATTTATTCCTCTTTCCTTTAGACTTTGTTTCCTCTCTCATCTTTCTAGTTTATATCATCTTTTCATTCGCAGCTTAAACAACAAGGATCAATCTACTAACCTGAATGTCTCATAAGGCTTTGTATCTATCCTGTCGAAGCAATGTGGGATTATGCTATATAATATGTATTGCAGCAAGCATTATCGAGCGAACGTATTTCTCAAGTATTCAGTTCATGAGTGTACTTGTTAGTTAACCCGTGGAAACACAATTGGCCTGTGAGCATACCGAGCAACGAAGAAACGCTTGTCAATAAGCCCACCAAGTGTTTTGGAGGATTCCAACGCACTATTAGCATGATCAACGTCATCAAATATTGAATCGGTGCAGGCGTGCAGTGTCCTGCTGAGTGCCTTGGTCGCCGGTGCCTTTGGTGGCTTCATTGGTGGTGGCAGCGGTGGCCTGGGCGGTGGTCTAAGTGGTGGTCTTGGCGGTGGATACCTTGCTGGAGGAAGTCTCGGAGGCTACGGTGGAAGCTACGGCAGTGGATACGGCGGTGGTCTAGGAGGTGGCGTAGGCTTCGGAGGCTTTGGTGTCGGAGGCCTCGGAGGAAGTGGTGGCAACGTCGGTGTCGGAAGCAGCGTGGTGCTGCTGAATGGTGGCAGAGCGGGCGCTGCAAAGTCGGTGGCTGGCCCAGCCTTCTTGGTTCGCACAGTGCATCACGTATCTCAAGTTCACGGTGGCGGGGCTGTCGTAGCCCACTCTGGTCTCGGAGGCGTCAGTGGAGGCGTCGGTGGAGTCAGTCTGGGCGGCGGTCTCGGAGGAGTCGGAGGTGGTTACGGAGGTCTAGGAGGCGGATACGGTGGATACGGTAGCTATGGTGGTTACGGAGGCTATGGAGGCTACGGTGGCTACGGCGGCGCTAGTGGAAGCGTAGGCAAGGTTGTCCTCGTCAAGCACCACAAATGAGCGTCCATTTCACACGGGCGTCAACATTCTAGTAAGTTCATAGGTCATATCATCTATAAACATTTAATAGTTGAAGTTCCTTCAATTTGGTGATCAGAATTAGAGTTTAAAAATACTCCTATGTTTCATTACAGATGGAGCTAGTTGTGCTAATTTTTGTTTTTCTAATTTTCAGTGTGAATAACCTTCAACTTCCAATGGGAGTCTGTACAGCATCAGTCTCTGGTGGAAACGGTCACCAGCTTCCAGGCGCCTTCTAAGTCGAATAGATATATTCTCAACAGTGCAAATTATGTTTGTGAAACGTGTAAATAAATGTTGACGAGGACGTTGTTCCTCGGCTTCACAGAGAACAGTTTGTGTTGTCTTGAAAGCATTTTGTTGTTGTCTTCTGGTAGCTGGCCTTCCCTACGGTTACAAGTACAGGATCCCCCATGTCTAAGGTGGAAACATCTTCAGTATTAAAGGCGGCAACCCGTTTATTCTAGTACACGCTATATCAGGTCCCACTAAAAGTGCTAGGTATAGCCGTGAAACCGGCAATAATTTCTCTAGTTTGCTGGATATAGGCAGTGGTTAACTAGGACTTGATTAGGATTGTACACGAGGAAAGTGGCTGTTATTAATTAATGGCTAACCGTGGTGTTTAGGCTAATGTCAGGAAAGTTTTTGACACGATATATTGAGGAGCACTTGTATCACGCTTTGAATTGTAAATATGCGGGGACGACCGTGTGCCTATCTATCCATCTAGCCGCTTACGTTTGGATGCTCTCGTGGTCACCCCCTTAACTTGGTATGAAACAGAATTACCATGAGAAGGTAAGATGTTTCGGCGAATATGACCGCGCTGTTCAAGAGATGAATATGTCACAAACGTGTCACGTACGTCGTCAAACACTTCCCACAAGACAGTGGCCCATACCCACCTGCGGGTATGTGCCGCTGGTATGCGGATATATGCCACAGGTGCTTGACACTTAGTATCTATCCAGGAACGACAAGAGCCCGCATGGACAACACTAACGCTCGAGCGTTAAGAAATACTTGAAATCGGAAGCGTTGACCTGAGGAATTCAATGAATAAATGTCAGTTTGAAGAAAAGCCTGCCATAGGAAGCGTTGACCACCCAACGAATGCCCAACAGGAATCGAACCTAAGCATTCTGCGTGGCAGTCAAGCATTCTACCACAGAGCTATATACGCCAGGTCACAGAACTACTTTTTAAAGAAACGCTAATTTTTGTGAAACGTCATTAGTGGTTGCAGCGCTGTCTACCCAATTTTAAAAAACTACACATATGTACTCTTTCCATACAGCCATCACGTCGGGTTAATGTCAATTGTGGTTAGGTGCCATGCGCTGAGGGTGGGTTATGAGCTGTGTCCTGGGCCAGCATCTGCGCGAGTATCAGCGCTTCATGTCAGTTTCAGGTGTTTCTTATACGCATGTTCCAGTTGACATCATTGCGCAAGTGCAAGCAACTGGTTGTATTAACATCTGCAACTCTTCAACGTATGTCTGTGCGTGACACATTTGCACTTTTAGTTAGCGCAACTTCATGACATGTCGCTCATTGAAAAAATTGCAACATGGTCACCTTCCCTCCGCATGTATTGCATAACGTCGATTCCCAGATATGTGGGATCTGCCGAATTTTTCGCTGAATGTTTGTTGTGGCAAAACTGCTTTGGCAGCAGCCACAGGGAGAGAAACACTGCGTATACATTAGCACCCGAGAGTACGAAAATTCATGCCGTGCAGAAGTTCCAAATTTTATCAAACACTGTATTGTTTCAGCATGTAATTGCAAGCGAGGCGACATCTTTCGTGGTCTTTCTACTTTCTTATTCAGGCGCAAGCCTTAAGTGGCCATGTTAGCGCTCCCCACCCACCCGTGTGTACCGATTTGGGCGTACGTTAAGATCCTCAGGCGGTCGGAATTTTAGGAGCCCTCCACTACCACTACAGTGGCTCTCGTATTCATATGGCGGTTGTAAGAGTCACACCCCACACATTATGATTGATAACTTCCATCCGTGGGAGTTTACGTGAAGGTCACGTAACGTCTCAGCAAAAGCCAAGTGACCTCTTCCAAGCGATGACGCCACATCATGACGTATTCGTGGCGTCACAGCACGACAAATTTTGTGACATCATGAAACGGTGTCGTCAGAACATTGCTGCTTTGGTCAAAGTTGAACGAAACAAGAAAGCAAAGCTAAACGACGTGGTGTGTTAGAAAGATTTGCATTGTCTTTTTTTTATAACTCAAAGCGTAAGAAGGACGCCGACGAAGTATAGGACAACATGAACGCTCACTCTCTACTAAAGATTTATTAAAGGAAAGGCACGAATATATACAATATATAATATTATATATAATATATATATTTTATTATTATATATTGTATATATATATATATATATATATCATTGAGGGAGCATCGGCATCACTGAGGGTTACGGGCGGTTTGCATCTGCCATCTCACTGCAGAAAAAGTGGTTGTGAGGTAATTTTGAGGGAAGCAGGCATTTAGCTCCGCAATAAGCATCAGAACACAAGGGAGATAATGGAGTCCTTCTTCATTGACAGAGAACGGGGGGGGGGGTGCATAAGCCATTCGTCCGTTGCCCTTAGCGAAAAGGAACTGCACTTTCTAAAGTGCCAGCTGTCTTAGGATGCATCACAAGTTCGTTTTTGTTTTGTTTTTTTGTCGATTGATTGATATATGGAGTTTACCATCCCAAAGCCACCATATAATTATGAGAGACGCCGTAGTAGAGGGCCCCAGAAATTTCGACCACCGGGGGCTCTTTGAAGCACACCCAAATCTGAGCACACGGGCCTACAACATTTCTGCCTCTATCGGAAATGCAGCCGCTGCAGCCATGATTCGATCCTGCGACTAGCTGGTCAGCAGCCGAGTTTCTTAGCCACTGGACAACCACGGCAGGGTTCCGTTTTTTTTTGTTGGTATTGCCTGTTGTATAGATAGGTTTTTTTGTATTCTCACGTGCGTGGGTGCTCCACGTGTCCTCAAAAAGTGCTATCACGTGAATGACTTTGCTGTACATGCGTAATTGCTCTGTCGAAACGGGCTAACTTGTGTATATAATCGTGCCTTTCCTGTAATAAATCTTTAGTTGAGAGTCAGCGCTTGTGTTGTATTATACTTCGTTTCCGTCCTTCTTACGCTGCGAGTTATAGAAAATGAGCTATCACCAACAAGCCCAGATTTCCCTTCTTGTTCTATTTTCGACGCAGTTCACAACTGCGTTACGTGCAAAACGCTTTCGGGTGGAGGAGGAGGCGGTGGTTTAGGGGACGTATAATACAATATACTGAAAAGAAAATGAACAGGGTGGCTTTTACCTTTCAATCCATACTGATAGCAAGACGTTTTGAATTTGAAGATGGAATTTTGCTACCTCTCCATTCATTTTGGTGGTTTTTTCTGGCCCCTAACAAGCCTATGGTGACATTTTCTTACATTAAAAGATTTTTTTTTGTTGCCAGTACGCCCTACGGAATAAGGTATATAAGAAGAAAAAGTTCTGTTTCCTGTATGAAGGACAGGAGTGGTGGATGCAGTGGACCGTGCGTCCAGCGTGTAGAGAGGGCAGACGGGGTGGGTGGTGGTAAAGGTCACGCAGGGAGTGAATGCGTCCCTTGTGAAGGCCCGGACAGATCTCCAATAGGTGATAGAGGCTTTCTTCTTTAGCTGGGGCAACGCAGCATGGGCATGTCGTGTGGGAAGGCTGTGCACCGAATGGTCATGTAGCCCAGATTACAGTATCCAAGGCGGCGCCCACACGATACCTTCTGAGCGCAACCACCTATAGGTGAGTTAAGCCGCCGGAAAGGTGTGATCCATGCAGATCAAACTATTAGCCTACCTTGCACAAATCTGTGCAATCAATAGCTCCGACGAAACTCAATCGTGAAACTACGATCGGATGTTTATATTAGTGCTTGGCTGTACATTTACTCCGAACAGAAAGCTTCGTGCTTAAGTTATTGGCTCTACGAACTCCTAATAATTAAAGCAATGTGTGAGCGTTTCAGTGCTCTCAATTGGTTCCGCAAGGCTTTTCGAACCAGAACTTTCATATTAGCATGATTGAAACCACTATTCAATGGAAATGAGCTCACCCTCCAAATTAAATTGGAAGTTCATAATTCATTGATGTTTCCGAGAGTCGTAGCACTAAGCCAGCACGATGAATTCAAACATAGAAATAGTTGATTACCTGTACCACGTTCACGAAGACTCATACATCAAATATAAAATCATGAGTCGAGACCACACCCACCAGCCCGTTGACGGTAAAATTCGCTGTTTCATTTGGCACTGCATTCTAAACGAGAAAAGCATACTCGGGAAATGACAACTAGGCTGTAATCAGCGACACAAATCAGCCGGTCTCAAACGTACACCCCGTTCACACGCATCATTTGAAACCTCCAAAATGCATGCATATTGTATTAGTTCCTGTAATTAGTTGGAAATCTTAGTGCTGAGTAAGGGTTGTCAATTTGACCGCTTCCTATTGGCCACGCCGTTTCGGTGCCGCCACTGAGCCTCTCAGAATTCTGATTTAGCTTTCTAGACGCCTACTGCGTAAAATAAAATGCTGTGTAGTTTGTGCACTGCTTCTGTAGTAACATGCGTGAGGAATCTTGATGGAGGTTCCTTGGCACGGAGTAACAGTTGTAATCTCAACTCTTGGACTTCCCATCGTCGACTTTGGCAGGCAATATCGTAAAGGCGTGAGCAAGGTTCTCAATTTGATTGAGAGGGTTGGAAAGATTCAACCACAGCACCTGCCTTTTTTGCCCCTACTGTCCTTGATTACTGATTTTTAGGAGGTGAAGGTGAACAGTGAACAGCTTCCTGTAATGGAGCGTTGGCGTAAAGTTTTTTTTTTTTTTTTCAGGGTGAGTTGGGGTGATATCTTTTTTTTATATATGGAGGCCATGCATGCAGACGAGGAGCATACGAGGACTCTTAGGCCCCTTACATTGGGAATGACAGGCCTTTAGCCTAACAGCCACATCGCGAATTCGCTTCAAGTCTCATTTCTGGTCGGCTAGGCAGGAGCTGCGCAGGGCAGCGTCCCATCTTTTCGAAGTAGCATCAGGGTTAGCATCGTTATACATAGTGATGTGCACCTAGAGCGTACGTTTAAGAAGGGGCCTTGCTGCCACCCCCCTATCACTCTCCCTAAAATTTTTTAGCCATGACATGACATGCAAAGTTCATTATATCTTTACACTGCAAGCTCTGTATGTCATGACAAAGAAATTTTACGAGGGTGGCACGGTCTGGTGTGAAACCCTCTAGATATCCAATTGAATGGCATACCCTCACGCTAGAAACGGGTGTTGTCACTAAACTCGAAGCAAATAATGACGGGACAGGTCCGAAGAAAGGTGGGCTGATAAACAAATGTCAGAGAATTTGCTAAACGACAGAGTATTCAGTTGCACGTGCCACACAGACGTGGACAGGGAAAGTGACGCCAGATCAGTGTGTTCTGACAGGTAGCCTTTTGACACGAGGGCCGAGTCTACGCACAAGAAGCTGTTCCATTACTGAATGGTGGCTTATTTTATTTTCCAATTACTATAAATTGAGTGAAAACCTAAAGCTGCACAATCTTTCTTGAAAGAAATATCACGAAGTGCGAAAACTTGCGACACTATTATTAGGCATTTAGGGGAGCGAACTGTGCGAAAATAAATGAATGACATGCCATGATTCATTCGAAAATACGTTCGCACCATTATTCGGGAAGAAAATATTATTTTACCATTCCTTATTCTTCTAAATTTATGAAAGACTCGTAGCGTCATGCAAAATTTTTATTAAAGACACAAGTAAAGTATCTTGTCAATTATAAAGTAGAAATACTTACACGCAGATAAATTTGGCACTGCATTCATAGATATTCCCTCACGTAAGTGGTTTTTCTAATTAAGTAGCTTCATAATAAATTTAGAGGTACCGCATTAGGTTTGGTGGAAATATTTTTCTTACAAACGTTTTTGATTAAGTTGCTTTTGTAAACTCGGCCCCAAGGACTTAAAATTTTCGGGACAATTTGTGCAGATGTTGAACAGTTTAATAACTTTTTGTACATCTACCTGTCATGTGTGACTGAAATGGTACCTACCTGGCATATCTTACTGAAACGAGACACATTCAGATGTGGAAGCAGACCAGCAACGCAGATAAAGTGCTGGAAAAAATACCACCTGGTCATTGCTACATGATGAATATACCTGCCTGACATCCTGATCATTGGATCAAACTTTTTAGAGGCACAGTTCTCCAAATTCAGCTGTAGCAGTTCGACATAAGAGCAGGGGCACCCAGTGAAATGTCATTACAAATCTGCAGCATGATGACTCCCAAGTCGAATGACAGTCAACGTCAAAATTTGCGTCCATTCCCAAGCTGCATATTTCTGAAGTCAGATTCATAAAAAAACTCCTCACTCTGTTTCTGTACATATGCAGAACCGAGTACTTCAAGCTGTAATATTATCAGAAATGACAGTGAAAATTATTGCATAGATGAATCAATTCATCAGCAACGAATATATGTTACTAGCCCTACATTCGTGGAATTGTTCTACCAGCACTTCAGGGAACTAAATTACTCTTACAACGAATCTCGCTATACCCCAATTTATTTTGAACGAAGAAGGGCGCAATAAACAGCCTGGCCATTCATCGGTCTATTTTCACAATGCATAACCGTTGCTTTACTTATTTTATATTCCAACTAACTCGTTATCTTCCAAGTGATGCCTCGAAACCCACACACAAACCCAACACTCAAAACGGATGTATAAGACTTCTGAACGATGAATACGGTAGCCACAACAAAAAAGAGAGCGCTTCCCTTTCATACCACCAGGCACATTATATCAAAATCAAAGAACCAAACTTTCAGTTACAGGCCTACCGAATGATTCACCCGTTGGAGATTCTATAGTCGTATACTGTTTGACTAACCCATGAAGGAAAATTCCTTATGCCACTGACGATGTGGAGATATGCTGGTATAGCCAAGCCCACGAGTCGGTCTGAGTGGCTTGCTTGTGGTCATAAAGTTTCCGTCTGCTTTCTGCGGGGACGTTCGTGTGAGTATGGTCGGGTTGGTGGGGAGTGGGGGGAATGCGTGTTGTGAGGAAGGAAAGCACGCGGAACGTTGAGGCCAAGACAAAATGGAGGAGGTGATCTTACTAAAGAGCCTAACGAGGAGCGCAGTAGGTGGTTTTCTTCCACCGCAACTCAGTGGAAGCCGGAAGCTAAAGAAATAAATAAAGAACGATGACCACTCTTCCGATTCAGGACGGAGCACGCAGCGGGCACCATCGTCGAACAGTTTTGCGCGGCGTCGGCTGTTCGCGTACTTCGGAGTTACCGTTATACTGTTTTACTTTCGTCGTGGTTGTCGTCGTCGTCTCACTCGAATTGTAGATCCAGATAAGCGAGGGGAGGCGCGGTGTGCGCGTCGCGATCCGTTTGCTTATGCTTCCGCACGAGTTGCGCGAGGAAGAGTTCGAGCGAAACAGTCGCTGCGGGAACGTTGGCTCCTCTCCTCTATTTTCTTATTCGAAAAGAAAGAAGAAGCAGGACGTCGGAAGCTACGCGCTTTCAGTGAGAGTGTATATCCGTACCGAATTGGTGCCCACCTCACTGGCCCTTCCCTTGTGACGGAGCAAGAACACAGCGGGGGGTTACGCGTGTATGTTGGGTATAAAAGACCATGTTGTCACAACGCAGAACACACGTCTTCCATATCTCGTTGCCCACTTGTGCCCAGAGCAATCATCCAGTCTCCACCATGAACGTCTTGGTAAGGATATATCTACCTATGCGGTGCTCTCAGAAGGATCGAACGTACCACTCATTTCCATGAGCTTTTCGGCTTCTTCTGTTGAGATAGGTTCAGTTTAGGCTGAAGTCATAATAGAGTTTAATGTAGCACCGGTGGTAGTTTACACTTCGTGTAGGAGTTTTGCCCGCCCACAGCAATACTCCACCAAGAGTTTAAGCTTAACAGCAGTCAGGAATATGAGAAAGCACTCACCGACGCAGACACCTTGACTGCCGAGGCTGTAAAGCATTGACCTTTTAATTAGGCTATTATATTCCTCGCGCACTCCTGAAAGTTGTGTACGCACGCACTCCTGAAAATTTTGGCAAACATTTATTGAATTGTATTTTTCAAGCGATTTAGTCAGAGAAGAACGTAGTCACGCTAATCGGCTACTCAGTGCTCAATACGCTTTCAAACGAATCACTGTAACCGCAGATATACAAATTAAGCTTAGCAACTACCAGTCACTGAGCTAAGTTGTGTTGAAAGAACAAGGCAGATTGTGGAGTGCTCAACAATAAGCCTAACCTTATTTATTTTCACGGGATGTCCAAACTGTTGCCCAATGGTGCTGTAGGGCCGCTATGGACAATGTGAGCTTCAACCAGCTCGCTTGCGGTTCCTAAAAAATCTTTTCCTTTCGAATCCTTACAAGAATCTGATTCACTTGAGTTTTGCAAGATCAACTCTGCGGAAGGTGTCAGAGCGTTCGTGGTAAACAGAACCAAAAATTGAAAAAACAAATTTCAGAAAAAATACTTTTGCCTCTTCATTGTGCCTCGTAAATGCGATCCGTAGATGAAGGAAATGCTTATTTTTAGAGAATTATTTCATTTAAATCTCCACAGATCACATCTGCGAAGCTCATTTTTCAGCTGCTGTGCTGTAGGGACATTCAGGCTTATCTGAATTGTGCTTTTTTGAATTAAATAGGAATGTAGATAGCAAGAATGTAGATAGCAAGAACATAGCTGCCAGAAAGAACGTGAAGTAGGCTAACGCCTTCCACTTGTACTACTGGTGCTACTGGTACTACTTGGTACCACTTGTGCTACTGGTACTACTGGTGCACTACGCTTAAGTGCACTCTGTGCTCAATCCTTCTGTCTTTTCTTCCTCTCTCATCTTTCTATTCTTCTATCATCTTGTTATCCATAGCTTAAACAACCAGAATCAATTAGCTAACCTGACTGTCTTATACGTTTTTGTATCTGTTTTATCTAAGTGATGTGTGACCTTAAGCCACACAATTTCCTAAGAGGCAATAGGTTGAGTGCTACAGTAGGCGTATCAAGCGAACGTACAACCCAAATATTCAGATCATTAGTGTACTCGTCAACGCGTTCAAAAGAAATTAGCCTGTCGGTATACCGAGCATTAAAGAAACACTTAGTAAAAATAGGTCCACCAAGTGTTCCGGAGCATTTCGACGCACTATTAGCACGCTCAACGTCATCAAATATCGAAATGGTGCAGGCGTGCAGTGTCCTATTGAGTGCCTTGGTCGCCGGTGCTTTTGGTGGCTTCATCGGAGGTGGCAGTGGTGGCCTGGGCGGTGGTCTGAGTGGTGGTCTTGGCGGTGGATACCTTGCTGGAGGCAGTCTCGGAGGCTACGGTGGAAGCTACGGCGGTGGATACGGTGGTGGTCTAGGAGGTGGCGTAGGCTTCGGAGGCCTTGGTGTCGGAGGCCTCGGAGGAAGTGCTGGCAACGTCGGTGTCGGAAGCAGCGTAGTCCTTCTGAACAGTGGCAGAGCGGGCGCTGCAAAATCGGTAGCTGGCCCGGCCTTCTTGGTTCGCACAGTGCATCACGTGTCTCAAGTTCACGGTGGCGGAGCCGTCGTAGCCCACTCTGGTCTCGGAGGCGTCAGTGGAGGCGTCAGTGGAGGCGTCGGTGGAGTCGGTCTGGGCAGCGGTCTCGGAGGAGTCGGAGGTGGATACGGAGGTCTCGGGGGCGGATATGGTGGATACGGTAGCTATGGTGGTTACGGAGGCTATGGAGGCTATGGAGGCTATGGAGGCTACGGTGGCTACGGCGGCACTGGTGGAAGCGTAGGCAAGGTTGTCGTCGTCAAGCACCACAAATGAGCATCCCCTTCACACGGCATCAACATTACAGTAAGTTCATGAGTCATATTCTCTATAAACATTTATTAGTTTATTTTCTTCAATTGCGCAATAGGAATTAGTGTTTAAAATCATTCCAATGTTTGATTACAGGTGCAAGCCAGTTGTGCTAATTATCGTTTTTCTCATTTTCAGTGTGAATAACCTTCCACTTCCAATGGGAGTCTGTACAGCATCAGTCTCTGGTGAAAGCGGTCACCAGCTTCTAGGTGCTTTCTAAGTCGAAGAGGTATATTCTCAACAGTGCAAATCGTGTTTGTGAAACGTGTAAATAAATGTTGACGAGGGCGTTCTTCCTCGGCTTCACGAAGAACAGCTTGTGTTGTCTTGAAAACATTTCGTTAATGTCTCCCGGTAGCTTGCCTTCCCGACGGTTATAAATACAGGATCCTCCATGTCAAAGGTGGACACAGGTTTAGTGTTAAAGGCGGTAACCAGTTTGTTCTACTACACCCTGATCAGGTCCCGCTAAATGTGCTAGATATATCCAGGAAAACAAACAGAAATATTTCGTCTGGTCTGCTGAATATAGCCAGCGGTAAACGAGGACTTCATTAGAAGTGTACACGGGAAAAACGGCTGTTAATAATTAATGGCTAACCGTGGTGTTTAGGGCTATCCTCAGAAACGTTTTGCTATCATTTAATATTGTTTATATTTATTGCCATACACAGATACACAAGGACACAGAGGAAAGAGGGAGGGAGCAAGCTGGCGACTGCCACCTGGAGGGGCACAACGCCTGCTCACTCTTTCCGGATGAGGGTAGAAACAGAGAAAACAAAGATTAGAAAGAAGAAAAAAGAAAGAAGATGAAAAAAATGACGAAGACTTTGATGAGTATGAGTAAAAAACACATAAATAAAAATACTAAAAACACAAAAAAGACCATCCATAAACGGGCCGGCAGGTCCGTTTGGTTCATAAATGTAAGGAGAGCTCGGTGAGCCTGGTCGCGTAGGGAAGCACTACCACTCGGAAAGAGGTAATCGTCTAGGTTCGCGCACTTCAGTCTTAGGAATTTATATTCCTTAATCAGCAAAGACCGCTCCATCGCAAATGTGGGATAGTGCACTACGAAATGCTCAAGTGTTTTGCGGGAGCAACAAGGTACGCACAATGGACTGTCCACACGCTCTTGACGGTGTAATCGTTCCCACACCAGCACAGAGCCCACTCTTAGTTTGTACAACAGCGCTCGGGAACTGCGAGGCAAGCCACGGCCCAGAACACGGGGAGGGAACGATCCAATCTCCACACGCTGGTCTGGGTGCTGCTTTCAAGGGTGTCGGCGTATAAGCAGACGAGGGTTGTCCATCGTACATAGAGTTCCTCGACAGTCACAGTCATCATGGTTGCATGAAGAAGCAACGTGATCCGCTTCTTCATAGCCCGCAATATCCACGTGCTAAAGTACCCACTGTGCAGCTAGGCATACCCCACGTGACAGAATATTGTTAATAGATTCCATGATGCTACTCAGAATATCACTGTCGGTCTCCTTGCTGGTGAGTCTGCTAAGGGCACCACGAGAGTCGGTAAGGAGGACAACCTTCGATGCTGGTAACCCTTCTTGTACCTACTTAAGGGTGACATCAATCGCTGCTAGCTCGGCCGTCCTCGACAAAGAGGGGTGCGGTATTCTGATCAACCACCTGATATCGGTTGAAGGGCAGAAGAAAGCTGCAGATGCGCTCAGGCCATCGCTGCGTACAGAGGCGTCCGTAAACACTATAGTCTTCAATGTTGCCAAATAAATGTGAATGGACTAATTGGTATAGTTCCAAAACAGTTTGGTCACACTTTTCGCGTGCTCCTGGAATTGACAGATGGATAGAGAAGATATATGGTCTGTGCTCTGTCGATGTTGGCAACAAAATAGTTTCACTGGGATTGCCAGTAATGTCATTGAACAAAGCCGCCATTTTACCCATCAGAGAAAGTGGGTGCCGTAACAGCTTTGTCATATGTGTCTTCTCATATGGGGCTCGGTTCAGACGCTCAATTTTATGTAGCGCTCTCTGGTCAGCTTGCAGCCTTAGCGGCAACTGGTGCGCTTCGGTCAGTAGTGGGATGGATCGTGCTTTAAGAGGTAAGCCAAACAGTACTCAGAGGGACAACGATGATCCCGCTCCAGCTGAGATTAACGCAGGTGGTACATTCAAGACTGGCAAGGCATACATCACGCAAGAGAGTACAGCTGAGTGGTGAACCTGTAATGCCATCTTCTGATCAATGCCCTCACCCCTAGCAGTCATGGCGGCTACATACTTGAACAGGAACAGCGATTTTCGCCTCACAGTTTTAACAGCAGGACGCCAAGAAAGGCGATCATCGATGATTACACCCATGTAGCGATGTTGGTGTACCCACTGTATCGGTGTGTTAAAGCCTGTTAAGGCTGCGACGAGTGCGTTGCCTTGGATGATACGCGATCGCGGCTCACTTCGCAGGTGAAACCTGCAGGCCAACTTCCACCAAGTATTCTGAAGTTGTTTTCAGAGCTCGCTGCAATAAACCACGAAAATGTGCACCATGGTGTGATGGACTGCTGAGCCAGAGTGCGATGTCATCAGCATAAATCGCTATGCTTATAGGAAAGTCACATTGTTGCGGTAATCGGTCTGGAAGTACGGCAAGTACGCTGTTAAATAGAAGCGGTGACAAGACGCTGCCTTGCGGGACGCCACATTTAACAGTGCGAGGATAGAAAATCACGAAGAAAGTGTAAGAGACGACCTGAAATTGCTCTATTCATCAGTGCACAAATGATTGCCTTATGTGGCACCGAGCCAAACACTTGCTGTATGTAAAAGAATAGAACATACGCTGAATGTCTGTTTGCTTGAGCAGATTCAAGCGATGATACAAGATCTGCTATGCTGTCGAGGGATGAACGGTGGCGACCCATTCCGCTCATGATATCAGGGAAGAAAGTGAGCTCCTGTAACCTGACGTCCAGACGAAACAGCACCATACGTTCCATGAGCTTCATAACGTTAGTAGTTTGTGATATTGGCCGGTATGACTTCAGTAGTTGTGCAGGGCGAGCAGGCTTTAAAATTGGCTTAACGACACACGATTTCCATTCAGCAGGAATCAGACTCGTTTGCCACACTTTGTTGTATTCGTCCAGGATACATTGATGAAAGACCTCATCATTGTTTCGCAAGGCTTGGTACGTAACGCTATTTTCGCCTGGGGCACTGCGATGATAACAGAGGCTAAGTGCACGACGCAGCTCAGCCAGGGTAAATTCTGCCTCATCCATGTCGCATGGAGGTCCATATAAAATTGTTACGGAAGGATGACTGGCGTTCTCTTTTGATATAGGACAGGTGAAATTATTGGCAAAATCTTCTGCAAGAAGTTTCGGAGACCATCAAGTCGTGATGCGCAATGCAGAATGCACAATGTTGGGTTTTTGAACCTCAGGTGTTCAGAGAGCCTTCACTATTCGCCATACACTCCCAAACCACTCGCCATATGCAACGAGCTACACAATGCAGCCCAGCTTCTTCGACGAAGTTGTTTTGTGTGCCGCCTAATGGCTGCATCTAAGCGGTTATAAAGTATCATATCAGAGCTTCTTTCGGAATGCTGTGCCCTCCTGTAAGCACGTCGTCGACAAGCGCGTAGTCTGAAGAGCTTTAAGTCAGGGTTTGGCTTGTCTATGCTTCACAGTAATCGTACTGCAGGTTGCTGCAGACATTCACTCATTAGTTTGAACAGGTTATCGTGGGATGGTGCCACCACAATCAGCTGACGGAACTTGCCCCAATTTGTCACTGTGTAGGCAGTACTCTGGCGGCTAAGAGAATTCTCTGGAACCAACAAAATGGGCAGATGACCTTAACCTCATGGGTCGGCTTCGCTTGACCAAGTAAGACGCACATCTCTCGTTGATATGGCAAGATCAATGGTTGATTGTTCCTTCTCTCTGCCGACAAATGTGGATGAGCCGTCATTAAGGGTCTGCAGATCATGTTTAGCAATAAGCTCATTGATTTCCACTCCACGATTGCCTTGTGGGCGACAACACCAACGAGGATGATGGACATTGAAATCTTCCCTCTACAAAAATGACGAGCCACAGTGAGATAGCAGGCGCTCCAGCAATGTGATTTCCGAAGATCGCGTTTGCCGAATTTATATGCTTGCCATAGTCGTAGTTGTGTTCCTGAGATAATAGCAACTGGTACACATTCAAAGTCGGCGTCACAGAGGTCACTTGCGTCAATATATTTAGAACGATATATTCAAGAGCACTTACATTACGTTTTGAATAGTAAATATGTGTGGATGACCGTGTGCCTGCAAGGTACAGTGGCCCTTCCAAACCAACGAACTGCATCAACAAATGAAAAGCCGCGTTCGGCTTTCGATTTGTCGTTTTTGCTGAATGTTTGTTCTGACAAAGGTGCCTAGACAGCAGCCACTTGGGGGAGAAACACTGCGTATACATTGACAGCTGAGAGTACGGAAATTCACGCAATGCAGAAGTTCTCAAATTTTTTGTCGAGGACCATATTGTTTCACCATGCAACTGCAAGCAAAGCGACATCTTTTGTGATATTTCTACTTTCCTAGTTAGGCGCAAGCCTTAAGTGGCCAGGTTAGCAATCCCACCCACCCGTGTGCACAGATTTCGGCTTACATTAAAAATCCTCAGGCTGTCGGAATTTCCAGAGCCCTCCACTACGGCGGCTCTCATAATCATATGGTAGTTTTTGGACATTAAACTCCACATATTATTATTGGCATTCCCATCCGCAAGATGTCACGTGAGGGTCACGTAAAGTCTCAGCAGAAAGCCGTGTAGCCTTGTCCAAGCGATGACGCCAAATTATGACGTATTTGTGGTGTCAGAGACCGACCAAAGTTGTGATGTCATGAGATTGTGTTGTCAGGACATCGCTGCTTGGTCAAAGTTTGACGAATCGAGAAAACGGGGCTAAACGACGAGATGTGTCAGAATTATTTGCAATGTCTCCTATTCCCTTTTTTGATAACTCACAGCGTAAGAATGACAAAGACGAAGTATAACTGAGGGAGCATTTTTTGGTATTGATTAGGACTACGAACGGTTTGCACCTGCCATCGCACTACTGCATAGAATGTGGTTGTGAGGTGATTCTGAGGGAATCAGACATATAGTTACGCAATAAGCATCAGAACAGAAGGGAGACAATGGAGGCCTTCTTTCGGCAGAGAAGGTTTGATTGATTGATATGTGGGGTTTAACGTCCCAAAACCACTATATGATTATGAGAGACGCCGTAGTGGAGGGCTCCGGAAATTTCGACCACCTGGGGTTCTTTAACGTGCACCCCAATCTGAGCACACGGGCCTACAACATTTCCGCCTCCATCGGAAATGAATTTGATCTCGCGACCAGCGGGTCAGCCGCGGAGTACCTTAGCCACTAGACAACCGCGGCAGGGTTCAATGTTTTGTTTGTTTGTATGGCCTGTTGTGTAGATAGGTTTTTTTGTATTCTCTTGTGCGTGGACGCTCCACGTGTCCTGAAAAAGTGCCATCACGTGAATGACTGTGCTGCACATGCGTAATTGCTCTGTCGAAGCGGGCTAACCAGTGTATATAATCGCGCCTTTTCTTTAATTAATCTTTAGTTGAGATTCAGCGCTCATGTTGTTTTATACTTCCTCTGGGTCCTTCTTACGCTGTGAGTTATAGAAAACGAGCTATCACCAACTAGCCCAGATTTCCCTTCTTGTTCTTCTATTCCCGACGCAGTTCACAACTGCGTTACGTGCAAAACGCTTTCGGGTGGAAGAGGAAGCGGTAGTTGAGGGGATGAATAATACAATAGACTGAAATGAAAATCAACAGGGTGGCTTTTACCTTTGAATCCATTCTGGTAGCAAGACGTTTTGATTTTTAAGGTAGAATTTTGCTACCTCTTCATCCATTTTGGTGGTTTGTTATAGCCACTAACAAGCCCACGGTGACATTTTTTTACATATAGAAAATTTTTATTGGCGCCAGTATGCCCTACGGCATAAGGTATATAAGAAGGAAAAATTCTGTTTCCTGTATGAAGGACAGGAGTGGTGGATGCAGTGGACCGTGCATCCAGTGCGTAGAGTGGGCGGGTGGGGTGGTGGTGAAGGTCACGTAAGGGGGGAATGCGTCCCTTGTGAAGGCCCGGACAGATCCCCAAAAGGTGATTGAGGCTTTCTTTTTTAGCTGGGGCAACGCAGGATGGGCATGTCGTGTGGGAAGGCTGTGACCCGGATGTCCATGTAGCCCAGATTACAGTAGCCAAGGCGGCGCAGACACGAAACCTTCCGAGCGCAAGTACCTCTCGGTGAGTTAAGCCGCCAGAAAGGTGTGATACATGCCCACAAATAATATTAGCCTACCTTGCACAAATGTGTGCAAGCGATAGCTTCGACGAAACTCAATCGTGAAACTACAATTGGATATTTATATTAGTACTTGATTGTACACTTACACCGCATATAAAGCTTCGTGCTTAAGTTAGCAGCTTCACGAACTCCTAAATATGACAGCAGTGTGCACGCGTTTTGGCAATCAAAATTTGTCCCGCAAGGCTTTTCGAACCGGAACGTTCATATTCGCAGGATTGAAACCACTATCCAATGGAAATGAGCTCGCCCCACAAATTAAATTGGAAGTCCATACTTCATTGATGTTGCCGAGAGCCGTAGCACGAAGCCAGCACGATGGATTCATACATGGAAATAGTTGATCATCTGTACCTCGTTAACGAGGACTCATACATCAAATAATAAATCATGAGTCGATTCCGCACCCACCAGCCGGCTGACGGTAAAATTCGCTGTTTCATTTAACTCTGCATTCTAAATGAGAGAAGCGTACACGGGAAATGACAGCCTCTAATACGTGATACAAATCAGCCGGTCTCAGACCAACACCGCATTCACACGTATAATTTGAAACCTCCGAACTGCATGCATATTCTATTAGTTCCCATGATTAGTTGGCCTTGTTATTGCTGAGTAAGGGTTATCGATATGACTGCTTCCTAATGGCCACACCGTTTTTGGCAGCGCCACTGAGCCTCACAGAATTCTGATAAGGCTTTCTAGACGCCTACTGCTTAGAGTAAGATGCTGCGTAGTTTGTGCACTTCTTTAGTTGTAACATTCGCGAGAAAGTTGGCTGGAGGTCCCTTGGCACAGAGTAACAGTTGTATTCTCAACTCTTGGACATCCCAGTGTCGAGCTTTGACAGGCAATATCGTAACGCGTGAGCAAGGTCCTCCATTTGATTGAGAGGGTTGGAGTCAATTCAACCACAGCACCTGCCCTTTTGCCCTTACTGCCCTTGATTACTGATTTTTAGGGGGTGAAGGTGAACAGTGAACAGTTCCTGTGATGAGGCGTTGGCGTTAAGTTCTTTCAGGGTGGGTGGGGGTGATATCTTTTTTTTTCAATATGGGGGATATGCATGCAGGTGAGGAGCATACGAGTACTCTTAGGTCTTCCATTTTGGGAATGACAGGCCTAGCTAAACAGCCACATCACGGACTTGCTTCAAGAGTCATTTCTGGTCGGCTACGCAGGAGCTGCGCAGGGCAGCATCCCATCTCTTCCAAGTAGCATCGGGGTTAGCATGGTTATACATACTTATGTGCTCATATAGCGTATGTTTAGGCGCGGCCGTGCTGCCACCTCCACCACTCTCACCGGAATTTTCTTAGCCATGGCATGACATGCAAAGGTTAGCATATCTTCACTCTGCAAAGTATGTATGCCATGACAAACAAATTTGGGGAGGGCGGCACGGTCGGGTGTGAAACCTTCTCGATACGCCATTGTATGGCAGCCCATAACGCCAGTAATGGCTGTTGCCCCTATAATTGAGAGCAAATAATGATGGGACAGGTCCGAAGAAATGTGGGCCGTTAAAGAAATTTAAGGGGGCTCACTAAACGATAGAGTTGTCAGTTTCAGGTGCCGCGCAGACTTGGACAGGGAAAGTGGCGCCATAGAGATGAGTTCGTTCCGACAAGGAGTCTTTTATCACGAGGGCCGAGTCTACACACAATAAGCTGTGCAATTACCGAATGGTTTCCTATTGTATTTTTCCAATTACTTTATATTGAGTAAAGACCTAAAGCTCCACAATCTTTACTGAAAGAAATTTTGCGAAGTGTGAAAACATGCGACACTAATATTAAGCATGTATCTGAGCGAATTGTTTGAAAAAAATTGAATGATATCCCATGATCGATGCGAAATTGTGTTCGCACCATTAATCGGGCAGGAAATGGTATTTTACCATTCCTTATTCTTGTAAAATTTAAAACAGACTCCTAGCGTCATGACAAATATTTATTATTGACATAAATAATGTATGTTGACATTTATGAAATTGAAGGCCCCATATGAAGATAAATCTGGGGCTGAATTCACAATTATTCTCTCACATAACTTTTTTTCCTATTGACTACCTATATAATAAATTTATAGGTACCGCATAATGCTTGGTAGAATTGTTTTCTTACAAACGTTTTAGATTAAGTTGTTTTTTGTAAATTTGACCCAAGGACTTCAAAACTTCGAGACAGTTTGTGCAGATGTTGCGCAGTTGTGGTACTTACTGTAACGTCCTGAAACCTACCTGGCATCTGGACTGAAATGAGACGCATTCAGAGGTGGAAGCAGACCAGCAACGCAGATTCAGGGCTGGTAAGAAGTACCGCCTGGCCATTGCTACATGATGAATTTAGCTGCCTGGTATCCTGAACATTGGATCAAGCTTTTTAGAGGCATATTCTTCGAAATCCAGCTGTAGCTGTTCGCCATTGGAGCAGGGGTGCCAAGAAATGCCATTATAAATCTGCAGCATGATGACTCCCAAGCCAAATGACCGTCAACGTCGAAATTTTTACTTTGATTCCGAAGCTGAGTATTTCTGAAATAAGATTCATAAAAAATCCCCGAGCTCTGTCCCCGCACTTATGCAGAACCGAGTACTTTAAGCTGTAAGATTATCAAAAATGACAGTGAAAATAATTTTATAGACCAATCGATTGATGAGCAACGAATATACGATACTTGCTCCACATTCGTAGAATTGTCCTACCAGCAGAAATAAAATATTCTTACAACAGATCTCACTATGTCTTAATTTATTTCAAACAAGGAAATGCGCTATAAAGAGCCTGGTCATTCATCGGTCTTTTTTATTATTGCATAACAGTGGCTTTACTAATTTTATTCTTCCATTTAACTCACCATCTTCCAAGTGATTCCTCGAAATCCACAAACAAACCCAACACAGAATGGAAGTATAGGACTTCTGAACAAATAAACGCGGTGGCCGAAAAAAAAATAGAGCTTTCCTTTGATACCACCAACTACATCACATCAAAACCAAAGAGCCACGCTTTCAGTTTCCGGCCTACTGAATGATTCACCGGTCACAGATTCCATAGTTGTAAATTCTTTGACAAAATTGTGAAGGAAAATTCCTTATGCCACCGACGATGTGGAGATACGCCGGTATAGCCAACCTCACCAGTGGGTCTGGGTGGCTCGCTTTTCATCGTAAAGTTTTCGTCTGTTTTTTGCGGGGACGTTGGTGTGAGTGTGGTCGGGTTGGCGGGGAGTGGGGGGAGTGCGTGTTGTGAGGAGGGATAGCACGCGGAACGTTGAGGCCAAGATAAAATTGAGAAGGTGATATTACTAAAGAGCCCAACAAGAAGCGCGCTAGGTGGTGTCTTCAAGAGCAACTCAGTGGAAGCCGGAATCTCAAGAAATAAAAAAAGGAATGCTCACTACTCTTCCTATTCAGGGCAGAACAAGCAGCGGGCACCATCGTCGAACACTGTTCCGCGGCGTCAGCTGTTTGTGTACTTTGGAGTTACCGTTATACTTTTTTTTTCCTCACGTCGTCGTCGTGGTCTCACTCGAATCGTAGACCGAGATAAGCGAGGGGAGGCGCGGTGTGCGCGTCGCGATTTGTTTGCTTATGCTTCCGCACGAGTTGCGCGAGGAAGAGTTCGAGCGAGACAGTCGCTGCGGGAACGTTGGCATATCCTCTCTCCTATTTCTTTATTCGAAAAGAAAGAAAGGAGCAGGACGTCGGAAGCTGCGTGTTTTCAGTGAGAGTGGGTATACGTACAGAATTGGGGCCCAACTCACAGGCCCTCACCATGTGACGTAGCAAGAACACAGCGGGGGGTTACGCGTGTATGTTGGGTATAAAAGACGGTGTCGCCACAACACAGAACACACGTCTGCCATAACTCGTTGCCCATTTGTGCCCAGAGTCATCATCCAGTCTTCACTATGAACGTCTTGGTAAGGATATATCTACCCATGCGGTGCTCTCAGAAGGATCAAGCGGACCGTTTCTTTCCATGCGGTTCTCGGCTTCTTCAGATGAGTTAGGTTCAGTTAAGGCTGATGTCGCAAGAGCCTAATGTAGCACCGGTGGTAGTCTACAATTATTGTACGAGTTTGTTCCCACTAACAGCAATACTGCACCGCAAGTTAGAGCTTAACAGCAGTCAGGAATATGAGAAAACACTGACCAATGCAGACACATCGACTGCAGAGGCTGCAAAGCGTTGACCTTTTCATTAAGCTAATATGTTTCTCACGCACTCCTGAATGTAGTGCATGCACTTCTGAAAGTTGTGGCACACCTTTGTCGAATTGTATTCTTCAAGCAATTTAGTCGTAGAAGAACGCTGCCGTGCTGATCGGCTGCGCAGTGCACAATACCCTTTCAAATGGAACTTAGTCCATTAATGACTGTTGCCGCTGTAAGACATATAAACTTAGCAGCCACCAGTGACCGAGCTAATTTGTGTTAAAAGCGCTAGACAGATTGCGATGTGCTCAACAATAAGCCTAACATTATTTCTTTGCACGGCAAGGCCAAACTGTTGCCCAATGGTGCAGTAGCACCGCTTCTAAGGACCATGTGAGCTTCAACCAGCGCCCTCGCCCTTTTAAAAAAATCATTCCCTTTTGAATCTTCACAAGAATTTGTTTCGCTTGAGCTTTGCAAGATCAATCCTGCGGAAGGCATCGAAGCATTTGTGGTATAAGGACATCACCAACTGAAAAAAGAACTTCCAGCCAAAAAGGACAACTCCACCTCCTCATTGTGCTCCGTAAATCTAAGCAGTAGATGAAGGAATTGCTTATTCGAAGCATTATTTCATTTAAACCCCGCATATGACATCTGGAAAGCTCATTTTTCAGCTGTTTTTCTGTAGGGACGTTCGCGCTTATCTGAAGTGTGCTTTTAAAAGAAATATGCTCTTAGTGCGCAGAAAACGTTTCAGAATGTAGACAGAAAGGACACAACTACCAGAAAGAACGTGAATTAAGATAGCGCCTTCCACTTATACTACTGATACAAACCACTACGCTTAAGTTCACTCTGCGCTCGTTTACTTTCGCCTTTTCTTCCTCTGTCATCTTTCTATTTTTCTATCATCTTTTTATTCGTAGCTTAAACAACCAGAATTAGTTGGCTAACCTGACTGCCTTATAAGTTTTTTTATCTATGCTATCCAAGCGATGTGTGACGTTATGCCATATTATGACCTAAAGGGTAATATGTTAACGGTTACAGTACGCATATCAAGCGAATGTACAACTCAAATATTCAGTTCATTAGTGTACTCGTTAACGCGTGGAAAAGCAATTGGCCTGTCGGCACACCGAGCATTAAAGAAACACTTGCCAATAAGCCCACCAGATGTTCAGGAGGACTTCAACGCACTATTAGCACGCTCAACGTCCTCAAATATTGAATTGGTGCAGGCCTGCAGTGTCCTACTGAGTGCTTTGGTCGCCGGTGCTTTTGGTGGCTTCATCGGAGGTGGCAGTGGTGGCCTGGGCGGTGGCCTGAGTGGTGATCTTGGCGGTGGATACCTTGCTGGAGGCAGTCTCGGAGGCTACGGTGGAAGCTACGGCAGTGGATACGGCGGTGGTCTAGGAGGTGGCGTAGGCTTCGGAGGCATTGGTGTCGGAGGCCTCGGAGGAAGTGCTGGCAACGTCGGTGTCGGAAGCAGCGTAGTCCTTCTGAACGGTGGCAGAGCGGGCGCTGCAAAGTCAGTGGCCGGCCCCGCCTTCTTGGTTCGCACAGTGCATCACGTGTCTCAAGTTCACGGTGGCGGAGCCGTCGTAGCCCACTCTGGTCTAGGAGGCGTCGGCAGTGCTGTCGGTGGTGGCGTAGGAGGAGTCAGTCTCGGCGGCGGTCTCGGAGGGGTCGGAGGTGGATACGGAGGTTTCGGGGGAGTATATGGTGGATACGGGAGTTATGGTGGCTATGGCGGTTATGGAGGCTACGGAGGCTACGGTGGCTACGGCGGCACTGGTGGAGGCGTAGGCAAGATTGTCGTCGTCAAGCACCACAAATGAGCGTCCACTTCAAACGGCGTCAACATTCTAGTAATTTCATGAGTCATATTCCCTATCAAGATTTTATGGTTGAAGTTCCTTCAATTCTGGAATGGGAATTAGTGTTTAAAAATAATCGTGTGGTTGATTACAGATGCGAGCCAGTTGTGCTAATTTTCGTTTTTTTTTATTTTCAGTGTTAATAACCTTCAAGTAGGAGTCTGTACAGCATCAGTTTCTGGTGGAAACGGTCACCAGCTTCTAGGTGCCTTCTAAGTCGAAGAGATATATTCTCAACAGTGCAAACTGTGTTTGTGAAACGTGTAAATAAATATTGACGAGGACGTTGTTCCTCGGCTTCACGAAGAGCAGCTTGTGTTGTCTTGAAAACATTTCGTTATTTTTTTTCCGGTAGTTTGCCTTTCCAGCGGGTACAAGTATAGGATCTATAATGTCTAAGGTGGACACATCTTTAGTATTAAAGGCGGTAAGCGTTTATTCTACTACACGCTATATCACGTCCCACTAAAAACGCTAGGTATAGCCAGGAAACCAAAAATATTTTGTCAGCTTCGCTCGATATAGCCAACGGTTAATTACGACTTGATTAGTCGCGTACACAAGGGGAATGGTTGTTAATAGTTAATAGCTTACCGTGGTGTGTAAGCCTAATTTCAAGAAAGCTTTCAAAACGATATATTTAAAAGCACTTGAATCAGGCCTTGAATAGTAAATATATCCTGATTATCGTGCGCCTATTTAACTATCTAGCCACTTACGTTTGGGTACCCGTCGTGGTCACTCCCTTAAAATGGTGTGAAACAAAATTAGCAAGGAAGGGTACGATTCTTCGACCAATATGACGCGCTGGTCAAGACAAGAATGATGTCACAAAGCCCCGTGACATACGTCGTAAAGCACTTCCCACCAGACAGTGGCACATACCCACCGGCGGGTACGTTCCGCTGGCATGCGGGTATATGCCACGGGTGATTGACACTTAAGTATCTACCCAGGAACAACGAGAGCACGCATGGACAACTTTAACGCTTGTGCGTTAAGAAATACTTGACATTGGTATCGTCGACCGGAGGAATGCAAAAAATAAATGTCAATGTTAAGAAAAACCTGCCATAGGAAGCGTTGACCTCCCGACGAATGCCAATAACAAATTTCAGCGTCCCAACAGAAATCGAACCCAAGCATTCTGCGTTCTACCACAAAGCTACACGCCAGGTCACGGAACTACTTCTCGAATAAACGCTACTCTTCGGGAAACGTCAATAGTGGTTGCAGCGGTGCCTACCTAATTTCATGAACATTACTTATGTACTCATTTAATACAGCCATCACGACCGTTAACGTCAATTGTAGTTAGGTGCCATGCGCTGAAGTTGGGTTATGAGCAGTGTCCAGGGCCAGCATCTTCGCGAGTATAAGCGCTTGATATCAGCTTCTGGTGTTGATAATAAGCGTGTTCCAGTTGACATCGTTGTGCAAGTGCAAGCAACTGGTTATATAAACATTTCCAACTATTCAACATATGTCTGTGTGTGCAACATTTGTACATATATTTAGCGTAATTTCATGACGTGGCGCTCATTAAAAAAATTGCAACATGGTCAACTTCCCTCCGCATGCTTCGCATAACGATGAATCCCAGTTACGTGGGATCTGCTGAAGTTTTCGCTGAATGTTTGTTGTGACAAAAGTGCTTTGGCAGCAGCCACATAGAGAAAAACACTGCGTATACATTGACACCTGACAGTACGAAAATTCATATCGTGCAGATATTCTCAAATTTTTATCAAGGACCGTATTGTTTCAGCATTTAATTGCAAGTGAGGCGAAATCTTTCGTGGTCTTTCTACTTTCCTTTTAAGGCGCAAGATTTAAGTGGCCATGTAGCGCTCCCATCAACCATGTGCACAGATTTTGACGTAAGTTAAAGATCCTCAGGTGGTCGAGTGTTAGGAGCCCTCTACTACGGCGGCTCCCGTAATCATATGGTGGTTTTGGGGCGTTAAACTACGCGTATTTTTATTGGCACTCCCATCCGCCAGATGTCACGAGAGGGTCACGTGAAGTCTCAGCAAAAAGCCGTGTCCCTTGTCCAAGTGATGACGCAACATCATGATGTATTGGTGGCGTCATAGCCCAACAAATTTTGTGACGTCATGGACATTGCTGCTTGGTCAAAGTTGGACGAAACAAGAAAGCGGGGCTGGAGGACGTGGTATGTTAGAAAGATTTACAATGTCTCCTATTTTTTTTCGATAACTCACTGCGTAAGAAGGATGCTGATGAAGTATATATATATTATAAATATGATGTAATATATAATATGTATATAATAAATTTTATTTAATATGTGATATATATATTTATTTATTTATTTATTTATTCGTTAATTGGACGATGTGAAAATATTTGATTGAAAGAGCATTTGGCATCGCTGAGGGCTGCAAGCGGTTTGCACTTGCCATCGCACCACTGCATAGAATGTGGTTGTGAGGTGATTTTGAGCAAATTAGACATTTAGTTCCGCAATAAGCATCAGAACACAAGAGAGAAATTCGAGCCCTCCTTCATCGACACAGAAAGTGAGGGGTGCAAAAGCCATCTGTTACCCTTAGCGAAAAGGAACTGCATTTTATAAAGTGCCAACTGTCTTAGGATGCTTCACAAGTTCGTTTTTTTTTTTTTGTTGATTGATTGATACATGAGCTTAAATGCCCCAAAATCATCATATGAATATGAGAGACGCCATAGTGGAGGGTTCCAGAAATTTCGACCACCTGGGGTTCTTTAGAGTTCACCCAAATCGGAGCAAACGGCCAGGCCTGCAACATTTCCGCTTCCATCGGAAATGCAGCCGCCGCAGCCGGGATTTGATCCCGCTACTTGCGGGTCAGTCGCCGAGTACCTTAGCCACTAGACAACTGCGGCAAGGTTCCTTTTTTTTTGTTAGTACGGCCTGTTGTGTAGATAGGTTTTCTGTGTTCTCACACACGTCGATGCTCCACGTGTCCTGAAAAAAAGTTCTATCACGCGAATTACTCTGCTGCACAAGCGTAATTTCTCTTTCGATGCGGGCTAACCTGTGTATACAATTGGGCCTTTCCTTTCATAAATCTTTAGTTGAGTGTCAGCGCTCTTGTTTTCGACATCATCTGCGTCCTTCTTACGCTGTGAGTTATAGAAAATGAGCTATCACCAACTAGCCCAGATTTCCCTTCTTGTTCATCTATTCCCGACGCAGTTCACAACTACGTTGCGTGCAAAATGCCTTCGTGTGGAGAAGGAAGCGATGATTGAGGGGACGCATAATACAATAGACTAAAAAATAAAATGAACAGGGTGGCTTTTACCTTTGAATCCATACTGATAGCAAGACGTTTTGAATTTGAAGACGGAATTTCGCTGCCTCTTCATCCATTTTGGTGCTTTGTTCTGGCCACTAACAAACCCACGGTGACATTTTCTTACATATAGAAGATTATTTATTGGCGCCAGTATACCCTACGGCATAAGGTGTATAAGAAGGAAAAGTTCTGTTTCCTGTATGAAGGACAGGAATTGTCGATGCAGTGGACAGTACGTTCAGCGCGTACAGTGGGCGGACGGGGTGGAGGTGAAGGTCACGTACGGGGTGAATGCGAGCCTCGTGAAGACCCGGACAGATCCCCAATAGGTATAGAGGCTTTATTCTTTGCCTGGGGCAACGCAGATAGGGCATGTCGTTGGGGGAAGGCTGTGCACCGGATGTCCATGTAGCCCAGACTACAGTAGCCAAGGCGGCACGCACACGAAACCTTCTGAGCGCAACCACCTATAGGTGAGTTAAGCCGCCAGAAAGGTGTGTTCCATGCAGATAAAGATTATTAGCCTACCTTGCACAAATATGTGCAATCAATAGCTCCGACAAAACTCAATCGTGAAACTACGATTGGATGTTTATATTAATGCTTGGTTGTACATTTACTCCGAACAGAAAGCTTCGTGCTTAAGTTACTGGCTCTACGAACTCCTAAATAAGAAAGCAATGTGTGAGCGTTTTAGTGTTCTCAATTGGTTCCGCAAAGCTTCTCGAACCAGATCTTTCATATTAGCATGATTGAAACCACTATTCAATGGAAATGAGCTCGCCCTCCCAATTAAATTGGGAGTCCTTACTTCATTGACGTTGCCGAAAGTCGTGGCACAAAGCCAGCACGATGGATTCAAACATGGAAATAGTTGATTATTTGTACCTCGTTCACGAAGACTCATACATCAAATATAAAATCGTGAGTCGAGACTGCACCCACGGGCCGGTTGACGGTGAAATTCGCTGTTTCATTTAACACTGCAATCTAAACGAGAGAAGCATACACAGAAAATGACAAGCTCTAATCAGTGATACAAATCAGCCGGTCTCAGACCAACACCGCGTTAACACGCATCATTCGAAATCTGCAAACTGCATGCATATTTATTAGTTCCTGAGATGATTTGCCAATCTTAGTGCTGAGTAAGGGTTGTCGAATAAACCACTTTCTAATGGCCACGCCGTTTCGGTGGCGCCGCTGAGCCTCCCAGAATTCTGATTTAGCTTTCTAGACGCCTACTGCGTAAAATAAAATGCTGTGTAGTTTGTACACTGCTTCTGTAGTAACATGCGTGAGGAATCTTGATGGAGGTCCCTTGGCACGAAGTAACAGTTGGAATCTCAACTCTTGCACTTCCCAGCGTCGAGCTTTGGCAAGCAATATCGTAAAGGCATGAGCAAGGTCCTCGTTTTGATTGAGAGGGTTGGAGTCAATTCAACCACAGCACCTGCCTTTTTGCCCCTGCTGCCCTTGATTACTGATTTTTCGGGGGTTAAGGTGAACAGTGAACAGCTCCTGTAATGGGGCGTTGGCGTAAAGTTTTTTTCAGAGTGGGCAGGGTGATATCTGCTTTTATTCAATATGGGGGCCATGCATGCAGACGAGGAGTATACGAGGACTCTTAGGTCCCCCACATTGGAAATGACAGGCTTAGCCTAACAGCCCCATCGCGGACTTGCTTCAAGCATCATTTCTGGTCAGCTACGCAGGAGCTACGCCGGGCAGCGTCCCTTTTTTTTCGAAGTAGCATCGGGGTTAGCCTCGTTATGCCTAGCGATGCGCTCCTATTGTGGCCGTACCGCCACCCCCCCCCCCCCAATTTCCCCGGAATGTTTTCAGCAATGGCATGAAATTCAAAGTTTAATATAACCTAACACTGCAAACTCTGTATGTCAAGACAAACAAATTCGAAGAGGAGGGGCACGGTCCGGTGTGAAACCCTCTAGATACACCATTGAATGGCAGCCCCTAACGCTAGAAACGAGTGTTGCCACTACAATTGAGAGCGAATATTAAGGGACAGTACCATTGAAAGGTGGGCCAGTAAATAGGCTTCGGGGAAGTTTGCTCACTGAAAGAGTAGTCACTTCCACGTGCCGCACAGACGTGGGCAGGGAAAGTAACGCCAGATAAGTGTGTTCCGACGGGGAACCTTTTGTAATGAGGGACGAGCCTACGCACAAGAATTTGTTCAATTACCGAACAGTGGCTTATTGTATTTTTTTCCTGATTACCATGAATTTGGGAGAGACCTAAACCTCCACAATCCTTTCCGAAACAAACTTTACTATGTTCGAAAACTTGCCACACTATTAATAAGCATTTAGCTAAGCGAACTGTGCAAAAATAAATTAATGGCGTGCCATCATCAATACGAAGATACGTTCGCACCTTTTATCCAGGCAGGAAATAATATTATACTGTTCCTGATTTTTGTAAAATTTATCAAAGACTGTTAGCGTCGTGAAAAAAATGTAATAATGACATAAATATAGTATGTTGTCACTTTAAAATAGAAAGACTCGCATGCATATAAATTTGGTGCTGAATTCACAGATATTCTCTCACGTAAGTGGTTTCTCTTATTGACTAGCTTGATAATAAATTGATAGGTACCACATTCGCTTTGGAAGAATTTTTTTCTTACAAACGTTTTAGATTAGTTTCTTTTTGTATATTCGGCCCCAAGGATTGAACAATTTTGGGACAATTTGTGCAGATGTTGCGCAGTTGTAATACTTACTGTCCGTATACCTGTCATGTGTGACTGAAATGGTACCTACCGGGCATGTGTGGCTGCAGTTAGACGCATTCGGAGGTGGAAACAGGCCAGCAACGCAGATACAGTGCTGGTAAGAAGTACCGCCTGGTGGTTGCTACATGATCAATATAGCTGCCTGACATCCTCATCGTTGGATCGAGCATTTAGTGCCATAGTTCTCGAAATCCAGCTGTAGCAGTTCGTCATTTCAGCAAGGGTGCCAAGCGAACTGTCAGTACAAATCTGTAGCCTGACGAATCCCCAGCCGAATGACAGTCAGCGTCAAAATTTGCGGCGATTCCGAAGTTGCATATTTCTGAAGCATGATTCATAACAAATTTCCGCGCTCTTTTCCTGCACTGTAATATTATCAAGCTGTAATAATATCAAAAATCTGAGTGAGAATTATTGCACAGACCAATCAATTGATCAGCGACGAATATATGCTACTTGCCCTACATTCGTGGATTAATTTGGGGGGTTTAACGTCCCAAAACCACCATATAATTATGAGAGACGCTGTAGTGGAGGGCTCCGGAAATTTTGACCACCTGAGATTCTTTAACGTGCACCCAAATCTGAGCACTTGGGCCAACAACATTTCCGCCTCAATTGGAAATGCAGCCGCCACAGCCGGGATTTGATCCCGCGACCTGCGGGTCAGCAGCCGAGTACAAGTACTACATTCGTAGAATCGCTCTACTAGCACTTCAGTAAACTAAATTATTCTGACAATGAATCTCTCTATAACTTATATTTATATCGAACAGGGAAAAGCGAAATGAACAGCTTGGCCATTCATCGGCCTTTTATTTTTTATCAATGCATACCAGTTGCTTTACTTATTTTATTATTACAATGAACTCTTTATCTTCCAAATGATGCCTCGAAACCCACACACAAACCCAACACAGAACAAAAGTAGAAGACGTCTGAACGAATAACTATGGTAGCCAAAAAAAAAAGAGCGCTTCCCTTTGATACCACGAAGCACATCATATGGAAACCAAAGAACCAAACTTTCAGTTACTGGCCTACTGATCGAATGATGCACCCATTAGAGATTCTATAGTCGTATATTGTTTTACTACCCCGTGAAGGAAAATCCCTTATGCCACTGACGATGTGGAGATATGCTGGTATAGCCAAGCCCACAAGTCGGTCTGGGTGGCTTGCTAGTGATCATAAAGTTTTCGTCTGCTTTCTGCAGGGACGTTCGTGTGAGTATGGTCGGGTTGGCGGGGAGTGCGTGTTGTGAGGAAGGAAAGCACGCGGAACGTTGAGGCCAAGACAAAATGGAGGAGGTGATCTTACTAAAGAGCCTAACAAGGAGCGCAGTAGGTAATGTCTTCCACCGCAATTCAGTGGAAGCCGGAAGCTAAAGAAATAAAAAAGAAGGATGACCACTCTTTCGATTCAGGACGGAGCACGCAGCGGGCACCATCGTCAAACAGTTTTGCGCGGCGTCGGCTGCTCGTGCGTTTCGGAGTTACCGTTACACTTTTTTTTTACTTTCGTCGTCGTCGTTGTCGTGTCACTCGAATCGTAGATCCAGATAAGCGAGGGGAGGCGCGGTGAGCGCGTCGCGATACGTTTGCTTATGCTTCCGCACGAGTTGCGCGAGGAAGAGTTTGAGCGAGACAGTCACTGCGGGAACGTTGGCTCCTCTCCTCTATTTTTTTATTCGAAAAGAAAGAAAGGAGCAGGACGTCAGAAGCGGCGCGCTTTCAGTGAGAGTGCGTACGCGTAAAGAATTGGGGCCCACCTCACAGGCCCTCCCCTTGTGACGTAGCAAAAACACAGCAGGGGGTTGCACGTGTAGGTTGCGTATAAAAGACCGTGTTGTCACAATGCAGAACACACGTCTTCCATAGCTCGTTGCCCACTTGTGCCCAGAGCAATCATCCAGTCTTCACCATGAACGTATTGGTAAGGATACATGTACCTGTGCGGTGCTCTCAGAAGGATCGAACGTACCACTCGTTTCCATGAGCTTTTCGGCTTCTTCAGCTGAGACAAGTTCAGTTTAGGCTGATCGCGTAAGAGCTTGATGTAGCGTCGGTGGTAGTATACACTTATTGTATGAGTTATGTCCACCCACAGCAATACAGCACCGAGAGTAAAAGCTTAACAGCAGTCAGGAATATGAGAAAGCACTCACCGACGCAGACACCTTGACTGCCGAGGCTGTAAAGCATTGACCTTTTCATTAAGCTAATATATTCCTCACGCACTCCTGAATGTTGTGCATGCACTCCTGAAAGTTGTGGCACACCTTTGTCGAATTGTATTTTTCAAGCAATTTAGTCGTAGAAGAACGCTGTCGTGCTGATCGGCTACGCAGTGCTCAATACACTTTCAAATTGAACTTAGTTCATTAATCAGTGTTACCGCCGATAGACAAATTAAACTAAGCAGCCACCTGTGACCGAGCTAATTTGTGTTAAAAGCGCCGGACAGATTGCGAAGTACTCAACAATAAGACTAACAATATTTATTTGCACGGCATGGCCAAACTGTTGCCCAATGGTGCAGTAGCACCACTTCTAAGGACCATGTCAGCTTCAACCAGCGCCCTTGTCCTTTTTAAAAATCATTCTCTTTTGATTCTTTACAAGAATTTGTTTCGCTTGAGCTTTGCAAGATCAACCCTGCAGAAAACGTCGAAGCGTTCATGCTATAAGGGCACCACAAACTGAAAAAACAACTTCCAGCCAAAAAGGACAATTCCGCCTCCTCATTGTGCATTGTAAATTTAAGCAGTAGATGAAGGAAGTGCAGATTCAAAGCACCATTTCATTCAAATCCCCAAAGATGACATCTGAAAAGCTCAATTGTCAGCTGTTTTTCTGTAGAGACGTTCACGCTTATCTGTAATGTGCTTTTTGAAAGAAATATAATCTTTTAGTGCGCAGAAAACATTTCAGAATGCAGACAGAAAGGACAGAGCTACCAGAAAGAACGTGAAATGTGATAGCGCCTTCCACTTGTACTACTGATACAAACCCCTACGCCTAATTAGGTTACTCTGTGCTCATTTTCTCTCATCTATTCTTCCTATCTCATATTTCTGTTCTTCTATCCTCTTGTTATTCGTAGCCTAAACAACCAAGAGTAATTGGCTAACCTGACGGCCTTATGGGTTTCTGTATCTAAGCTATCCAAGCGATGTCGGACGTTATGCCATATTATTTCCTAAGAGACAATAAGTAATGTGTTACTGTGCGCATATCAAGCGAACTTACAACTCAAATATTCTGATCATTAGTGTACTCGTCAACGCATTGAAAAGAAATGGGCCTGTCAGCGTAGCGAGCATTAAAGAAATACTTGCTAATAAGCTCACCACGTGTTCCGGAGGATTTCAACGCACTATTAGCATTCTCAATGTCATAAAATATCGAATCGGTGCAGGCGTGCAGTGTCCTACTGAGTTCCTTGGTCGTCGGTGCATTTGGTGGCTACATCGGAGGTGGCAGTGTTGGCCTGGGCGGTGGCCTGAGTGGTGGTCTTGGCGGTGGATACCTTGCTGGAGGCAGTCTTGGAGGCTACGGTGGAAGCTACGGCAGTGGATACGGCGGTGGTCTTGGAGGTGGCGTAGGCTTCGGAGGCCTTGGTGTCGGAGGCCTCGGAGGAAGTGGTGGCAACGTCGGTGTCGGAAGCAGCGTAGTCCTTCTGAATGGTGGCAGAGCGGGCGCTGCAAAGTCGGTGGCCGGCCCGGCCTTCTTGGTTCGCACAGTGCATCACGTATCTCAAGTTCACGGTGGCGGAGCCGTCGTAGCCCACTCTGGTCTTGGAGGCGTCAGTGGAGGCGTCGGTGGAGTCAGTCTGGGTGGTGGTCTCGGAGGAGTCGGAGGTGGATATGGAGGTGTAGGAGGCGGACACGGTGGATACGGTAGCTATGGTGGTTACGGAGGCTATGGAGGCTATGGAGGTTACGGAGGCTACGGCGGCTACGGTGGCACTGGTGGAAGCGTAGGCAAGGTCGTCGTCGTCAAGCACCACAAATGAGCGTCCACTTCAAACGGCGTCAACATTCTAGTAAGTTCATGAGTCATATTCCCTATCAACATTTCATGCTTGAAGTTCCTTCTATTCTGGAATTAGAATTAACGTTTAAAAATAATCGTATGCTTGATTACAGATGAGAGCTGGCTGTGCTAATTTTTGTTTTTCTTATTTTCAGTGTGAATAACCTTCCCCTTGAATGGGAGTCTGTACAGCATCAGCTTCTGGTGGAAACGGTCACCAGCTTCTAGATGCCTTCTAAGTCGAAGAGATATATTCTCAACAGTGCAAATTGTGTTTGTGAAACGTGTAAATAAAGGTTGGTGAGGACGTTGTTCCTCGGCTTCACAAAGAGCAGCTTGTGTTGTCTTGAAAACATTTCGTTTTTGTTTTCTGGTAGCTTGCCTTCCCTACGATTACAAGTACAGGATCCCGCATGTCTAAGGTGGACACGTCTTTAGTAATGAAGACGTTAACCCGTTTTTTCTACTTCACCCTGAATCAGGTCGCACTAAAAGTGATAAATATAGCCAGTAAACCGGAAATGTTTCGTCTGGTTTGGTGAATATAGCCATCTGCTGACGAGGAATTGATTAGGAGCGTATACGAGGGAAATGGCTGGTGATAATTGATGGCTAGCCGTAATGTTTAACGCTAACCTCAGAACAGGTTTCGAAACGATATATTTAAAAGCACTTGTATCACGCCTTGAATACTAAATATGTGTGAACAACCGTGCCCCTGCAAGTGACAGTGCTCTTCAAATCCAACAAACTGCTTCAACAATTCAAAAGCCGCGTTCAGGTATTTATATTGAAAAAAAAAAGTGACGTGCAAAGTGTCTTTGACCTACTAATACATCTGACTTATCAAAAACAGCGCGTAATCACACCCAAAAATTGTCACATTCGCCAATGGTCATATTTTCTGATAAAATTCATTTTCGAATGAACATAATCGCTCGGAGATCTACTGCATATCAGACAGATCCCGGTTATTTCACAGTACGCATTAAACTTGTTGAAATATTATTCAGCTTTAAACTTCAAACCAGAATTATTGCGATAGTCCGTTTATGTTGTAAAAAAATGTTTTACCTGTCTTGTGTTCTTTTTCAAAATAAATCTAGTGCGCTTCAAATAAAGTTTTAAAAAATACACCTTTTTTTGATACCAATAATGCGGTTGGTCCGCTCTTACAATTTTTAGCCATAGCGTTTGAATTACTTGAATACATCAACTCCACATTGCGCTAAAATCTACATGGCCCACTATCGTCGATATTCAGGGGCAAAATTTGTAATGGGGTCTTATAGATCGAAATATTTTACTCGAGCTTTGATTAGCTCGCGAATGAAATCTTTGACAATTCGAATGTACGGTATAGCAATATTTAGCGGTAGAAGTGACAACATTCCTATATTCTTTCTTCAGTCTCGTTCTTTATCGCACGTACGTGATCGCCGTTATTTGGCTTGAAAAGCGAGTGGTCTTTCCTGGCAAACGGCGCAATATTCCGTATGGCCGGCATTCATTAAAAGCCTTAAGTTTTATTCATTTCCTCGTCTTCAGAACTTCTTCTCTGCTCCATCATTCAGGATCACTACCACTCCTTCAAGGAATTGATCGGCGCCCAACATGTTAATTTCGCACGCCGAATTCACATATCAACCCAATCAGGCTCGTTAGTCAGTTCTCACGCAATCTCATCGTTTGCTTATTTCTGTGATTACCCCACTCGTGTAGCCATACAAAGTCTCCATGTCCGTTTTTCGCAAAGTTCGAGACTTACTGCTGCATAATTTTCTAGCCATGTAACGGAACTGAATTACCTAGTAAGCATGGCTTGACTTCGAAAGAGGTACGCGATACTAAAGAGGTGCACGATAATGCCTCGAAGCGAAAGTGGTACGCGATACTGTAGCGCTAAACTGAAACAGAAACACCAAGACGCAAAAAGAGGTAGAAACGTTTGCCACTTACTTTTTATATTCGAGTTTCGCCCTACAGTGTCATGTCATTCAATGAATACCAACTTGCTATTGAAAGTCAAATAGTGGAACATAAACATGACAGCAAAGCAACCAGCACACAAATGAAGCAAGTTGGATTATACCACTTTGGTTATTTCGGTCAATATTGTCGATGCAGTGCTGAACGATGACGATGATGCAGTGATGAATGAGGCTCAGTTTCATTAAAAGAGATTCATGATTTGCCTCAAACTTTTTAAAAGTACCGATTTGATTGAACGTTTGAGTCATAAATTGCTGCATTTTATTCCAACTGTTTTCGAAGTCTCAAATATACTGTTGCGCAGTGTTGCACACATTTATCTAAAATAGGAACGAAAGCTAGTTCCTCGTTCTTTCCCGATTTTGAAACAAGTTCCCGTTTAGAAATTCATAAATGCAATAGGAACTCGTTACAATTACATTTCGAAAATTAGAACGTGTAAGTACACCACCGTTTCATTTTAACTTTTTATCAAAAAACAGTGCTGGATGATCTGGAAACCAAATAAAGTGAAAAGATTTGTGTTCATTTCGCGCTACGCATAGTTTACGCATTTAACATCGGTAGTGGCAGATCATATGTAGAGAGATACAGTGTAGCTATACACTCCTTGCCGAACTTTACACATCACAGACCGATTATACTACAAATATGTCTAACTAAAGCTTTAGTGCTTGTCTATTACAAGCGCGACAGAGATAGCATTTTCTACATCAGTCTTCAAATGCGCACTCAAGAAGGTGCTCTTCACATACTAGCGCGATAGCATTTAGGAGCATGTATCGCCGAAACTCTGGTGCCAGCGTCGATGGAAGTCAAATTGTTCTGAGTAAAAAATCAGGAGCGCCCATTAGTGCATATTCGAGATAAATGCAAATAAACGAAATTAATAAAGGGCAGTTAGAGTGTGAATTGAACTCAAACCTTCTACGTAGCAAGCAGACGTTTTACCAAACGCATAATTGCTTGAAACTGCTTATGAAAAAATGTACAAATACCATGTAACTCGACGAGTCTTTTTTAACATATATAGCGTTGCGTGGCAGAAGCGTCCAATCACGCCAGGCGTCAACACATTAGAATTGCACAAAGAGTTGGTGTTTTGAAGTCCCACTAATTGCAAAGCGCCCTAAGTCAGCAGTTGCTTAGGTTCGCGTTATACAGCGAAAGTTGTTACAAGATCACAACTCAGCTCACGCACAGCTGTCCGCCGCCACCACCGGTGTCCGTAACCAACTCGCACGAAATCAGAAAAAACAACCTAGCATCAATGACACAGTGGTGCTTGAACCTAGGTTCGCTGGGCGCCACCCGAGTATCCTACCGCTCATCCACACCGGTTCTTGGGACTTCAAGGCAAACTTGCCTTGAAAGCCTTGATGTCGGGAAAGCAGCCGCGTTAATACGACTTATAAAGCGTTTCGAAGCTATGAAAGAACAACCAGTCGTCGCGTAACTCGTGACGTAATAGCGTAACGAGTGGGTCGTCCAATGCTCCATTCCATTACAAAAGCTTGTTCTTGTTCCCCTATTAACTGTGGCGAACACCCACTTCAGCCAAAATTCCTCATCGTCTTTAGCTACAGCATGATCAATTGGCACGACATTCCTTGCTAGTGTTTAGCGGGTACCAAGCTTCTCAGAAGAATGACAAAAAATAGCATAGTTAATGCCGGTGTACTACTAATTTTTTTTATTAATAATGCCCTAGGGGGTATCAAGCAAGTGTGCTTTGCAGCAGTTACCCAATGAGTGTTTTGAAAGGCTCTAAAAGGCCACTCTTCCAGCTTTCGCTGTGGCAGTGCTGCGTCTTCCACGCAAGCCTGGTGTGTTTTCTTTTCTTTACCGACGCGCAGTGAACTACTCCCTAAATCGCAAAAGACTATTTTTGGCCATTTCGCAAATGTACTTCCAATAGGCATTCTAAAAGAATGGTTTGAAGCGGTGAATGTCACGCGTGCTTAAGTTCATTTCCCTGCAGCACAGTTGAAGCATCGACCGACAACCGAAGTCACGCTAGCATCTGATGAGGCGACACACATGGAGCCCGATTACGCTATCACATTCTACTATTCGAGGCGAATCTCAAGCGTGATTCAAATTTCATTCAAGTAGATATCACCACACGTGCACACGTGCATATAGATAGGTTTCATCCACGGAAAGCCGCAACGATAGAAACAATACCTACAGGCGTTTATTGAGTGCTGATTTATTATTGCGGGGTAAGTATATAAAGGAATGTCCAGGATACAAGTTCCTTGTTGGCACATAGCAAGGGTGCCATCGCTATGTTCGTGTATGACAGACCAGCTTTGTTTTTTCGTTAGCAATTCATTCGTAATGTTGAAGAGCCACGCCATCAAGTGCTTGAGGGTTCAGCCATGTTGTACACAAACGAAAAGAACGTCCATCGAGGTAGTAGAGGTGAGGGCCGGCTCAGTGGGTGAAACAAGAATATATCGCTGGATCCACATGTGTTGTTTATTGCGTGACAGTCGTTATCAGTGCGGGTGGTTTTTGAAGTTAATGACAATCAAAATTACAGACCAATAGCCACGGAGATAACTGGCAAGTTAAATAGATGTCTGGTCAAATGCAACCACCGCAGGCACCAGATAGGTACCACTGGGGCACCCACTTCCATTACGTTTGGGTCATATTCTCTACCGTCCATGCACCCGGGTGTCGAAAGATAGATTTGTAGGTAGCCTCCTGTGGCATACACTACATAACCACTGGGGCACCCACTTCCATTACGTTTGGGTCATATTCTCTGCCGTCCATGCACCCGGGTGTCGAAAGATAGATTTGTAGGTAGCCTCCTGTGGCATACACTACATACTAAAGGGATGATTGAGCCATAGAGTAACATGAGTACACGCGACGAGAAAAGCACTCCCACGAATTAGGTCTAAGTTTTGCACTCCATGAGCGCTTGCACATAAATCATATGTAAACATCCGAGCACATCCTGCACGCGGCAAAAAAGCTCATTTTCAAAAGGCTGGAGTTTCAAAGTGTAGCTTTGCCGCCGTTACGTTGGGGCCCAAGACCATTCATGAGCAGTGGAAAGTCACTGCGCGGGTTACGGTGTTTGGCACATCGGTACTTTACCCAACTTCTATGGCTCAGTTGTCGTGATTGCTTCCTCCGTACTATTTGTCATTAAGCCATTTCGCTGCGATAATTCGTACCCTTCAAAGACGCTTTGAAACCACACGCAAGTTTCTCGACTATGCGAACAAGGTCACGTGGACGCGTTGCAGAACCGAAAGAATACGCACGCCTGCACGCACGCATGCATGTACCACACACACACACACACACACACACACACACACACACACACACACACACACACACACACGCACGCACACGCGCGCGCAAGCTGTTCACGAGCCCCATACGTGGGACACAATACTATCGTATGCCACATTTGCTTGTATACTGCTGTGCAAGAGACTAGCAAATAGACGCCATTCCAGCTAGTCAACGGTTAGATAGTTACCGCACTCTCACATGCAATGTGGCCGGTAAGCGACTATAGAGAGCACAAGCCTGACATCGGCGAGCTCATTCAGGGAGCAGAAAAGCGCGGAATTTGGCACGACATCGCATAAAACAACCACAACGCATTGATCCAAACAAACTGTCACTACTTTCGGTGGAGGGAAGTCAACTACGCACCAGGCGACATAGTTTAAATATGGACTCTCGTACGGACGCCTGGCCTCTCCGAAAAGCATCTGTGGCGCTATGACGCAGGACTCATTCTTACCGGTCCTGCGTCAGACCGGCCCTTTGAACTACGAGATGACACCGGAATAACCAGTGAGCTCATCAAGACGCCGAAGGCACAGAGAAATACGGAAGCCACATTATGACAGTCAATGAAGATTAAACTATGCACATCCGATCACGAATACCTATTTCTTCAACGGAGATCATGCATTCCGACCTTGTCAGGAACACTGCTTCAACTGATCGGGATGATGTGTTCTTGGAGGAAGGATAATGACGCAAGACACACGCGATATACAAACTACGTGCGCAAAGTTCGTGCTCCCTCCAAGAGACCGGCGGTCTGATAATTAAACAATAATGCGTCTTCCCAGGACGGTATTTAATGAAGATGAAGTGACACACAGCTTGACGACTTCTCGCAGGTAGTAATTCATTTCACAGCTTTCCTACGAGAAACACTGCTACATTTTGCTTTCATTTTTGGCCACAAGTTAGCCCCAATAAATAGTTCTTATACTGCCAGGATTGTGCGTTACTAATCTGGTGGAGGTGTTTAGCACGACGCAAAAGGCAAGGCACCAAATCGCATGCGGAACCGAATCATCATGTATGAGGCACTGGACCAGCCGTTTACTTTCGTACAGCGATGCATTTAAATCCATCTTTGCAACCAAGCTACCGAAGCATGTGCCATCGGCACTCGTTAGTTTAATAGTGAATCGCTTAACCGTTTCCCGGTGGTGACGCTGTCCCCGCCAATAGGATTACTGTGAGGAGATGTAGGACGCGTTTGGGGAGCGTAGGTGAAAATCTCAGGTTCTTTTAATAAATAAAACTTCTTATTCTGGTTCTCATTGTCCTTTCTTTTCCTGTGCCCTTTATTTATGTCGCAAGCATGACAAAAATGTGAATGCATTCTTTGTGGGCCTTAGAATTAAGCATTGCGGTGTCAAAAGAGCTAGTAAGTTGGTCAAGTAGTTCAAAACGCAAAAAAGTACAAGAGAGCCAGAATACAACAAGAGATTCAACGACAAACTTCAATCAACGAATGGTGTCGTAATGTAGCTTACTAAGAGCCAACATAGCCAACAATGGCAATGCTAATTGCGGCCTAAACTTTCAGGTGCTGTCGCTTCCCGCTACTAACCGCTGTAGGGTTCTTTGAAAGTAGATCTCAGAAGCAATGTACTGAGCACGATAAAAATTTTGGTCTTCTCTCTATACCAAACAATAATTGGTTCCACTCTTAAAGTAATTGACCACCAGCCCCCACCCGAACCAAGATGATAAGGAGAAGCAGCAGGGAACATGAAGTAGCCTGCAGTGAATCCTGCAGTCAACAAAATATACTCTTTGCTATCACCCACGTGCTCATCTAAAGAATTTATAACGGAGCTGTATGCGTATAGGCGAAACCGAAATTTGTCCAGCCTGTTTACTCAAGCTTTTTGTGCGTGCATGTGCCACAGAAATTTCACAAGACCACTGTTAACCACTGTCCCACTATAAATGAATACCTCATTCTCGGGTCTGACTTTGTGCAACGGAAATGGTACAATTCTGCTACTCACAACTGGCCTACTAAAACTCGAGTAGAGAACACACCGGCAGCAAACCCCAATGAATACTTGTGCAAAGACAGTAACAGGTAATTGAGAAGTATAGTTAAATGAACTATCGCAAGGAAACCTTCAATAAGCAACGGAGCGGCCCGTTTGGGCTTCGCTGATAAGCAACCAGTACACAGTGCTTGGGTGGCGATTTAGTTACAAATATAACCTACGTTCGAAGCCATCATCCTCAGACCAAAGTACTACCAAAATGCAGCATGGCGGGCAAACTTGTCGAACAGTGTTACGCAGTGGCTCTTCCTTTTCGCATCTGTACTTTTTTTCCTGGCACGCATCGGCGTCGTATAACACGAATTGTAGATCTAGATAGCAAGGGTAGGTACCGTGCGCCCGTCGCGTTGCGTTTGCGTGCGGAAGAGTTTCCACGGAACCGACACTGCAGGGACCTTTCCCTTCTCTCTTTTCAATCTCTGTCTCAAAGAGAAAAGAAAAAGAAGCAGGACATCGGAAGTTCCACGCTTCAAGTGAGAGTGTGTATGCACACAGAATAGAGGCCCACCTTATAGACCCTCCCCTTGTGACGTCGCAAGGACACAGCGGGAGGCTGTGCGTGCTGGTCGAGTATAAAAGTCCGTCTTGCCACGGCGCAGACCACACATCCTCCGTAGGTCGTTGCTCGCTTGTGCCCCGAGTAGTCGACGAGTGTTCACCATGAACGCCTTGGTAAGGACCTATCTGCGCGTTAACCGTTCTCACGATTCCCGAACCTAAAGTTTCCGCACTTTGTCTTGCGATAGCTTCTCCTCGTGCACTAAGCATTTAGGGCTGAAATGTTGGTAGTGAGTATTTTCTGTACCTTCTATTATCTGAGAGAAGTACTGCATCAAGCTTTCCTGTTTACGATCAATCAGGATTACGGGAACAGATATGGTCCCAATCCTGATTTCGGAAAATGTAAAGTAGTTTAACTTTGCTAAAGCAACGGCACGTTGCTGCGTTCTCACTGTAGACGACGAGAACATCAGCAACTCGAATTGCGTCTTGAATAATGTTTGCACTGTAAGGTAACTACAACAGATTACTCGTAAGTGTGACAAATCTGCTGTAACATTGAATTCAGTTGCAGTTCAACTTCGCGGCCATAACGTCCCCGTTGTACCAGAGTCAATCAAAGTTACAAGTTCACGACACATCTCGACGTACTTCATACGAAATGTATTTTCCATGCATGGCATATCGTACCGTTAGCATGGTGTGTCATAACTGCCGTTTCTGCGAAGCATATTAGCTTCCGACAGCCTACTATCTCTTGTCAAGTACTTTTTTGCTCTTGCACATGTCCAGATGCTTATAGCAAACACAAGCACGTTAAGAAATTGCAGAGAACCTCGTAGAAAAAGACTGCCAAAAAAAACAACAAACTGGGACAGATGTATTGCATGGGTGCCAAGAACATAACTTAGAACTTCTCGTGGCAGCCCACTTAAGGTTTATAAACGTAACTAATGCCTTGTTAAAGAGAACGCGAATATTGGGGGGGTGCCAAAATAATGAATAGACCTGCTAATCTAGCTTTGCGGCAGGAGAGCATCAGTCAAAATAACCACTTATCAAAGACAGCAGCAACGATTGTGTTGCCTCGAGACTACTAGCTTCCATTCAAGAATTAATCTCGTGCCCAGAGTAAGCCAGAGTTTCAAGAAACGATTGTCATCAGACACCGGATCGAATACTTTCGATAAATCCACTAGTATGGGATGCACCTGCTTTCAATGACACGTGCGTAATAAGACGTGATGCACCACTACAACAATTTGTGTTACTGTAAGCCGTGTAAAAAATGAGGTAGACTTGGTCTTCAACGTGTTCCGTTATTGGGTTTATGAACACGAATATTACTAAGAATTTATTTTTGAACGTAAAGCGTTCGGGATATCTGAGTGCGACCACCTGACTAACAGTGAAAAAGCTCTTACACAGAGACTTGACACACAAATTAATTAGTAATAGTTAATAACAGTCAGGTAACTCATCGACGTAATTGAAAAGCTACAATTTTTACATCTTATATCTTCGCAGCTGTGCGCCCTTCTACTGAGTGTCATGGTCGCCAGTGCCTTTGGCGGCTTCATCGGAGGCAGCGGGGGTGGCCTGGGTGGTGGTCTTGGTGGTGGTCTTGGTGGTGGTCTTAGTGGTGGATACATCAGTGACGGTGGTCTCGGAGGCTACGGTGGAGGCTATGGTGGAAGTCTCGGAGGTGGCGTAGGTGTCGGGGGTCTTGGAGTTGGAGGCATCGGTGGAGGTGCTGGTAACGTCGGTGTCGGAAGCAGCGTAGTCCTGCTGAACGGTGGCAGAGCGGGGGGCTGGGAAGTCCGTCGCTGGACCGGCCTTCCTCGTCCGCACGGTGCACCACGTTTCTCAGGTTCATGGCGGTGGAGCCGTAGTTGCCCACTCTGGTCTTGGGGGTGTCGGCGGAGGCGCCGGTGTTGGAGGTGCTGGTCTCGGCGGTGGTCTAGGAGGATTCGGAGGTGGCGTCACCTACGCCGGCACCGGGTATGGTGGTCTAGGTGGTGGGTACGGTGGCTATGGTGGCTACGGTGGTTACGGTGGCTACGGTGGCCTTGGTGGTTACGGAGGATATGGCGGCTATGGCGGAACCAGTGGAGGCGTAGGCAAGGTGGTCCTCGTGAAGCACCACAAATGAGTGTCCCCTTCGAACTCCTTCAAGATTCTAGTAAGTTCGTGTGTTATTTTTTCTGGAAACATAGTGTGGTTGACATTCTTCAATCGTGCAACAAGTATTTGTGTTTTCAAGCGAAATATTATATATTTCATCATGACTGTTGGTTCATTTTGCTGATTGTTGTTGTTTTTTATTATTTGCAGTGTCAGTACCTTTCCAGTGAGAGCCTGTACGGAATCAGCCACCGGCGGAAAGCGTCATCAGCTTATGGGTGCCTTTTAAGTTGAACTGTTGTATTCTCAAGACCTCAAATTTTGTTTGTGAATCGTGTAAATAAATGTTGTCGAGGACAGTGCTCCTCCGCTACGCAAACAACCTCTGCTACCACTTTCTAGCCCCTTTGTTCCTACCTTCCGTCTGGTTTCTTCAACTTTGTTACACCTATTTTCAAGTGATAGCGCATGCTTGCTAACGAATGCACTATCAGTGCCAACACCTTTAACACCAGATTCACTTCTCTAATTTTCGAAAAAGACAGGCTCAGTCGCTAGTTTATATTGCAGCATTTTATTTATAAGAAATATCACGAGATCAGGCATCAATAAAATGCTTTTTCAATTGGCCATGCATTCTGTATGGTCGCATTAATTCCTGTGATTCCGAAATCAGAGGTGGGGCAGCAAAAATTTCAATGTATCTCGGAGAATGGCCCCTACGTTGTGTAAGTCACGCTTCGAATTTAAAAGTGCAATAAGCTTAATAGACAAACATGGTTTAGCACAGATGTCCGCTGAATGTGTTTTTCGTTAAACATGGCGTCATCCCAGCTAATGCTAACTGCTATCGAAAGCTTTCTTATGACTGTATGTGGACATACGCAGTTACATATATCTAAATACTGCTCATTGCAGGAGCACCCAGCGGCATTCTCCGTACTATGTTTAGTACTTTTGATCTAGCAGTTCTTTCCAGTTTTCTTAAGCAGAAAAAAAGTCGTCTGAAGAAATAGACCTAGTGCAAAATCGACGGCTTTGGCTCAAGTCAATATTGGAGCACAGATTTCCTTAAGGCGAGGATAATGAGTGGCCAGTGTGACTAGCTAAAGTTATATGAATTATTTCAGTGGGACAACAGACCCTGCTCTTGTGAGCAGCTACCATCGTTGCAGCAGCTTGCGCACCACATTTTAAGCACACGCTTCTCTGTCTCTTTAACTTACGAATTCAAGAAATCTGCACGAAAATTACCCCGCATGTTTTAAGAGAATTATCAATAAACTACAATATTTCAAAATACGAAAAATTTGCAGTACATTTTGATAAGTCATAGCACGCTTACACTATGTGCAGACACTGACTTCGTCAATACAAAACGAGATAAGGCTGCATTTCGTGTCTCAGGCAAAGCGCCTAATTATTTCATGCAGAAATCAGATCTTAGAATTCAAATTCACACCCTACTTGTTCTGTAATGGCTAAAAGGATTCATCTCTCACTGAAAGACAAGTGAACACATTGATTTACTCGCGTTCTTGAATGACAACTTTCTAACCAATCAGTGATTTGCGCTCATTGCTTATGAAACACTGATACTTTATGTTGTAGAAGTACACTGTATTTCAAGCCTCGAAAACTGCACTTTTGCCGTTATATTTGGCATTACGAATAATGTCTTAATTTCGGGGCGGTTGGGCAAAGAATGGCTCCTGAAGTCTGAAATGCGTAGATGTTGAAACAACGATCAATGTCTTCATGTAGTTCATCTGTGTTATACTTAAAAAAGTTCCCATAGACTACTGCCACAACGCCCACGGGCGACCTGTGCAATTGAATGCGGTGCTGGGAAGCATAAATCCTGAATCATCACAAAGTGCTCTCGCCTTGTTGACCGGGGTCTTCATGATGTGAATGGCTGGCAGTTGGGCTTGGTGGTTCAGGATCTCATTGGTTGAATTGCGCAAACAAGACAGCCACCAAAGGAAGGGGTAATGACACATGCAGAGTGCTCTGTGTCATCGTCTTTTCTTTTTGTCCCTGCTTTGTTTGAGCAAGTATATATTCAGTGTCTTCCTTCTCGCCATCATGGTACAGTCTCAACGGCAAATAACTAGCACGTGTTAATGATGACCAAAAGCACAAAAGTGGGACAGACGGAGCTGCATTTTTTCAAGCGTGCCCATAACAAAATTGCCACACGCAATTCGTTTTCTAAAAGCAGGGGTGACCGGTGAATCGGTGGGAAGAAGTCCATCTTGGGAGTAGCTCACGCGGAATCCCTTACCTTAAAAATGCGACTGTTCATTACTGGCAGTTTTGGCTATGCTCATGAAGTCTTTTTAGTTTTTTTTTTGTCGCTAAAGTTGCGAGCAATTGCGTCTTTTTTTTTTTTGCGCGGCTGCCCTTGCAGAAAAAAAAACTTTTTTGTTGGAGTGCTTTTCGCCGGCCACCCCTGCTTTGAAAAGTGGGCGTGGCCGCATTTCCTTAGTTTTTTTTTAATTGTTTAGTAAGTACATACGTGCCCTTAACATCATGACCCAAAAATGGTAACTCAGGATTGTGAGCAATAATTTCAAGGGCTTTACATTCCCCAAAAAATGATATCATAATGCGAAACGCCCTAGTGAATCAGTCGGGAAATTTTAACCACCAAGGTCTTGTTAACGTGCACCAAAATCAAACTTAAGTACGTGCGCCTCTGGCATGCTTTTCTGGCAATTCAGCCGGGATGGCAGTGATCATAATTGTGTTCGTTGGGTTAGCCTGCGAACACCGTAATTGCTCCACCACGGCGGCTTGGTTAATATCGTATCTTATAGCGAAATTGTTGACATATAGACAAAAAGAATGAAACGGAATAGTAGTGAATTCAGCGTTCGCTTACGCCATCAACAAGAACAGCGAAAACGATTTTTCAATACAAAGCAAGGGCTTCTGACGAAGACATCAAAGAAACACTTTTGTTATTACCCTTCATCACAACTCTTTCAGATAACTTCATTACGTCGCGCAGTATCGAACACGATCTTCATTTTTACCATCTATAGCAGTTTCATATACATGCCCATATTTGGAAACATTCCCCTTGTCGATTCCCCACTCTATACCTTTAAGATAGACTTCTTAAAGACATCCCTTCATTATTAGCATTATGTGTTATCTAGCTCCTATCGTGGGTGCAATAGTTCGGTAGCAATTAATAAACTCACAGAAACCTACTTTTCTTTTACGTATTGTGTCTTTTTTATACTTGCTTTCAGGTCTTGTCATTTTTCAAGTTTTGTTCTAGCCTTGAAAAAGGCTAGTCAGCTTGTCAAAACTTCGGCTCGGAATCCCTGTTTACGGATTTTTTTTATGCGCAATGCCTTGACGTTGTCCAATGGGTATAGCTATCTACAGAAGTTTTTTTACAGGAATCTGAATTACATTGTCTGTCATGAGACCCCTTTGACAACCTATTAAACCTATTAGGGGTTGTGGTGGCCCCACTTCATAAATATCCCGCACTGAAGTCATTATTTAAGAACATATGATTGATTTATTGATTTCATGGCCTATTGATTGATTGATTGATTGATCTATTGATTGATTGGTTTATTTTATTGAACTCAGTGGGACCTAAAGTGAGGGAATTGTTTTCGTCTACAACTCTGACTTCGCTGGGAATGCCCAGTCAACACTATAACGACTTTACTGTGAAAAGTAAGGAAGAGCTATAGGATATTATTTAGGGTACTTAGGATAATGCTGGCCATACAATTTCATTCTTTCTTATTCACCAATTCATACTCGATCAGCTTCCCTATGTTGTTTACTCTTAAGCTTGTGATCAATTTAAATATTCTTCTTGGGAACAAAGAGGAGGAACGCCTTTCACATTGGATTCCAATGAATCCCTGCCGTTCTTGCATGATCCATCACCACTGGTGAGCGGGCGCCACACTTCCGTGCATTCGAAACGCCTACCGATCTGTTACACGTGTTTTCGCTTGCCATAGTTCGATTAACACTGGTGCCGGGGCCAGGCTCGTAACAAGGTGTGGCCACCCATTGAGCAGCAGCGACTGCTGACATTGAATGTAGCAAAACGTAATCTTGCCAGTTAGTTAACGGATCTTATTGAAATTATATTGAAAGTGAATTACAACCAAAGCGTACATAACAACATTGAGAGCAGTGTGTTGATTATTTAGCAATAATGATGTGACCTTGAATAAGAAAGAAACCACAAAAGGGACAGCTTAACTCATCAGTAACGAAAATACTCAATAACGTAATTATCGCTGTAAAAAAGAAATCTGGCCTTCCCGGTGAACGTCCATAGAGTCCAATGTCTTTTCCCTCTAGAGATTGCGATGACGTTTTAAATATTGACACCCACAATATATTAGTTTTTCACTAGAAATCAATAACATTTGTTTTTCGACCCATAAACTAGTTGCCATGCCAAGGTTCGAAAATCGTAGCACCGCTCTTTCGACAAGTTCGGTACATTAGTTTTCGTGGGAACTGGTGCGACCATTGCAATTTCAATCAGGCCGGATGACGATCATTGCCAGGATCTTTTGTTTGTTTTTTACTACGAACATTATTTCGCTAACATGCTTGTTTTGCAATGACGTCTGCAGATGAAGCTTCGAGTGTCGACAACAACGAAACGGACATCATGCCGACTGACAACCTGTAGATTACCTATCTGCTCTGTGCCACACGTTTCTCCATGGCCCCGCCGCGGGGGTCTAGTGGCTAAAGTACTCGGCTGCTGACCCGCAGGTCGCGGAATCGAATCCCGGCTGCGGCGGCTGCATTTCCGATGGAGGCGGAAATGTTGTAGGCCCGTGTGCTCAGATTTGGGCGCACGTTGAAGAACCCCAGGTGGTCCAAATTTCCGGAGTCCTCCACTACGGCGTGTCTCATAATCATATCGTGGTTTTGGGACATTAGACCCCACATATCAAATCAATCAAACCACACTTCTCCATGCGCACGCCGCGATCTTCTGCGCTTTGCGTACGTGCAGTGTTCTTTGGCCTTCCAAAAAGATCGTATACCTCTGAATACGAAGGTGAAGTTTTTGACACTTTCGGAGAAGTCTAGAATTATCTCCGAATTGCAAGCGGCGGAGGAGAGGAGCTGCGCAGAAGTTCGCCAGCTCGTGCAGTTCCCTGTCAACAATTATGAAACTGAAAGTTAGAATGATGGCGGCACTTAAGGACGTCACATGTGCGCAGAACAAGATGGCGGCAACCTCAATCTACGGGAACGTTGACAAATCAGTGTTTCCTCGACAAGAGAATGTAAAACAGAACAAGATCAGCGACTTCGTTAAACAAATTTTCCTTCTCTAAAGTAATTGGTGAGAGCTTTTTTCTTTTCTCGACAACAAACCTTAATGATAATTACCGAAAATCACTTTCCCCAGTGATTTTCGTAACGAGTGGTATTGATCACAATAGATACTTTATTGAATTGGTCTCTCAGCAACCAATAACATTAAAATTACGAAGTTTGGAGTTAAGCGCCTTGGTATGCCGTTCGTAGGCAATAGTAATTTTTTTCCTACAGGAATTTTGCACCAGCATTTAAATTATAAATATATATATTGATGTTTTTATACATTTAGAATAGTAGATGTAAATTCAATCTGATCCCTCACGACTCCTCTTCCGCTTCAAGTAGTGAGAGCTGGTTGAAAATAAACGGTCCAGATTCACTTCGTTGTGTACATCTATCTCTTTTTCTCAAGCTCACACAATGACACGCTCTGTGTTCAAGCATGAAAAAATAGTAAGCAGCGCAATTATAATGCAAAGGCGACGAGTAGTGTCAGCAGCATACTAGCCACGCATTGTATTTTATGTGCACAACTTTGACAGTCCGCGTTTGCATTCGCGCTGCGGATTGGGTACCTCGAAACACGCAAACTCATTGGAAATGTAAGACATGTGCGCACATTGTCCAATACTATACATGAGCAGGACAGAGCACCCTTTATTTAGGCTAGTTTTCAATGTAATAAGAAATTATTACAACATGCGCACTATATGCGCCACAAAAAAGTTTCGTGTAGCGAGAAAGTGGTTAGGGAGGAAACAAGAAATTTTCATCGCCTCACACGCTCGGAAAGTGGACAATTTTAGTGGAAAGTATAGTCACCAATGGCAGCATTCGTTTCCGTCTTAATCGCAAGCCATGTTCACTTGCAGCTGTTGTAGTCACTGCACCTCTATCGGAAGAATATTGGGGGAGTGATGCAAACAAGAAGCTCGACTTCTTTGTCTTCCGTTTGCGCGATTTTTTTATTATCAAACAGCAACTGATCCCGCCGGCTGCTCTAATTAACCCCCAATTCCCACTTGAGGCGAGATGAGTAGTGACATGCTGTTGTCCTAAAATGAACACGGTTAATCGTATGTAGACTCAGGTAAGCAACGTAATTATACCATACGTTTTTTTCCAGCGAAGCGCATGTGTTATTAAGCGGAACATTCGTCAGGTCAAAGAGAAGCTCCAACGCATGCACGTGACAGGGAGATTAAACAAACCCCGCCGCTACCTACAACTACTTCCGTAAAAGTGGTGTTATCCGAGGGGGAAAACGTGTGGGGCGGAGATACTTCGCTAACAGCTCTGTACCGCCGGGACAGAGTCAAACCCACGACCTCCGGATTAGTATCCGAGTATTGTAACAGCTGCACCGCCACGGTACACACAAGAGACAAAACGCCACAACCGTGAACACCCATGTTGACGCGCAGGTAGCATGACGCTCGTATTTGCGAGGCAGAAGAAAATGCATTACGTTTGTGTATACTTAGCTTTAGATGCCCGTTAAAGAACATTAAGTGGTCAAAAGTTTCGCAGCCCTTCACTACAGTATCCCGTTAAAACCCAACCATTGTATTCATTTATTTCAAGAAACCCCTAAAGGCCCTTACAGGGGGGGGGGGGGGTATTACATTGGAAGTGGGGTAAGAAAAATAATGCAGTGAATACACATCAAGCATAAAACAAATTTGCAAACTGAAACACATATCATATACACATTGAAAAAAAAAGCATCACAATGACCCAACGCTTGTTGGAAATATCGAAGAAGAAATAACTAGAAACGCAACGAACAGAGTTGCATAATGATAGGCCACTAAAAGAAAACAAAATGAGTTATTGAGAACAGCGCGAAACGCTAAACATTGCTATCATTTTTTTAAGTTCATTACATTTTGAAGTGTTCCGTTCTGTTGCGGTAGTTCGAGGCAGCTGGTCTCATTCAATTATGGTTTTGGGTGCGAACGAATTAGCCAATGATGACGTACGGCATGTGATGCGTCTGACCTTCATATGGTGATCGCAGCGTGGAAAGATTGATAAGGGCGACAGAAAAAAAGTAGTCATGAAGCAATGGATATCCATAGATTCTATGAAAAAGAGATAAGCTAGCAAGTTTTCGACAATGGTAAAAGTTCTTATTCTTATTCCCACCTGCATCCCGAACGTCTTGTTTTTTGTGCGCGTCCATTGTCACACCCACTCTCTTTAAATTGAATGTGTACGAACTGGCCCAGTTCTCCGTCATTCCATGCCCAAACTGAAACGCGGCGCGCAAATCCGTCGAGCAGTGTTAGGCGGCGGCTCCTCGACTCTTGCGGTGCCACCTTTCCACTGGTTACACTTGCTTTCCCAACGCCCGCGCGTCATCGTTTAGCCGGAATCGCAGATGCAGATAAGCAAGGGAAAGGATTCGGTGCGCGTCGCGTTTCGTTTGCTTCTGCTTCCACACGAGTGGCGGGTGGCAGCATTTTCATGGGACAGTCGTTGCAGGGACGCTCCCCCTCTCTCCTCTCCGATGCGCTCCGAAAAGAAAGAAATGGGCAGGGCATCGGAAGCGGTTAGCTTCAATTGAGAGTGTACATTCATATAAAATAGGGGTCCGTCTTGTGGACCCTCCCCTTTGTGACGTAGAAAGGACACTGCGGTGCGGTTGGGTATAAAAGCCCGTGTCGCCGTTTCGCAGACATCATACGTAGCCGGTTGCTCTACTTTGAACCGAACAATCGACCAAGCCTCATCATGAACGTCTTGGTAAGGATTTACTTTGAAGCGTTCCGCGCTGTCAAGGCTCGAGCACAGCAGTCGCTTCGAAGAGGCTCTCATTTTCGTCAGTTACGGCGGCTTTAATTCGTGTCAAGGCGATAGGGGTAGATCGTACTTTTTGCATATACGTCTCAGAACTCCGACAGGACTATCGTATCAGGCGTTAAGGCATTATAGCATGAGATCATCTAATATTAAAAAAGAAAATGTGAGCTCTGTCAATGCATCAATTGCTGACAATGCAAGGCCTTTGCTCTTTAAATAACCTAAAAATTATTTCTCGAGAACCATTGGGTACGCACAGAAGGATATGAGCAAGCCAGCTTAACCATACTTTTTAGCTGATGTTTTCGGTTTACCACCATTATTCTAAATCACTTTGCAGCTCACTGTCTGTTGTTTTATCAATCCTAGGCTCCTAAAAGTTATGTTAAGTGCAAACAGGCAAACTTCCGCCCCAACTATTAGACCCACCTTGTGACACAGCACATTCATGTTCAATATAAGTGGCGCTCTTCAACGTACTTATTAGAGAATAAAATCTAGTTCACTCCCTTGGTTTGTCATGCCATTTGCGTGGTGAGCCATAGCTTCGGTTCTTCTAAAGCATAATAGCTTTAGATAGCGTGGTCAACATAATCACGGAAGTTTTTTCCTCTTCAGTCTCAGGAAATGTTTTTTCTTAATTGAACTCCAGCTCTAATAGTTTTGTCGACATTTTCGCAGAAAGAAAGCTAATGAAAGCTACACGCACAAGCCGTGAGTGGTCTATGCTTGATCGACAAGCACGAACTTCAGAATTTCTTGTAGCAAGATACTCTGGATTGAGTGAATATAGCTAATGAACTGGACACTCACGATAAAAGAAACACTAATTTTTAGTGGCGCCTTAGTTAGGTGTAGTTACTTGGGAAACACGCTTCACAGTAACGGCCCAGAAGTTGTAACCACCGCTTATCACACAGCAGCGACTGTATTGCCTCGGGGCCAATGTGGTAGGCATTACTTTACAAACGCCTTGGGGCCAATGTGGTAGGCATTACTTTACAAATAACAAGAATATGTAATTCACACCGCTAGTTTATCTTTTTTGCATAATCATCCAAATAAATTAAGAAAGCAACAGGACGAGCACTAAAAAACAGTGGTCAATTGAGGTTACGCTGCAGTACAAAACGTTCTAACCTATCTACGAAATAGAAATTGGTAATATTGATAAGCTGTTAGTACACGAACCGTAATGAAAACACGGATGTTCCTTCCGTCACAATGACAGGTGTGTGGTACTCTGCTGAGCACCTTGGTTGCGGGCGCCTTTGGTGGATTCATTGGAGGAGGTGGAGGTGGCCTGGGCGGTGGTCTTAGCGGAGGCCTTGGTAGTGGATACGTTGCTGCCGGAGGTCTCGGAGGCTACGGAGGCGGCTACGGTGGTGGCTATGGTGGAGGCTACGGTGGAGGCTACGGTGCAGGTCTGGGAGGTGCTGTCGGTTTCGGAGGCGTTGGTGCCGGAGGCCTCGGAGGAGCTGGTGGCAATGTCGGAGTCGGAAGCAGCGTTGTCCTACTGAACAGTGGCCGAGCGGGCGCTGGCAAGTCCGTCGCTGGACCAGCCTTCCTGGTCCGTACTGTGCACCACGTGTCTCAGATTCAAGGTGGCGGAGCCGTAGTAGCTCACTCTGGTCTCGGCGGTGTCGGTGGAGGCGTTGGTGGAGGCGTTGGAGGTACCGGTCTCGGTGTTGGTCTCGGCGGTGGTCTCGGCGGTGGTCTCGGCGGTGGTGTCGGAGTAGTCGGCGGTGGCGTTACCTACGCTGGCACGGGATACGGAGGTCTGGGAGGAGGATACAGTGGTTACGGTGGTTCTGGAGTATATGGTGGTTACGGAGGCTACAGCGGCTACGGTGGCTATGGCGGCTACGGTGGCACCGGTGGAGTGGTCGGCAAAGTGGTAGTCCTCAAGCAGCACAAATGAGCATTCACTTCAAACGAATTCAAGATTCAGTAATTCAGTAAGTTCTTTCTGCCCTAATTAGCTGGGAAAAGTAATAATCATGGCTCGCAACACGTAGTGGGTAGGAGGGTAGGAGGGTAAGCTCTAAAATAAAGCACTAGACCAAGTTTGTTTTCTTTGAAACTAGCCTCGTAAACCATATTTCCTTGTCACGTAACCATGAGTATATTGGACAGACAGGCAAGTGTTAATTATGAACTGCTAGAACACCAAAATTTATTACCAAAGCAATGACTAACTTGGCCAAGCACTGCTATGAATGTGGCTTAACATTGTTTCTTGATACGAGTGTTTTCTTTGTTCATAAAACTAGTGTACTGAAGATGTGGCGGAAATCTATCACATTACAAGAAAAACAAGCGAATGCGTAAATCACCGTGCGTGAGGTTTGCCTCATCAAAAAAGGGCCTCTTCAATGAGAAAATTATCAAAATTTCTTGAACCTGTGTGTGTGAACCGTCTCATATGTTTTATTACACCTACGAGTGTTTTTTTTTTTTTACAGTAAGCATGCACACGTGTTTCTTTTGTGGCCTTAATTAGCCATATATATTTCTTCCAGTCAACGCACTTGCAAATACAGTGACGCTTGTATTTGTCTATTTATTTGTTTCATTTTATCGTGAAATAATTCATTTGCTATTCTGTCTAGATACATCAAATGGCTGAAGTACATGTCATTTGGTCATACTCAATCGCGGGCTCAAGTGTGGAATGGTGTGCTTGATCCCAAACAACCAGGAACTGTGTTCATCTTTACTCTTTTTTTCTTTGCAGTGGGAATAATTTTTCGATGAAAGCATTCACAACGTCAGCCCCTGGTAGCTAGCGTCAGCCGCTTTAGGTGCCTTCTAAGCCGAAGAAAGAAGCATTCAGCCATGGAATTTGTTTTTGTTAATCGTGTAAATAAATGTTGGCGAGGACGTCGCTCCTCAGCTGCGCCAGAAATTTCTCTTGTCTTTAAACTCTTTCACTTGTGTTTTCCTATAGCGTTGCTTCAGTGCTGTTTCAGGGAGCCTGTAAAAGGTGGCATGCTTGCCAACCAACGAACCAACCGCTCTCACACTTCAGCTGCCACAATAACTTGTTGAATTTATAAAAAAACAGTCTGGTATTGTGACTATTTTCTGTGAACACGCTTTATTTATGTATGCGTGTGCTCGATCCGGCACAATAACATCAGATATTAGCTTGCCATACTTGCCACTTTCAAATTCATTTTTGTGTAACTCAAGTTCGTCGGGGTGCCTTGACAGTGCGCATGACTCCTGTTAAATACATATAATCAACATGTTTATTCTATACACAATAAGCTTCCAAATCCGAAACAGAATTGGTCTTGTAGGCACAACTTAGACATCGTGCAAATACGCATTGCAAGCGCGACTCGCATCAACCTAGCTACGGCGAGCTGGTCTGGCACCATTTGCCATGATAACGTCGTAGCTTTTGCAGCTATATATATATATATATATATCTAATAACCTTAGCTCCTTACAAGATATAAAACATCGTCATTTCTTCACACTATCAAATATCTTACATACTTATTACACGAAGTGCAACGCATATGAATTGCTTGCTGCTGCATGAGGCAGGGAAAATTTTCGCCCCAAAGATGTAGATTGGATCAAGCACACAGCATTTCGATCATTTCATGTACAAGAACACTGAAAACAGCTGTAGCATCCGGAGTGATGGCTTTCTACGGAGAAGACTGTACGAAACTTGGTTCCTATTCCCTTTTATTATAAACTAGTTCTCGATGACAGTCGACATGTCTGGAAGTAGAGAGCTTGACTGCTGCATGTAACCAAGACTATCTAAGATGGTGAAACTAAACGCACTACATCGCTCGAAGCAGACACGTGATCACCATCTACAGAAGCAAGCTTCCTTAAGGGGATGTTGGCTACTTCGAGCTCAATTCCTCCTCGCGGATACTGAAGCGCTCGACTTCTGCATGCGGTCGTACCATGAGTGACAGTGATGAACTGGCGTCCTTGGTTCGAATGAACAGAACTATTTCCTTACGTGTCCTTGTGCATACAAATGTGTTTCTATAAATATTCATCACAGCCCGCGAACGAGCGGGATGCATAATTGTACATATATAGCTTCACTGATGCAGTCGGAATTACATGGAGTAAAACATCTGCTCGAACAAGACGATTCTGGAATTGATCGCCAATTGTATGCCTTGTTTCGACTATTCATTGCTGCGAGCTTGGGTAGGGGACGAGAACTACACTGTGTGCTCTTTTTAAGAGAGAAAGTGATTAAATTTATCTTTATCTCTTTCGAAATTAATGTCACAGCTTCTCCTAGGGTACCATGTCATCATGATCAGGAACAGCAGCATGCCAGCCACGAGTCGCGGAAGACACGTACGCTTTCAACTGGTTGCAGTTCCCTCCGCCGAACGATGCATTCTTCATGCCTCTTTTACAAGCTACACTGATCGGCTTATAATATCTAGGGGAAGAACAGTGACTCTATTCGCCACTTCACAACTCTAACGCTCAAGCCCAAGTTCCAACTCACAGGCAAACACCAATTGACAGCATCTTACGCCTTAAGCCAAGCATTAACGTGTCTCCTCAATGAGCCATGTGCTTCAATTGGAGTACTCTATCTCTAGATTTCGCAAATTGCTATGATTCAGTTAGGATAGAGTGACGTACGTTGGAAAGTCTGTTTGTCTTAAGCGATTTACTACGGCAAAATTATCACGTTGAAATTAGTTAGTTCGCCTCCGTCACTTCGTATGCTGCAGTGTATCTTTGTTATTTGAAGTGTACCGTAATTTATAACGGCAACCATTAAGAGGTGCTAATAGCATTTAATATGCCAAAATCAACATATTAGGGAATAACGATCAGTATACTGCTGCACGTGTTTGTCCATTTTTCAGGAATGTTCCAACATCTGAACCAGCGCATGTCAGCTAACCCGCGAAATTATCGAGGCTGAATTTATTGATAGGCTGGTAGATGCGTGTATCTCCAAACGTTCGGTGGTTCTTTCCTCTATGAACTGAGCCTATTTACGAAAAAATAGCTGAATTCGCAGAGTGTTCCTAAGTACAATGGTTCGAAAGTGATGCTGCCTGTACTTGTGGTTCCTTGTTCTCGAAATAAACACTGTTGCAAGTAGTGCCTGGGCGTGTCATATCTTTCTCTGTTAGTGTTTTTTTTGTGTGTGTGTGTGTGCGCGCGCTATAAATCTACAGTATGACATACCAACACGCCCTATATGTAACTGTGCATTTCTGGTGCCCGATGGCATTCTCCTTATTTTTCATCCGGGTGTTTGCTACGTGTACGGTAAAAAACTGCTGAAGTCTTTTGTCCACAATGGGATTATTGTGGTTGCGAAGACATGGAACCGATGGCTGATAGACATAGAGCATAGCAAGCACTGCGTCAACGCTTCTCCTGAATGCCAGAAACGTCGTTCTATTACAGGGAATAAAATAGAGGAAAATAATGCCCCTCATTATTTTATTTTAGGTTGCGGTTGTTCTTATGTTATTTTGCAGAAAATATCTACCTTGCACAGTCATCTGCTTTCACATGTACCTTGCAGTCATCAGTTCACAATCTATTAAAATTTCTATGCTCTTAACAAATGTGACTGTTAGGGGGTTGAAGATTGAGTAGTGCCTCAGTGTTTCGTGCGGATTGAAATGGGTCGTGATAAGAATTAAGGTCCACCAACAGTATTTATGAATTTATTTTTTTTCTCTCTTGTACAATTCATAATATTCTTCACACTGGCAGGCAAATGTATTCTGCTCGGCTATTCACCCGGAAGACGTGGGCTTAATGTAAGCCACAGCAATTGCATTTCTATGAAGTTGAAAAGAGAAGCTGTGCATATCGATTAGACCAGAGCATACAAATAACTTCGTAGACCCATTTGAGCTAGCACAAAAAAAAGACGTTCATCTATTTTCTGAGCAAACAGAAACAGCACAACCTCGTGTTTAGTAAATTGAAGTCATTCGCAGTCAATGCCTTGTTTTAGGAAGCTTACGACTTTCTTTTCTGGGTGAACAGGCACCCTTATTTCGTTGTTCAGCTTGCATTGGCACTTTCACTGCACCATGATCAACACCTGACACTTGACTTTTTCAATAAATATTGACACTCTCTCTTTATGTGACATTGTGTCTTATAATAGCTACTCTGATATTGCCGCCTTTAAATGCGAAGTGCGATTCCTAGCCTACCGCAAGCACTTTTGCTGTCTATCTTGGTGTCTATCTATGTAGCCACCTACTTCACCGTGCTTCCATGATCATCCCATGAACTTGCGGTAAACCAAAATTAGTATCGGAGGCTAAATGGTTTGATGAATACGATGCGTTGGTCATGACAGGAATAATGGCACAATCCCGTCACGCACATTGTCAAACACTTTCCGCCAGACAGCGGCACATACTCGCGGGTGGGTATGTTCCACTGGTAGGCGGGTATGCACCTCAGGTGACTGACACTTCATATCTACCGAAGAAGGGCGAGAACAGATATTGGTATTTTAAAGCATTGTAGGTTAAGAAAATGCTGACGTTGTGGCCGCGTTCACCCGATGAATATCAAAGAAAAGTTTCAGGGTCCCAGCCACCATCTGACCCCCACAGTCTGCGTAAAACCAAGTATTTATTTATTTATCTATTTATTTCTTTAGTTTTTATTTTTAGATAAACTGAGAACAATACAGTTTGGATGGTATCGTGGGCTAAAAGCTGTAATGAAACAGTTCGACTAGGACTCAGAAAAACAATTACATGGCAACAAGCGAGAGCTGAAAGTATTTGCACCAAATGTAAAAGTCATAATCACAGATAGCAGAAAAAATATTTACAAAAAGAGACCACATAACAGTACCTGTATAAGCGTAACAGGAAAGTATTTTTGAATGAACACACTTCTAACAATAAACAACAATAACAGAGTACTAAAACTTACTTACAGAAAAAAATTTCCAATACTACAAGCACAAGAAAAAAAACAGCAATAGTACACATGTAATTCTGGCTGTTAACTACACGAAACAATTATATCAACACAATCTAATAAAATAAAAAACATGGTAGCTAACCATACACAGAGGTAATGATTGATTGATATGTGGGGCTTAACGTCCCAAAACTACCATATGATTATGAGAGACACCGTAGTGGAGGGCTCCGGAAATTTCCACTACCTGGTGTTCTTTAACGTGCACCCAAATCTGAGCACACGGGCCTACAACATTTCCGCCCCCATCGGAAATGCAGCAGCTGCAGCTGGGATCCGAAATACACAGAGGTATACAGTGAAATGTAGTACAACATGAATAAACATTTGAAATGTATGAATCCATAATATAGTTAGCACACGTTTATGTAAATGTTTACGTTTATTTGGAATACATGGGAAGTTATATTTCAATGACTGAATTTCAGAGTCAGTGTGGAAGTGCGGTATAAGCCAGTCTTCTATATACATTCAAAGTCTTGATAGCGTGACTCTTGCGTTGCATTGCAGCAATTAAAACTGAATAAATCGTGTAAATAAACATTAATGTATTTGAAATGATCGCAAGATGTAGAACACGCACACCTAATGAATTTTAATTATACTGTACTTGCGAAAATATGTCAGTGTCGTTAATTATTACCCAGTGTTGGCAATGTGACACACAGTGCTCTACTGCGAAAGCAATACTCTGTTGTTTCGTTGAATTGTAAGCCAGACCAGACAGCATTCACTTTTAGGATTGAAACAGTGCTTCACATATACAGATTTTTATTTGTGTAGGAAAAATTTCTCGACAACGCGAAAGAGCTTGCACTGTAAAAGAAAGTTTCTTACATAATTGACTTACGTGAGAGTCGTAACTTAGGTAAGATGGAAATGTTACACTGAGAATTTCATGTTCTTCAACCAAATCTTTTTTTTTACCTACACATATATTATCTTGTTTAACATTCAGAATCTCAGTTCGTAGCTCTAAATAATATTACTTTCGCTTTCTTGGAGTTAATTTTAAGTTCATTTGATGTAATATAACAAAAGAAACGATTACAACTTTCTACCAGCCTATCTGTATCTGCACCGCAAAACGAGACCATGGCATCATCAATATATTATACATTTTACTGACTTGTTGGTATTAACACTATCAGAGATAAAAATATTGAAAAGAAGGGGCCCTAATACTCTTTCTTGCGGGGTGCCCCTAATGGCAGGCAATGAAGATCAGTGATGGCTACCTAAACACTCACATAGTGATCGCCCTGCTAAATATAATTTTATCAAAGCCAGGGGAGTGCCTCGAAAGCCATATAGTTATAACTTATGAAGTAGCGTGCTATGGTCATTGGATTCGAAAGCCTTGGTGAAATCAATGAACAAACCTAATGTAAATAACCTGTTTTCGTTGTTCTCTAAAATGATTTCTTTTACCCTTAACAAAGATAACTCTGTAAATATTCTTTACAGAAACCACACTGAGCGTCGCCTATGATGTTCCTTTTAGTAGAAAGCTTAAGTAATCTGAAATGCAGCGTTTTTTTTTCGAAACCTTTAGCAAACGCCGGAATAATTAATCTTGGGTGATAGTTTCCAAGCTAGTTTTTGTACCCCAGAGCCACGCGAGGTCTTTAAACTGCTTCTCAAATAGACCATTTTGTTCGTGAAGCGTCCATTGTATATGCAGTGATGGTCATCCAATTTAATAATCATTAAATATGTACACCTATTATGCAGTCGTCACGTTGGGTGCCCTCTGCTGAAGTCGATTTATTTAGCAGCTTGGGGGCTACTATCGCAGCGGGAGTCTGTACTTTATATCAGCTTACCGCATCTGATGCCGCTAATATACAGGTTGCTGTTGGCATTAATGCGCAATGGTAAACGAACAACTGCTTAGATCAAACATATGTGTCTGTTGAAAGTATGTCTAAACATAAGTACAAGAACCCGACCCATTGCTTTTTGTCTACATCACAAAGAGGTCACGGCGGGCTCGATTAAGTATTGCAACATTCGAGTTAGCAGTCACGCAATGGAACCATAAAAGCACCATGTATGTTGATATACCGGACAAAACGATCATAATTGAATTATACTGAAAGTGCGTTGTTGAAACGTGCTTACACTTAGGGCACACAATCAGGAATACTGGTGGAAGCAATGTTTCATGAACCGGTTTCGTATTCGTTGGCAGAAGTTGACCAGAAATAACCAGGCCGGTCTCATGAAGAACGCGAGAGCCCTTTCGGAAACAATTCCTCCAGGAACATTCTGCATTTGAAGGTTTCCCATCTGTTCAAACCTTTGGCTTCGTCTAGGTAATTCGTCTAGGTAATTAGGTTCGTGCTTTGCGTCAGGCCTCCCATTTTATGTCTGTGTTACCATGGCATGAGAAAAGTGGCCAGCATACTTTAGGCGTCCAAAGACACTTATGGCTATGTAGACCATAAATATATATATTCAATTATGCTTTGCGTAAAATCTGCTAATTTATGCTTTAGAACGACAGACCTAAATATAATTGCAATTTGTTCAGCTGCAGCTTCACAATGGCTTTCGTTATGTGTGAGAGAGTGAGTGAGAATTTATTAGAAGGCAGAGAGGTCGGCCTGAGCTAGTTCGCTCTAGCCTGCTACTCTACACAGGGGATAAGGGAAAGGGGAAAGAAAGAGGGATGAAGGGTGATGATGGGGACAAGAAGAGGTGGTGCGTATGTACAGTAGCCACTTTGTATAGTACCCTACAGTCTATTTTCTAGTCCAGTGCTTTTTATAAAGTCTAGAACAGCCTTTGTAGCAGTTTTTGACACTGTTTGGTCGCTAATTGCTGATAATATGTGGCTTTCACTTAATGGTGTTCGTCCAATGCTTGCCAACGTTGCAGTTAGCATTTCTCTTTGTGCCACGTATAATGCACAGTCACAAAATATGTGAGCTATCGTTTCGCGCACTTGGCAGCGTTCACAATTTGGGCTGTCCGCACGGCCGATTAGGTGGGTGTAGTGACGAGTGAAGGCGACGCCCAGGCGAATCCGGTGTAGTATATTAGCATGTCTTCGGCTGATTTTATCTGGAAGACGAAAAGTCATACTGGGGTCTGTTTCCCGCAGGCGTTTGTTCCTGTGATCTGGTAGCAACCAGTAATTGGCAGCGCATTTGCGCATGAGTGATCTCAGCAATGTGTTGACGTCACCTCGTGAGTAGGGTACTTTGAAGTACATAGGAGCGTTGTATATTGCCGCTCTTGCTTCGCTATCGGCTGTTTCGTTGCCAACCAGGCCGCAGTGTCCAGGAATCCATTGTAGTGTAATCAAGTGACCGCCCCTGTGTGTTAGGTCAAATGCTTGGACGATTCCTAATGTTAACTCGTAAAATTGGCCTCTTCTTAAGCAAGAATGGATAGCTTGAAGCGCTGATTTCGAATCAGACAGAATCGTCCATTTACGCGGTGCTTGGTCGTTCACAAATTTTATGGCTTCTTGTATAGCAACAAGTTCTGCAGCTGTCGAAGATGACCTGTGATCTAATTTGTACTGTCGGGAAATACCGAGCTGAGGGATCACGAAGGCTGCAGCTGAGGCGGATGAAGTTACGGATCCATCGGTGTAAATGTGCACAGAGTCGCTGTATCGGTCATCTAAATGTGCCAAGGTGAGTTGCTTGAGGGCAATATAAGAAACATGCGACTTATACGAAATTCCACGTATGTGAAGGCACACCAGCGGTTTAGTCAATGTCCATGGAGGCACTGCAGGGATTACGGCAGGTGCAAAGCCTGACGGGATCATGTGCCTATGCGTATCGAGGCATCGCGAATAGGTACAGCCTGGTTGGTCCACTTGTAGCGAAGATAACGGGTGCTGTGCATGTCGGGTCAGCAGACGAAGGTGCACTCGAAGAGGCTCACAGGACGTGTAAACCTGTATAGGGTAGGTGCGCGACTCCTCTATAGTGCCAGAAGTAGATGTGCACCGTGGCAGGCCAAGGCATATTCTCAGTGCTCGTGCCTGAAGGCTCGCTAAAGTACGAAGGCATGTTGCCCGCATGCTGGAAAGCACAGGTGAGCTGTACCTTATATAGCCCACAAACAATGCCTTGTATAACTGCAGAAGACTTTTCTCCGAAGGGCCCCATCTCAGTCCTGCTATAACACGAAGAACATACACAAAACTGATTAGTTTGTTTCTCAGCACAGTCACATGCTTTGACCAGGATAGGTTGTGATCAATGACGACCCCTAAATATCGGTGGTGCTTAACCACGGGAATCACTGCTCCGTGAGCGAAGATTGGGTACCGCGACATTGATTTCTTCGTAAATGCCAATGCAGCACATTTTGCTATTGAAAGTTCCAGGCCCTGACGACGTAAGTACTTAGATGTTATTGATGTGCCTTGTTGTAGCCTTGCTCGCAGTTGTGGTCGCGTTGCTCCAGATGCCCATATGCATATGTCGTCCGCATACGCACTGATTCTGACAACGTCGGGAAGCTCAGCTTCAAGGCCAATGAGTGTTATGTTAAAAAGCATGGGGCTCAGGACGGCGCCTTGCGGAACTCCGCGGCTTACGAGGTGCCTGGCCGTGTCACCGTCGGATGTCGACATAAAAATGGTACGTCCTCTGAGATAGCTCCCTATCCATGCGTGTAGTCGGCCACCTACGCCGATGTCTTCAAGTGCGCCAAGAATGGCCTCATGGTAGACGCTATCGTACGCGCCCTTTATATCTAAGAAAATGGCCCCTACCAATCTCCGACGTTGTCTTTCCTTTTCAACAGAAGAAACTAGATCTACAACACCATCTATAGATGATCGACCTCTACGGAAGCCATTTATAAAATGTGGTAAGCTGACATTATTCTCCAGCAGCCATTCCAATCTTGCCAGCACCATGCGTTCCATTACCTTACCGATGCAACTGGCTAGGGCAATGGGTCTATAAGAAGACAACTCGTGTGAACACTTGCCTGGTTTCAGTAAGGCCACTATGCGGCTGCACTTCCAACTCTCTGGTACTGTCGCTGTTTCCCACGTAGAGTTGTAGAACGACAAGAGAGCCTGCCTTGCTTCCTGGCTGAGGTGATATAGAGCCGAATAAGTAATTCCGTCAGGCCCTGGTGCGGACGACCGTCGGGACGTAGAAATCGCAGCGTCGAGTTCGTGCATTGTGAATGGCAAGTCGAGGCGATCGTCGCTGGATGGCGGTGAGGCTACATACGAAGGTGATATCGATGAGGAGGACATACCTACGAGTAAGTGGCAGTAATCTTCTGCAACCTCTACTTCAGGTCAACCTTGCTTTAGAGCCAAAGATCGGAAAGGGAACAACTGTTGAGTGGGCGTCTGAAGGCTTCGGATAGTTTGCCATATTCGAGACAGGGGTTTTCTGGGATCAAGAGAGCTACAAAATACCCTCCACCGTTGCCTATCGAGCTTATCGAGGTGTCGCAATACATGTCGCTGTGCTTGGCGTGCTCTAGATAGGTCAGCTGGTGATTTCGTCCTCCTGTATTTGTTATGAAATCTGACAGAACATAACGCTAAGGTTACACATCTTGTCAATAAAAATAACTTCATTAGATTTGCTTTCTTTGATTTATCACCACACACAGGATAAGAGTCAACGAATAAAGAATTCAAGAATGGCATGAGGCAGTCCTTCGCCCTCTAAAGAAAAAGACAATACTGTGGTGCAAGCATTTCTCTAACACTGTAGTGGATACACTTTATGATGAATTTTTTTAAACACTACAATCAATATGACTAAACCAACAAAATGCTGGTGTTTACTTGCTGCCCGACACTAAACTTCATGCATTTTTCTATATTATATTTGCATCAGTGTCATGTACCAGCACAACACTTCATCAAAGCTTTAGCTTTGCAATAGCGTAATTTTAGATAAAAAATTTGTGTGCAGTTGTTGTCCTATAAAATTGTTGTTGTCCTATGCAGTTGTTGTCCTATAAGCAGTTGTCCTATAAAATTGCAATTTGAACGTCAATTTGCTTATTAACCTTTTTTTACGTGTCGATAATGTCATTTTTTCAAATGAAATTGTGTGTCATTAGAAGAGGCCTCAGTCTATCAGGAGACATCAAGGAGATCAAAGCCATAATTATGATATGTACTTGACTATGGCATCCATTTTTGTACTTAATAAATGACATTGATTATATTTAAGGATTTAAAAGTGATAGGAGATACAATTATCTTTGAGGTGGGCAGGTAATACTAATAACACGTACATAAAGCTTCCTAAGTTCCTAGACAAGGTGACCGTGCGTTAGAGCGATGACAAATACTCGGTATTGTCATTAAGCGATCGTCAAGATGAATGTTTTGGTAAAGTGAAATAGCAATACCAAGTACACAAAGTATAATTTATGTGCACCTTCTTCCATTTCGGTGAATAAGGTGGCATATTTCTTTCCTTTCCCAAATTTCGTTTTTGATTTAGAAATAACTCATTCAAAAATTATGTTTGAACCGAGGTTCTGAACTTTTGAGAACATTCCAATGCAAGAAACAAGCAAATTCTCAGTGTGGTTTATCTCGTATTGTTAAATTTCACGTGGCACATTTAGGCATAGGCGCATTTCATACTACACCGAGTGATACGGAGTATTACAAAACTCTTGTGCTTACCGGAATTCGAGATCATGTCCCAGTTTTATCAAGAAGGTGGCTACACTGTATATTTCAAGGATCTACGAAAAACATTTTGGAGTCATAAGGTGTCAAATTTCATCCCCAAAGGCATCACATGCAACCCGGTTGATCGACAACAAAGAAAACCAACAATGGCAACTCATATCTGACTAGGCATTTAAAATAATAAATAAAGCAGAATATCTTAGTACTGTGACATGAAGCTATTTTTGGGAATGTAGTCTGCTTCATTCAATGACACGCTCTTATCCGTATGCTTTGTCTCTTAGAATTCTCAATGTCAAAAGTTAAACAGCTTAGAAAAGTGGACATGGTGCACACATTCTACAAGCCCTTCCATGCAGGACAATGTCTCGATAACGGTCCTTCTTGGTCGCACTGGTGTCCTCAATTGTTACGAACAAACATAACCAAACAATCCGACCTGGTCGCGACCAGCAACAGATGCACGCGACTCTGATGTAATTGAACGGGAGCTGAATCACGATGCGGCCCTACCGCGTTGCGTGCACCGCCACTAGTGAGATTTTCTCCATGATGCAGTTGCTCACGCCACAGACACTATCAGGGCTTGCGTTATAATCCCCTCGTTTTGTATAGCCCAACGTTGCATGCACCTTGTAAGTGCACAAGCGTATTGCATCAGACTACACAAAAAAACAAGACAAAATCGACAAACGACAACGGGCTCGAGACAATTTATGTGGGCTCCTAAAGTTTAGAAAGCAAAAGTGACCGCTCCAGTGGCGATTCGTAACGCGGCGAAGCGCATCTGTAGCTTCCCCGATACTCTACAATGCATGCCGGTTGTTTTGTTTTTTATTTACCGCTGGCCACTGCACTGCGTTCTCCTTTCCTTATTGCAGCGTCCAGTGTTTTAGATGAAGATAAGGGTAAAGAGGGTGCGTCTCTGGGCACATTTCACTGCTCCGGTGAGCGAGAAGGCGCAGGTGGGATGACTGAGAAAGCCTACTTGCAGGAGATGGTCGTAGAGTGGTTAGCTTCGTTGCTGCTCTTACTCTCCATCCCGGAAGGGGAGGTGTACCACCGGAAGCTACGCGGTTTCTGGGAGCCCAAACGAAACGACGTATTGGCCCACCCATGGCCTCACCTGTGACGTAAGAAGAAAGAAGCCACGTGTGCATCTCTCGTCTCGAGTATAAAAACGCTGGGCTGGCGCCGAGCAAATACCAAAGCCTTCCTAGGCCTTTCACGCCCTTGTGTTCGAGTGAGACCGACATCACGCAGCCATGAACGGCCTGGTAAGCGACCATCGGATGTGAGATTAGTGGATGAAATGGTGGTTTGTTATAGTGCTGAGTTCAGAGCAGCTCGATTTCTTGAATTCTTTTCCCGCAATATGCACGGCGGATACCTACATAGGTTTTCGTAGACATTACGTTGCATTTGGCATATAGAGACGTACTCCTGATATTCTCTTAGTAGGCAAAAAGTGACAACAAATGGGCGAGAGGAACTACAGTTTCCTGAAGATCATGTAATCCAGTATGGGCGTTTTCCCTGGTAACTGTTGGATGCTGTCTGTATTCATTTTATACTCAAATATCCAAATAATGTGCGGCATCGTAGTCTTGCTTGTTAAGTTTTAAATGTTGAATTTAGGTGGTCCTACCGACGTGTTTCCTAAAAAAAACTTTGCAGAGTAGCCGTTGTCAAGTAGCAATGACATACGTTCATTTAAGTTGCTCTACTTGTGTCCCCATCTTCTGGCAAAAGCAGAAAGCCATTCTGGGAGGATTATCGCCTGTCACTCACTGCTTCGGAACACGGGACCACATTTCTTGGGAACTGCGTGCCATAGAAAGGCCGGAAATGTCATGTGTGCCGGTGGTGCCACCCTAGTGTTACAGCGAAGAATCGAAAGCAAACTACGCTGTGTGCTATCCTGAGTAAACCCAGCAAGTAGTGTGATCTTTCTGCCAACATCGAAAGAAGATTTGGTATCGGTAACGCCCAAAAGTTTTAAATATTGGTCATTTGAAACAACGACGAGCATGGAATAATATTACCCGAAACTCTTTGTATTTCATTTAGTAGATGTTAATTATACCCAAATCACCAGGACTTCTATGGTTGTCCATGGATGTATTTGAGTTCACCTCGGTGGGTCAGAGGCTGGGGTGCTCTGCTGCTGACCAGATGGTTGCGGGCTCGATTCCCGGCCGCGGTTGTGCCATTTCAATAGAGGCGAAACGGTAAAGGCCCTTGTATTGTGCAATGTCAGTGCGCTTAAACGAACACCACATGGACGAAATTTCCAAAGCCCTCCATTGTGGCATCTCTTTTATCCGTGGTTTCGACGCTATACCCTAGATTATTTTTAGTACGATGTAAATTAATGACACTAATCACATTATACTAATTTTTAAACAATCATGCCGCGAAAATAATACTGTAAGAAGCTCTCCCTAGGGAGCACCGTCATGCAAATGCCTGATTTGACTAGAGATAGCTAAACTACAGTCGCCTGTACAGGCTTAATTAAGCAAACGTGATACGTGCCCCATGCATGTGGTACGAATAAGCAAGATCCTCAGAATAGGGTAGCCAATGTGTCAGAAATATTAAAAACATACTTCAGAAAGAGGGACTTACATTAGCGAACATGAATTCTAATTTTGGTCTATCTGATTTCATTTCTTTTGTTATTACATCCAAGGTTCCTACACTCTTTATCTTCTGTTAGAAAATCTAAAAAAAAGTTGCAAGGTCATACTTTGAGAACAAATTTGCGCGTCTGCTTCATGATTTTCTACCCACCTTGTTGTTTAGAGATTTTCGTAATCGACCCCTAAACCAAACATCGCGGGGCCGAACTTCTGTCAGCCATGGCGGCCGAATTTCGATTTAGGGGAATGCTAGGGACCCATGTGCTTAGATTTCGGTGCAGGTTATTTAAACTACCTCAGGAGGTCGAATTCGCGAATCCTTCTGATACGGCATCCGTAATCATCCTATCAGTGTAATGCACGTGAAACACTGAACTTTGTTATCATTCCCGAACACCACGCTGCAATCATCTTGACCGCATTTGATTGTAGGTGCACACCGTCCTGTTCACCGCCCTTTTCGGCAGCGCCCTCAGTGGATTCCTCGGTGGAGGCGGCACTGGAGGTGGTATCGGTGGAGGCTACAGTGGAGGCGGTCTCGGAGGCTATGGTGGTGGTAGTCTCGGAGGTTATGGTGGAGGAATTGGTGCTGGTGGTCTCGGAGGAATAGGAGGCCTTGGTGCCGGAGGTCTCGGAGGAGGCAGTGGCAACGTGGGTGTTGGGAGCAGCGTGGTCCTGCTAAACGGCGGCCGTGCCGGTGCAAGCAAATCGGTGGCTGGGCCGGCGTTCCTCGTTCGCACGGTGCACCACGTGTCTCAAGTTCATGGCGGCGGAGCCATTGTGGCGCATTCTGGTCTCGGCGGTGCCGGTGGAGCCGGCATTGGTGGAGGCGCTGGCATCGGAGGTGCTGGACTGATTGGTGGTGGAGCTGGTGGTCTTGGAGGAGGCTACGGAGGTGGCGCTTATGGAGCTGGAGGCCTCGGTGGAGGTTACGGAGGCGGAGGATACGGTGCTGGTGGTGCTGGAGCTGGTGGTGTCGTTGGCAAGCTGTTGCTCGTCAAGCATCACAAGTGAAATCTGTCCCCGGTGTTCTTTAGTGTTTTAAACTCAGTCAGGTAAGAATTCTTTCTAAGTCAACTACAAGCTAAGCACAAGGAGGCAGTAGTGTAGTGCCCACTCTAATATCTAGTTCCAACTACGCTTCGGTCGTTAGACTGCGAGTGGGTATTGGGAAGAGAGGGGCACTCTAATAAACTGTGAGCCTGTTCGGCCCTTAACCCTTGGTGTTTATTCAAAAACCATGCGCAGTATTATAAGGAGTTCAGCTTTCTTACTATAAGCAACAATTATACCTTGAAACAATTCACGTGAGTGGGCCACGCTTTAGGCCCAGCAGCAAAATATAAGGGATTGCTCACTTCGTTTCCCACACTGAAATAATACGATATGGACACAGTAAATAAATTTGATAGCATATAAGTAGTGAAAATTTTGTAGAGTAATTCTGTACGCTGAAGTCATATGTCAGTTTTTTTTCTTATTCTAGTTGTGACACTCACCGCCTAAGTTGCAATTTTTCGCATGAACGTAGGAGTTCTCACTGCTGTCTATATTCTGTCATGGTAATCATTGTGCCATTGATAAGCCCAAGCTACTTGGGTCCTCCATATAATTAAGATAGTAAGCCTTTGCGGCATATATGAATTCTTTTTGTTACCTTTGTCACACTGTTGGTTTAATAGTGCGTATAGTAGTAGTGAGAAGGGTAACTTCAGTTCACTTTATGGTGAGAGTAACTATTCTTACCACTTTCTAGGATGCAGTGAGCCATCTGAAGTCTGCAGCGTCCTACTCAACTCGAGAGCTTCCACTCCACCTGCTCTTTGACCTCAATCGACGAAGAGAAGGATTCTACGAATCACTCCGCAAACAGGTTGACAATGTACGCTGACCAGGAACTCGTTTCCCGCCTAATAAAACTGTGATTTACTCAAAGTACCACCTAACTGACTCTCACTCTGTGTCTCTTTATATTTTCATATCGCGTGCAATTTTGAACGTCAGCCTATCCAATGCCAAACAATGACCGATGATCGTGCACCTTATCATGAGCAATGTCATTAATTAAAAGCAGGGAGACAAGACATAGGAGCGAGACAAAGTGGCACACATGTTAGACGTATATAGTTCTGGCTGAGGCATAAGAAGGCGATGTTTGATAGATTGTAAAACCGTTTAAAAGCTATTTGAAACTCAAAACACAGTGAAAAGGAAGCAATTCGACATTTTATTTTTGTTGTGTCTTGTGTCTCATATCTTTTTTTTATTTCTGACTGTTTACCTTGGCCAAATCCTACCATTTCCACCTAACACACTTGAAGGATAGATGTAGAAGAAAAACTAGAAACATATCACACTCTTTGTATCATTCGAAGACGAAAGGCTGTGGACCTGTTCCTAATTCACCAAGTTATAAAATCGGCCACCAGAATTTCTGCAAGAACATAACAAACCACAGCGTTAACGTGGCATTCTTAGCAAGCTGCAGTGTTCGTAGTAGACTGCAACAATTTATTAACCTTCCCGTAGGTAGTTCGTAGAATACAGTGTTCCTGAAACTCACTGCACTTGACGTGGTATTATATATGGCTTCTCGAATCAGGCCAATCATTTGCGACCATTGGACGGTGTCAAGTAATGACGCCACCTTGTGACGGGACCATTCTCCCATAATGATCACAGAAACTCAGGCAATCAGTGACTTCATGACGTCACTGTGACGTAATCGCGAGCTCGAAGAATGTCACGTGCATATTTTCGACACCCTTCACAACACTCGTGATATCTCGCAAGGTCTCGCGGAGAGAAACACCAATGTATAAACGCTTAAGGCTCTAGCCTCTAAAAAAGAGGAGTGTTCACAAAGGACGTAAAGCCTGGCGTACGCAACACATTAGCACTTACTATTCTTTCTTCTATTTTTTCAAGAACTTTACAGTTCAGGAACATCTGCAGTTCACGAACTTCATGAAACTTCAAGAAACAGCACTCGTGTTGTCCTCTTTGCTTTCCTTGCCTTGCCTTTCGTTTCACTTTTCTTCTAGCACCTTCGTGCTCGTGCTGCAGCCCTTATTATCATGAAACTGTGTGGCTTTCTATGCAATATTGCGTTCGTTCCCCGAGTTTTATGTCAGTCATTCCGGTAGTCACTCATCGCAGAACCACTTGCTTAGGGTGTTATCTGTGTTCTAATGCCTTACAACACGGGCTCTTTCCTTTGTGCTTGCAGAATCGGGTCTCGACTTCGAGAAACTATAATGGTGGAGTGTTCACTGAAATGGCCACAGCCATTCGAACTTCTTGTCTGTCATCAAAATGCCTTCAGAGCTGTGATCATTTGTTGTCTTGTGTAGCAGATTGAATATAAATGAGTGAGAGTTCTCCACTGAGGAAGCATGCACGAGTGTGCACGTCGTGTTTAAAAACGACTGTTCTATTACGGGGTTCTGAACAGGCCTATGCAGTCGATGTGTGCAGCGGGTACTCAAGGACACACATAAACGGCGTCGTTGCAGCCGCTTGCGTTTCGATGCATTCTGTGCTAAATAAGTACCATGTCATCCAGACGCAGAGTTTCCGGTCAAAACATCCCTCCTCCACCAGCCAATTTTCTTCTTTAGAATATTTATCGCGAGGCAAACACTGCCATATGAGTGGATGATGGTGGAATGCTGAAGGTACATATTTCGAAAGCTTCCAGTAAAGTTCTGTGTTTCTGCTCTAGGGTTGCATAATATTATGTTCTCAATGACCTACTTTGTTTGTATTTGGGACTTTATTGCCAACCAGTAAATAAAAGGTACATAAACGTTCGAAGCATTATAGCTGACACTTCAGTAATGGCTGTCCAATTTGATAATCACTACATATGGACACCTATGGTGCACCCGTCAAGTCGGGTTAATGTCTAATGTAGGTAGGCGCCCTCCACAGACGTTGGTTTATGTAGCAGTTTCCAGGGCTACTGATCTGATGAGCACCAGCACTTCGTATAAACTTACCCCGTCTGTTGTTGCTAATATTTATGTTGCTGTTGGCATCGTTGCGTAACAGTGAATAAACAACTGGATAGATAAAACATACGTGGCTGTTTTACGTATGTAAAGTCTAAGTACAAGGGCCTGTTGTGTTTTGACTACATCACAATGAGGCCACCACGGCGACAATTCATTCTTGCAACATTCGGGTCAGCAGTCGCGCATTGTAACCACAAAAGATCCGCATAGGATGGTACAGAACAAAACGATCACAAGTAATTTATACAGAAATTGCGCTATTGAAAGAAGCTTACATTCAAGACGCACAATCGGTGATACTGGTGGAAGCAATGTTTCATGAACCAGACTCGTTTTCGTCGGCCGAAGTCAACCCGAAATCCTCAAGCCTATTATCTCATGAAGAACGCGAGTGTTCTTTTGGAAACGATTCCTTCCGAAACATTGCGCATTCAAAAGTTTCCCACCATTTCAAACATTCGGCGTCCTCGCTATGCCTCTTGTTTGTAAGTATGCAACGGTGTTCTTCTAGGCCATTATGTTCGTGCTTGGCTACGAGTGTGTCCTATGGAGAAGACGAACCAACAGTGGCTAAAAAGATCACTGTCATCAACAAAATGATTTAAACTTTGTGGCACCGTAAATAAAGGCTACTTTTTGTCCAGCCAAACATTATTTCATTGCACTTTGTCAGGTCACTCATTTGATGCCTACGCTACCATGGCATGAGAGAAGTGGCCAGCATACTTTTGGCTTCCAAAGACCCTTATGGCTATGTAGACCATACATATACTCCATTCTACTTCGCATGAAGAATGTGGTAACTTCACATTTTAGAATGATAGACACAAATATAATTACCATTCGTTCAGCGGCATGTCCACACTTGCTTCCATTGTGAAATCAGTGCGATGATGCTAAGCTGAAGCTACGGTGACAAAACATAACTTTGTAACTATACATCTGGTTCATTAATACTTACTCGGTTTGATCTGCTTTCTTTGATTTATCACAACACACCTGATAATACGCAAATCATCAAGAATTCAAGAATTGCGTGAGGCAGTCCTTCGGCCTTTAAAGAAAAAGACAACAGCTATGGTACAAGCACTTCGCTAACACTGTTGTGGATACACTTATGACAAAACGTTTTAAGCACAACAATCAATATGAATAAACCGCTAAAATGCTCGTCCTTTCGAGTAGCCCGACACTGAACTTCATGCATTTTCGTGCACTAAATTAACATCGGCGTCATGCACCAGCACACTTCATCACAGCTTTAGCTTTGCAATAGCGTTATTTTAAATACAAAAATATATGCAAGCAGTCAGTTTTACACGAAAGTTTTAAGTAGGATACTGCACTAGTCACATAAGTTTATAACTCAAATGTCAATTTGCTTACTCATCCTTTTTACGTGTCTGACACGTTATTTTTTGCTTAAACTAAAATTGTATGTCATTAGAAGAACCTTAGTCTAGTAGAAGACATCAGGCAGCTCAAAACCATAACTACGATAAGTACTTGACTATGGTAATCATTGCTTCATTTATTGAATGGTATCAATTACCCTTGAAGATCCAAAAGTGATAGGAGGCAGAATTCTGCTCGTGGTTGGCAGGTTTATAGAAAGAAGTATACAAAGCTTTCAAAGTTTCTAGATAAGGTGTCCGTGTGTTAACGTGACGAGAAAGTACTAGGAAGTGTCGTGAAGCGGTCATGATTAATGTTTTGGTAAAGTGAAATAGCAGTACCAATTATGCAAAGCATAATTCATGTGCACCTTCCTCCATTTCGGTGACTAAGGCAGCATATTTCTTTTGTTTCGAACTTTGTTTCTGTTGTAAAAATAATGCATTCGAAAATTCTGTGTGAACCAAGGTCCTGCTATTTGAGAATCCAATCAAAGAAACTGGCACAATCGTACAGTGGTTCATCTCGTATTGTTTAATTTCACGTGGCACATTTAGGCACGCACTCGTTTTTCACTACGCGGACTGATACGGAGTATCACCAACATCTTGTGCTTACCACAATTCAACATTATGTCCCAGTTTTTTCAAGAAGCTGGCTATGCTGTATAGCTCAAGGATCTACGAAAATAAAGCCATGAGTTATAAGTTGTCACATTTTATCCCTAAGGGCTTCGCATGCAACCCGGCTTGTCAACTTCAAGACAACCAAGAATGACAATCCTTATAAAACTAGGCATTTAAAAATATTCCAGAAAACAGAATATCTCGATACTGTGACATGAAGCTCTTTTAAGTAATGTATTCTGCTTCATTCAATGACACTCTCTTATACGCGTGCTTTGTCTTTTAGAATTCCTAATGTCAGACATTAAGCAGCTTAGAAGAGCGGACATTTTGCGCACATTCTACAAGCCCTTCCATGCAGGACAATGTCTCGATAACGGTCCTCCTTGGTCACGCTGGTGTTCTCAATTGTTGTAAACAAACATAACCGAATAACCAAACAATCCGACGTGGTGGCGACCAGCCAACGATGCACGCGACTGTGATGTAATCGAACGGGAGGGGAATGACGTCGCCCCTCCACCACGTTGCGTGCATCGCTACCAGTGGCCTTTTCTCCATCATGCAGTTACTCACGCCACCGACACCATCAGGACTTGCGTTATAATATATCCTCGTTTTGTATAGCCCAACGCGGCGTGCGCCTCGTAAGTGGGCAAGCGTAATGCATTGCACTACCAAGAAACAAGACAAAATTGACAAACGACTAGGGGCTCGAGACAATTTATGTGGGCTCCTAAAGTTTAGAAAGCAAAAGTGACCGCTCCAGTGGCGATTCGTAAAGCGGCGAAGCGCATCTGTAGCTTCCCCGATGCTCTACAATGCATGCCGGTTGTTTTGTTTTTTAGTTACCGCTGGCCGCTGCACTGCGTTCTCCTTTCCTCATTGCAGCGTTCAGTGTTTCAGATGAAGATAAGGGTAAAGAGGGTGGGTCTCCGGGCACATTTCACTGCTGCGGTGAGCCAGAAGGCGCAGTCGGGATGACTGAGAAAGCCTACTCGCAGGGGATGGTCGTAGAGTGGTTAGCTTCGTTGCTGCTCTTACTCTCAATCCCGGAAGGAGAGGTGTACCACCGGAAGCTACGCGGTTCCTCTGAGCTCGAACGAAACGACGTATTGGCGCACCCCTGGCCTCACCTGTGACGTAAGAAGATAGAAGCAACGTGGGTATCTCTCGTCGGGAGTATAAAAACGCTGGGCAGGCGCCGAGCAGATACCAAAGCCTTCCGAGGCCTTTCCCGTCCTTGTGTTCGAGTGAGACCGACATTACGCAGCCATGAACGGCCTGGTAAGCGACCATTGGATGTGAGATTAGAGGAGGAAATGGTGGTTTGTTATAGTGCTGAGTTCGGAGCACCTCACTTCGTTGAATTGTTTTACCAGGATGTGCAGAGTGGATATTATATAACTTCTCGTAGGCCTTACGAAGTATTCGGCATATGGAGGCATATACTCGTAATATTCGCTTGGTGGCCAGAAGGTGACGATAAATGGGCGGGAGAAATCAGACTTTCTTGAAGATCATACGAATATGGAATGGCCGTTTTTCCTCGGAACTGCTGGATGCTGATGTCAGTGTTCATATTATACTCAGAGATCGAAATATTGAGTGGCATCGTAGTGTGCTTATTAAGTTGTTCATGAGGCGGTTTTACCGGCGTGTTTCGTAGGAAACTTGGTAGCGTAGCTGTTGCATAGTAGCAAAAAGATGCGTTCACTGAGTTTGTACCATCGCTGCACCTATCCTCTGGCAAAAGCGGAAGGCCATTCAAGAAATATTATCGCCAGTCGCTCACTGCTTTGCAACAGGGGAGAAGAATCGTTGTAAACTGTGTGCCATTAGAATGGCTTGAAGTGTCATGAGTTCCGGTGGTGCCACCCTAGCAGTTGGTGTTACTACGAAGAGTCGAAGGCAACTTTTCCGTCTTTGATTTGAAGAACAAGGCTACGAACTAAGCTGTGTGCTATCCTGAATAAACCCAGCAGCAAGTATTATCTCTCTGCCAACATTGAAAAAAGGTTTGGTATCGGTAAACCCAAATACATTTAATGATCTCCATCTTAAACAACGACGTGCATGGAATAGCTTTACCCAAATGCATTAGTAGTTAATTTCAATAAATCAGGACATCTATGATTATCCGTACTGCACAATATAATTGAGTCTGCTTCTGTTGATCAGAGGCTAGGGTGCTTTGCTGCTGACCTGAACGTCGAGGGTTTGACACCGTTCGCGGTAATTCCATTTCAATGAAGGCAAATTTGTAGACGCCCGTGTACTGTTCAATGTCAGTGCGCGTAAACGAACACCACATGGACAAAATTTCAAAAGTCCTCCACTGTGGCATCTATCTAAACCATATCGTGGTTCGGACGCCAAACCGCAGGTTACTATAATTACGATTTAAATATTAAGACTCATCACACTAACGTAAATTATCAAAACATTCAGGCCGCGAAAATGGCTGATGTGAAAGTAGCTCTCTCTAACGAACACCCCTACGAAAGTGCCTGATTCGAACAGGTATACCTAAGCAACAGTCAGCTGTAGCGATATAAATAAGCAAACGTGGTACGTGCCCGACGCATTATGGCACAAATGAGCAGAAACCCCGGAATAGAGTACACAACGTGTCAGCAATATTGAAATTGTACTTTAGAAAGAGTGACTTACACTAGCGAGCACGCAACGTAATTTTCGTGTAGCCGACACAATTTTGTTTGTTATTACATCCACAGTTCTCACATTTCTTATCTTCTGTTAGAAATTGTGGAGACGTTTCAAGGTCGTACTTTGAGAACAAATTTGCGTGTCTGTTTCATGATTTTCCACCCACCTTCGTAGTCTGGAAGTTTTTGTGATCGACCACGAACCCAAACGTCGCGGGACCAAATCTCTGTCTGCCACGGCGACCGCTTTATGATGGAGTGGTAATGCTAGGGACCCATGTGCTATAGATATAGGGGCACGTTAATTAAGCTACCTCCGGCGGAGCCTTCAGATATGGCTTTCGTAATCATCCTATCATGGTTGTGTGACGTAAAACACCGAAATTGGCTTTTATTCCCGAACGCCGCATGGTAATCATCTTGACCGCATTCGATTGCAGGTGCACACAGTCCTGTTCACCGCCCTTTTCGGCAGCGCGCTCAGTGGATTCCTCGGTGGAAGTGGCACTGGAGGTGGTTTCGGTGGAGGCTACGGTGGGGGTGGTCTTGGAGGCTACGGTGGTGGTAGTCTCGGAGGTTACGGTGGAGGGCTTGGTGCCGGTGGCCTCGGAGGAGCAGGAGGCCTTGGTGCAGGAGGTCTGGGAGGAGGCAGTGGCAACGTGGGTGTTGGGAGCAGCGTAGTTCTGCTGAATGGCGGCCGTGCGGGTGCAAGCAAATCGGTGGCAGGGCCGGCGTTCCTTGTTCGCACGGTGCACCACGTGTCTCAAGTTCATGGCGGCGGAGCCATTGTGGCGCACTCTGGTCTCGGTGGTGTCGATGGAGCCGGCATTGGTGGAGGCGCTGGCATCGGAGGTGCCGGACTGATCGGTGGTGGAGCTGGTGCCCTCGGAGGAGGCTACGGAGGTAGCGCTTATGGAGCTGGAGGCCTCGGTGGAGGTTACGGAGGCGGAGGATACGGGGCTGGTGGTGCTGGAGCTGGTGGTGTCGTTGGGAAGCTGCTGCTCGTCAAGCATCACAAGTGAAATCTGTCACCAGCGTTGTTTAACGTTTTAAACACAAACAGGTAAGCATTCTTTCCATTCAACCACAGGTGCAAGAACAGGTAGGCAGTAGTGTCGTGCCCACTCTAATACCTAGTTCCAACTGCGCTTGGGTCGTTAGACTGCGAGTGGGTATTGGGGAGAGAGGGGCGCTCTAGTAAATTTTGAGCCTGTTCGTCCCTTCACCCTAGGCGTTTAATCAAAAACCATGCGCAGTATTATAAGAAGTTCAGCTTTCTTACTATAAGCAACAATCATACCTCAGCAATAATTATACCTTGACACAATTCACGTGAGTGGGCCACGCTTAAGGCCCAGCAAGAAAATATAAGGGATCGCTCACTTCGTTTCCCACACTGAAATAATACGCTATGCGCACAGGAAATAAATTTGATAGCATATAAGTAGTGAAACCTTTGTAGAGTTATTCTGTACGCTGAAGTCAAGTGAGGTTTTTTCTTATTTAAGATGCGACACTCACCGCCTAAATTGCAATTTTTCGCAAGAACGTAGGAGTTCTCACTGCTGTCTATATTCTGTCATGGTAATCATTGTGCAATTTATAAGGCCAACCTACTTGGGCCCTCCGTATAATTAAGATAGTCAGCCTTTGCGGCATATAAGAATTCTTTACTTTACCTTTGTCACACTGTTGGTTTAATATTGCGTATAGTGGTAAACAGAAAGGGTAACTTCAATTCGCTTTATGGTGAAAGTAACTATTCTTACCTCTTCTAGGATGTGGCGAAGCCGCCTGAAGTCTGCAGCGTCCTACTAAGCTCGAGAGCTTCCACTCCACCTGCTCTTTGACCTCAATCGACCAAGAGAAGGATTCTACGAATCACTCCGCCAATAGGTTGACAATGTACGCTGACCGGGAACTCGTTTCCCACCTAATAAAACTGTGATTTACTCTAAGTACCATCTAACTGACTCTCACTTTGTGTCTGTAAAATTTTGCTATCGCGTACAACTTTCAACGTCACCCAGTTCAATGCCAAACATTGCCCGATGATCATGCACCTTATCATGACCAATGTTATCCATTAAAGTATGGAGACAAGACATAGGAGCGAGACAAAGTGGCACACATGTTAGACGTATTTAGTTCTCGCTGGTTCATAAGAAGGCGATGTTTGATACATTGTAAAACCATATAAAAAGCAATTTTAAACTCAAGGCACAGTGGAAAAAAAGCAATTCGACATTTTATCCTCATTTTGTTTTGTGTCTCATATCGTTTTTTTTATTTGTGACTGCTTACCTTGGCCAAATCGTACCATTTTCACCTAACACACTTGAAGGATAGATGTAGAAGAAAAACTAGAAACATATTACACTCTTTGTATCATTCGAAGTTGAAAGCCTGTGGACCTGTTCGTAACTCATCAAGTTATAAAATAGGCCACCAGAATATCTGCAAGAACATAACAAAACGCAGTGTTAACTTGGCATTCTTAGCAAGCTGCAGTGTTCGTAGTAGACTGCAACATTTTAATAACCTTCCCGTAGTTCGTAGAATACGATGTTCATGAAGCTCACTGCACTTCACGTGGTATTAGATAGCTTCCAGAATCAGGCCACTCACTTGTGACCATCGGACGGTGTCGACTGATGAGGCCACCTTGTAACAGGACGACTCTCCCGTGATGATGTCACAATTTCTGGCAATAGGTGACTTCATGACATCACTGTGACGTAATCGTCAGCTCGAAGAATGTCACGTGCATATTTTCAACACGACTGGCAACACTCGCGACTTCTCGTAAAGTTTCGCGGAGAGAAACGCCAGTATATAGACACTTAAACCTTTAAAAAAAGGGGTGGGGGGTTCACATATGACGTAAAGCCCGGCGTACGCAACGCATCAGCTTTGGGTGATTCTCTCATCTATCTTTTCAGGGACTCTACAGTTCAGGAAAATCTGCAGTTCAGGACCTTCGAGTGACTGTATGGCTCTCTGAGCAATATTGCGTTCGTTCCCCGAGTTTTATGTCAGCCGCACCACTAGTTACTCGCCGCAGAACCACTTGTTTTGGGTGCCATCTGTATTCTAATGCTTTATGACATGAACGCTTTCTTTCGTACTTGCAGAATCGGGTCTCGAGTTTGAGAAACTATAGTGGCGGAGTGCTCGCTGAAATGGCCGCAGCCATTCAAACTTCTTGTCTGTCATCGAACTGCCTTCTGAGCAGTGATCATTTGCTGCAATGTGTAGCATTTTTAATATAAATGAGCGAGAGTTCTCCACTGAGGTAGCATGCGCGAATGTGCACTTCGTGTTTAAAGCCGGTTGCGCAAATACGAGTTTCAGGACAGGCCTATGGAGTCGATGGGTGGAGCCGGCACTCAAGTACACACACTAACGCCGTCGGTGCAGCCGCTTGCGTTTCGATGCATTCTGTGCTAAGTAGGTACCATGCCATCCAGACGCAGAGTTTCTGATCAAAAATTCCTCCTCCACCAGCCCCTTTTCTTCTTTAGAATATTTATCGCGAAGCAAACACTGCCATCTGAGTGGATGATAGTGGAATGCTGAAGGTACCTGTTTCGAGAGCCTCCTGTAAAGTTTTGTGTTTCTGCTCTAAGGTTGCATAATATTATGTTCTCAATGACCTACTTTGGTTGTATGTGACAGATGTTGGGACTTTATTGCCAACCAGTAAATAAAAGGTGCAAAAACTTTCAAAGCATTATAGCTGACACAGCACTGATGGTTATCCAATTTGATAATCATTACATATCCACAGCTACCATGCACCCGTCATGACGGGTTAATGTCTAGTGTAGTTAGGCGCCCTCCGCCTACGTGTATTTATGTAGCAGTTTTCGGGGCTACTGATCTAGTGAGCACCAGCACTTCGTATCAGCTTGCCGCGTCTGTTGTTGCTAATATTTATGTTGCTGTTGGCATCGTTGCACAACAGTAAATAAACAACTGGATAGATGAAACATATGTGGCTGTTTTACGTATGTAGAAATCTAAGCACAAGAGCATGTTGTGTTTTGACTACATCACAATGAGGCCACCGTGGCGACAACTCATTCTTGCAACATTCGGGTAAGCAGTCGCGCTTTGTAATTACAAATGATTCGTATAGCACTGTACAGGACAAAACGATCGCAATTAACTTATACAGAAAGTGCGCTATTGAAAGAAGCTTACATTTAGGACGCACAATAAGCAATACTGGTGGAAGAAATGTTTCATGAACCAGACTCGTTTTCGTCGGCCGAAGTCAACCTAAAAACCTTAAGCTGATTTCATGAAAAACGAGAGTGTTTTTTTGGAAGCAATTCCTTCTTAAACAATCCACATTGAAAGGTTTCCCACCATTTCAAGCCTTTGGCGTCCTCACAATGCCTCTTGTTTGTAAATATGCAACGGCGTTCTTCAAGGCCATTACGTCTGTGCTTGGCTTCGGGTGTGTCCTATGGAGAAGACGAAGCAGCAGTCGCTAAAAAGATCAATGTCATCATAGAATGGCTGTAAACTTCGTGGCACTGGTAAACAAAGGTTACTTTTTTTGTGCAGCCAACCATTATTTCAATGCGCTTTGTCAGGCCGCTCATCTGGTGCCTACGCTACCACGGCATGAGAGAAGTCGCCAGCATGCTTTAGCCTTCCGAAGACTTTTCATGGGTATGTAGGCCATACATATACTGAAATCTCCTTCGCGTGAAGAATGTGGTAACTTCACACCCTAGAAAGATAGACATAAATATAATTACCATTCATTCAGCTGCAGGTCCACATTTGCTTCCATTGTGAAATTAGCGCGATGATGCCAAGGTGAAGCTACGGCGAGAAAACACAACTGTATGATTACGCATCTGGTAATAAATAATTACTCAATCTTATCTGCTTTCTTTCATTTATCACAACACAAATCATAAGAGGCAAATGATCAAGAATTCAAGAATGGCGTGAGGCAGTCCTTCGGCCTTTAAAAACAAAGACAACAGATATATGGTACAAGCACTTCACTAACACAGATGTGGATATACTTAAGATAAAACATTTTAGATACAACAATGAATATGAATAAATCACTAAAATGGTTGTCTTTTCTTGTTGCCCGAGACGGAACTTCTTCCATTTTCGTACACTAAATTCACATAAGCATCATGCACCAGCACACTGCATCAAAGATTTAGCTTTGTGATAGTGTTATTTTAAATACAAAATTATAATAAGCAGCCAGTTTTACACGAATGTTTCAAGTAAGTAAGATGCCATACATGTCACATAGGTTTATATTTCGAATGTCAATTGGCTTATTCACCTTTTTTACGTGTCCGACATGTTATTTCTTTAAACTAAAATTTTATGTCATTTGAAGAACCTTAGTCTAGCAGAAGACATCAAACAGCTCAAAGTCATAACTATGATAAGTACTTGACTAGGGTAATCATTGCTGCACTTATTGAATGGCATCGATTACCCTTGAAGATGCGAAAGTGATAGGAGGCAGAATTCTGCTCATGGTTGGCAGGTTTACAAAAACACGTACAAAAAGCTTCCGAAGTTCCTAGATAGGGTGACCGTGTGTTAACGTAATGACAAAGTACTAGGAAGTGTCGTGAAGCAGTCATGAAGATTTATGTTTTGGTAAAGTGAAATAGCAATACAAAGTACACAAAGCATGATTCATGTGCAACTTCCTCCATTTCGGTAACGAAAGAGGCATATTTTTTTCATTTTGTTTTTGTTGTAGAAACAAAGCAAAAATCTTGTGCACCTCCCTCCATTTCGGTGACTAAAGCGGCATATTTTTTTGTTTCACATTTCGTTTTTGTTGTACAAATAATGGATTCTAAAATTCTATGTGAACCAAGGTCCTGCAATTTGAGAATCCAATTTAAATAAACTAACGAAATAGCACAGTGATTCATCTCGTATTGTTAAATTTCACGTTGCACATTTAGGCACGCACTTGTTTCTCATTACGTGGACTGATACGCAGTATTACAAAAATCTTGTGCTTACCAGAATTCAAGATTATGTCCCACTTTTTTCAAGAAGCTGGCTATGCCGTATAGCTCAAAAACGTATGAAAAGAAAACCTCGAGTCATAAGTTGTCACATTTCAACCCACGGGCATCGCATGCAACCCGGCCTGCCGACATCAATACAACCAACAATGAAAACTCTTATTGAACTAGGCATTTAAAAATATTCCAGACAACAGAATATCTCGATACTGTGATATAAAGCTCTTTTAGGGAGTGTATTCTTCTTCATTCCATGACGCTCTCTTATCCGCGTGCTTTGTCTCTTAGAATTCGTAATTTCAGAAATTAAGCAGCATAGAACAGTGGACATTTTGCGCACATTCTACAAGCCCGTCCATGCAGGACAATGTCTCGATAACGGTCCTCCTTGGTCGCACTGGTGTCCTCAATTGTCTTAAACAAACGTAACCAATTGACCAAACAATCCGACGTGGTGGCGACCAGCCAACGATGCACGCGACTGTGATGTAATCGAACGGGAGGGAAATCACGTCGCCCCTCCACCACGTTGCGTGCACCGCTACTAGTGGGCTTTTCTTCATCATGCAGTTACTCACGCCACCGACACCATCAGGGTTTGCAATATAATATATCCTCGTTTTGTATAGCCCAACGCGGCGTGGGCCTTGTAAGTGGGCAAGCGTAATACATTGCACTACGAAGAAACAAGACAAAATTGACAAATGACTAGGGGCTCGAGACAATTTATGTGGGCGCCTAAAGTTCAGAAACCAAAAGTGACCACTCCAGTGGCGATACGAAACGTGGCGAAGCGCATCTGTAGCTTCCTCGATACTCTACAATGCATGCACCTTGTTTGGTTTTTTATTTACCGCCGGCCACCGCACTGCGTTCTCCTTTCCTCATTGCAGCGTCCAGTGTTTTAGATGAAGATAAGGTAAAGAGGGTGCGTCTCCGTGCACATTTCACTGCTCCGGTGAGCGAGAAGGCGCAGGTGGGATGACTGAGAAAGCCTACTCGCAGGGGATGGTCGTAGAGTGGTTAGCTTCGTCGCTGCTCTTACTCTCCATCCCGGAAGGAGAGGTGTACCACACCGGAAGTTACACGGTTCCTCTGAGCTTGTACGAAACGACGTGTTGGCACACCCCTGGCCTCACCTGTGACGCAAGAAGAAAAAAGCCACGTGTTTATCTCTCGTCTGGAGTATAAAAACGCTGGGCAGGCGCCGAGCAGATACCAAAGCCTTCCGAGGCCTTTCCCGTTCTTGTGTTCGAGTGAGACCGACATCACGCAGCCATGAACGGCCTGGTAAGCGACCATCGGATGTGAGATTAGTGGATGAATTGTTGGTTTGTCATAGGGCTGAGTTCGGAGCACCTCACTTCGTTGAATTGTTTTACCGGGATGTGCACAGTGGACACCTACATAACTTCTCGTAGGCCTTACGATGTATTCGGCATATGGAGGCATATACTCGTAATATTCGCTTGGTGGCCAGAAGGTGACAATAAATGGGCGGGAGAAATCAGACTTTCTTGAAGATCATACAAATATGGAATGGCCGTTTTTCCTCGGAACTGCTGGATGCTGATATCAGTGTTCATATTATACTCAGAGATCGAAATATTGAGCGGCATCGTAGTGTGCTTATTAAGTTCTTCATGAGGCCGTTTTACCGGCGTGTTTCGTAGGAAACTTGGTAGCGTAGCTGTTGCATAGTAGCAAAAAGATGCGTTCACTGAGTTTGTACCATCTCTGCACCTATCCTCTGGCAAAAGTGGAAGGCCATTCAAGAAAAATTATCGCCAGTCGCTCACTGCTTTGCAACAGGGGAGAAGAATCGTTGTAAACTGTGTGCCATTAGAATGGCTTGAAGTGACATGAGTTCCGGTGGTGCCACCCTAGCAGTTGGTGTTACTTCGAAGAGTCGAAGGCAACTTTTCCGTCTTTGATTTGAAGAACAAGGCTACGAACTAAGCTGTGTGCTATCCTGAATAAACCCAGCAGCAAGTATTATCTCTCTGCCAACATTGAAAAAAGGTTTGGTATCGGTAAACCCAAATACATTTAATGATCTCCATCTTAAACAACGACGTGCATGGAATAGCTTTACCCAAATTCATTAGTAGTTAATTTCAATAAATCAGGACATCTATGATTATCCGTACTGCACAATATAATTGAGTCTGCTTCAGTTGATCAGAGGCTAGGGTGCTTTGCTGCTGACCTGAACGTCGAGGGTTTGACACCGTTCGCGGTGATCCCATTTCAATGAAGGCAAACTTGTAGACGCCCGTGTACTGTTCAATGTCAGTGCGCGTAAACGAACACCACATGGACAAAATTTCAAAAGCCCTCCACTGTGGCATCTATCTAAACCATATCGTGGTTCGGATGCCAAACCGCAGGTTACTATAATTACGATTTAAATATTAAGACTCATCACACTAACGTAAATTATCAAAACATTCAGGCCACGAAAATGGCTGCTGTGGGAGTAGCTCTCCCTAATGAACACCCCTACGAAAGTTCCTGATTTGATCAGGTATACCTAAGCAACAGTCAGCTGTAGCGATATAAATAAGCAAACGTGGTACGTGCCCGACGCATTATGGCACAAATGAGCAGAAACCCCGGAATAGAGTACACAACGTGTCAGCAATATTGAAACCGTACTTTAGAAAGAGCGACTTACATTAGCGAGCACGCAATGTAATTTTCGTGTAGCCGACACAATTTTGTTTGTTATTACATCCACAGCTCTCACATTTCTTATCTTCTGTTAGAAATTCTGAAGACGTTTCAAGGTCGTACTTTGAGAAAAAATTTGCTGTCTGTTTCATGATTTTCCACCCGCCTTCGTAGTCTGGAAGTTTTTGTGATCGACCACGAACCCAAATGTCGCGGGACCAAATCTCTGTCTGCCACGGCGACCGCATTATGATGGAGCGGTAATGCTAGGGACCCATGTGCTATAGATATAGGTGCACGTTAATTAAGCTACCTCAGGCGGAGCCTTCAGATATGGCTTTCGTAATCATCCTATCATGGTTATGTGACGTAAAACACCGAAATTTGCTTTTATTCCCGAACGCCGCATGGTAATTATCTTGACCGCATTCGATTGCAGGTGCACACAGTCCTGTTCACTGCCCTTTTCGGCAGCGCGCTCAGTGGATTCCTCGGTGGAAGCGGCACTGGAGGTGGTGTCGGTGGAGGCTACGGTGGGGGTGGTCTTGGAGGCTACGGTGGTGGTAGTCTCGGAGGTTACGGTGGAGGGCTTGGTGCCGGTGGCCTCGGAGGAGCAGGAGGCCTTGGTGCAGGAGGTCTGGGAGGAGGCAGTGGCAACGTGGGTGTTGGGAGCAGCGTAGTTCTGCTGAATGGCGGCAGTGCGGGTGCAAGCAAATCGGTGGCAGGGCCGGCGTTCCTTGTTCGCACGGTGCACCACGTGTCTCAAGTTCATGGCGGCGGAGCCATTGTGGCGCACTCTGGTCTCGGTGGTGTCGATGGAGCCGGCATTGGTGGAGGCGCTGGCATCGGAGGTGCCGGACTGATTGGTGGTGGAGCTGGTGGTCTCGGAGGAGGCTATGGAGGTGGCGGTTATGGAGCTGGAGGCCTCGGTGGAGGTTACGGAGGCGGAGGATACGGGGCTGGTGGTGCTGGCGCTGGTGGTGTCGTTGGGAAGCTGCTGCTCGTCAAGCATCACAAGTGAAATCTGTCACCAGTGTTCTTTAACGTTTTAAACACAAACAGGTAAGCATTCTTATTCTAAGTGAACCATATGTGTAAACACATGCAGGCAGTAGTGTAGTGCCCCACCTAATATGTAGTTCTAACTACGTTTAGGTTGTTAAGGTGCGAGGGGGTGTTGTGGAGAGAGGGGCACTCTAGTAGACGTTCACCCTCTTCGACCCTTCATCCTTGATGCCTAATCGAAAACCATGCGCAGGAGTATAAGGAGTACCGTTTTCTTACAATAAGCAACAATTATAGCTTCACGCAGTTCACATGAGTGGGCCATGCTTAAGGCCCAACCGGAAATAATAAGGGAATTCTCGCTTAGTGTCCCACGTTGGAGTAATACGCTATGTAAACAGGAAATAAATTTGATAATAAGTACTGAAGATCTTGAAGAGTGATTTAGTACGCTAAGGCTATATGGCAGTTTTATTCTTATACTGTATGCGATATTCCCAGACTGAATTGCAGTTTTCTGCATGAACGTAGCAGTTCTCACTGCTTTTTACATGCTGTCACGGTAATCATCGTGCCATTGGTAAGGCCAACCCACTTGGGAACTCAATATAATTGAAATAGTCAGCTTTTGCTTCATAGATGATTCCTCTACTTTACTTTTGTTACACCGTTAGTTTAATAACGCGAATTGTGGTAGTTTGAAGGTGGACTTCAATTTCCTTTATGGTGAGGGTGACCATATTCATTACTTTCCAGGTGTAAGCGAAGGCACCTGAAGACTACAGCGTCCTACTCAACTCGAGAGCTTCCACTCCACCCGCTCTTTTACCTCAATCGACGAAGAGAAATGTTCTATGAATCGCTCCGCAAACAGGTTGACAATGTACGCTGACCGGGAACTTGTTTCCCACCTAATAAAACTGTGATTTACTCAAAGTACCACCTAACTCACTCTCCCTCTGTGTCTGTTTATATTTTCATATCGCGTGCAGTTTTGAACGTCAGCCTATCCAATGCCAAACAACGACCGATGATCGTGTACCTTATTATGACCAATGTCGTCCATAAAAGGTAGGGAGACAAGATATAGTAGCGAGAGAAAAGAGCACACATATTAGCTGTATATAGTTCTGGCTGAGGCATAGACGGGGATGTTTGATATATTGTAAAACCGTATAAAACGGTAGGCAAAACTCTTGACGCAGTGAAAAGAAATGATTCGATATTTCATTTTCATTGTCTTGGGTTTCACATCTTGTTTTATATTTCTGACTGCTTATACCTTGCTCAAATCGTACCAACTCCACCTAACACACTTGAAGGATAGAGGTAGAAGGAAAAGTAGAAGCATAATACAGTCTTTGTATCATTTGAAGATGAAAGCCTGTGGACCTGTTCGTAACTCATCGGGTTATAAAATTGGCCATCAGAATTTCTGCAAGAATATAAACCGCAGCGTTAACTTGACATTCTTAGCAAGCTGCAGGGTTCGTAGTAGCCTTCAACAATTCAATAACCTTCCCGTAGTTCGTAGAATACAGTGTTACTGAAACTGACTGCACCTCACGTGGTATTAGATTGCTTCCCGAATCAGGCCAGTTGTGACCATTCGACGATGTCAACTGATGACGCCACCTTGTAACAGGACGACTCTCCCGTGATGATGTCACAATTTCTGGCAATAGGTGACTTCATGACATCATTGTGACGTAATCTTGAGCTCGAAGAATGTCACGTGCATATTTTCAACACGACTGGCAACACTCGCGACTTCTCGTAAAGTTTCGCGGAGAGAAACGCCAGTATATAGACACTTAAACCTTTAAAAAAGGGGCGGGGGGTTCACATATGACGTAAAGCCCGGCGTACGCAACGCATCAGCTTTGGGTGATTCTCTCATCTATCTTTTCAGGGACTCTACAGTTCAGGAAAATCTGCAGTTCAGGACCTTCGAGTGACTGTATGGCTCTCTGTGCAATATTGCGTTCGTTCCCCGAGCTTTATGTCAGCCGCACCACTAGTTACTCGTCGCAGAACCACTTGTTTTGGGTGCCATCTGTATTCTAATGCTTTATGACATGAACGCTTTCTTTCGTGCTTGCAGAATCGGGTCTCGACTTTAAGAAACTATAGTGGCGGAGTGCTCACTGAAATGGCCGCAGCCATTCAAACTTCTTGTCTGTCATCGAACTGCCTTCTGAGCAGTGATCATTTGCTGCAATGTGTAGCATTTTGAATATAAATGAGCGAGAGTTCTCCACTGAGGTAGCATGCACGAGTGTGCACTTCGTGTTTAAAGCCGGTTGCGCAAATACGAGTTTCAGGACAGGCCTATGCAGTCGATGTGTAGCAGGTGCTCAAAGACACACGTAAACGGCGTCGGCGCAGCCACTCTCATTTCGTTGCATTTTACACTAAGTAAGTACTATGTCATCTAGACGCAGAGCTTCCGGTCAAAAATTCCTCACTTATCAGCCCCCTTTCTTCTTTACAATATTTCTTGTGAGGCCAACACTGCCATCTGAGTTGACGATATTGGAATGCCGAATACACCTGTTTCGAAAGCTTCCAGTAAAGTTTTATGTTTCTGCCCTAAGTATGGCAGTTCGGGCTAGTTGGTATGACATGACGATAGTTATAGCGCGAGAACAGAACGACGACAAAGAGGTTTTTTTTTTCTCTTTGTCGTCGTTCTGTTCTCGCGCTATAACTATCGTCTGCCCTAAGGTTGCATACAATTTTGTACTCACCGACCTAGTTTGGTTGTTTGTGACAGATGTTGCGACTTTAATGCCAAACAGTAAATAAAAGGTGCCAAAACTTCCGAAGCATTATAGCTGACACGGCAAAGCTCAATGGTCGTTTTTTTTTTTAACGACGCTTTTTTTCATGTTCAGGATCACTGCCTTCATTGTCAGGATATTGAACATTCAGAATATTGGAAAAAGGAACATAAATTTAGGCTCCTCTACTTATCCAGCCTTAATAGACGCGTACACAAGAAATTTAGACGAGCATGCATGCTAAGGGGTATCCGAATCATCAAAAATTTTCCGGCGTGTTTGTTCTGTGTATTGGTTCATCAAAATCAATCCTGTTGAGTATACACATTTCAAAAATAGGGTCATCGAATTTACAAACTGTGTACCATCAGACCCAGTCCGGGACTTATCATCGGCTCAACTGGACAGATAGCTTGCTGAACAATTATTTCTGCACTTTAAATAATAAGGATATGATAGTGTTTACATATTTCCAACACATTTTAACACAGGTCTGTAATTGTACAATCAAGCTTTTTCATCTTTTGTTGAAAATCGACCCTTTGTATAGCCACTTGACAATTATCAGTGCTAATTTCAATTTAATGTTAGCATTTCACTACTGGTCCTCTCAGGCGTTACGTAACACGCCTATTATAATGATGTTAAAATGGCGGATACTATTTATTTCTGTACAATATTTAACTATGCAAATTATGTAAGATTATAATATGCCATTTAGTACATGCTTCAATGATGCCAGCGCGCATCCAAGGGGACAAACAAAGCGCCAAGGGGCAGTTTGGAATGTAACGTACATGTTCATTCTAACCGGAATCAAAACAGAAAATACGTTGTCGAAAAATGCGAAAATACATGTACATGCTATTCAGACGAAAAAAAAACAGAAGATACGTTAGAACATGCCATATAATATTTCGCCACGTTACATTTTTTCTACGCTAATAGATGGCCCGCAGTTATGCTGCACCAGCGAAAGATTTCTCAAATGTTTTGGAGTGCGTGAAAATAATAGTTTGCGAAAACGCAATATACGCTATAGGTCAGCTGTGCCATCTCGTGCCCGTCGCTCCATATCGAAAGAACGTGTTGACTCTTACTCACTGCAAGGTGACGCCACCGGCAAAATACGTGCGCAATTCCGCACCAGTTTTCACTTGCCTCGTGCTGGAATCTGATTTCAAGCCACCGTCGCCACTGTTGGTCGTTATCCTCCTCCGAAATTCCTCGTCATCAAGTGACGAAGATTTATTGCATCGCACATTTCTTTTTTTCTAATTTTGTATTTCATGAAGCATCTAAGGTTTCCGCCCTAATAATTGTCTTAACTGTTTCTGTGAAATTATACGATGGCGTCTCCTATGAACGTGCACATTTCAATCGTGCCATTTCGCTTTCCGTTGGAGAGCCCTTACGACATGCTCGGATCACAACAGAATGAATTCTCACTCCTATTGCCGGATCGTACAGCTGAGCTGTCTAATTTATCCTAGTCACAAGGACGCTGAAATATTTTCGTCCGTATTCAAACAAAAAGAGAAAAAGCAAACACGTTCAGCTCACAACTGGTACAAGTTACCCACACAGCTGTACACGTCACATGTGGCTTTTCGTACAGAGCGAAACCGAATTTCTGCAGAGAGTCGTCGCTGTGCGCCTCAAATGCCGCTTATAGAAACATGCAAGTTAGAAACATCGCGACTTTAGTATGATTCCAAGTTTCTTTGGAATGGTGTAGGGCTCCTGGCATTGCTTGAACGAGTACTCCAGCTGAATACGCGCTTCGTCGGGTTAAAAAGAACTGCCCGTTTAACAGTTCACCGTGCCACGAGACTTACGTATCCTCATCGCGGCCAAGGTGCGGCAACGGATGACAATGAGTGGGTGCAAAGGTACGTTGGCTTCATTCCCAGGATTCATTTTTACGGCGTTCATTGTTTTGTGACACGAACAGGAAAATATTGGAGGCGCCCCTCATCCTTGACAAAGGTCCCTAGCAGTGTCACTCGCACCTCTGAATTCATGTGCCACGGAACACTCTTAGGGTCAAATTTATATGCCGTCATCTTGCCGAAGACCTCAGAGGCTACCTAAGAAAAAGCTCGTGCCTGGGATATGATTTACTTGCTACCGCAATGGTCACACCTGCTCACACAAAGAAAACGAAAAAAAACCCTGCTTTATTCACAAACTCATTAAATTAGTTTTCCTTAATTTACGAATCAGTGGATAGTATAACAAAAGGGTCCATGACACGAACGTGTAAACAGTGTATGGGTTTCAGCGAAAAACAGAAGTTTATAGCCTATTATGCTTGTGCATGTATCAAAGGTAGACCATGAAAAATATTGCAGCGCAAGACAAGCCGTAAAGTATGCCGACCACAATAACTCCACCCCCACCCCCCGCCCCCAACCCTGGTGAAGGCCACATTGCCATGGCGTGTGTGATGTCATGTGATGCACAGAGCAGAACCGTCTACTACTAACGAATTTTCAGCCGTTGCAAATTGCTCAGTTTCAGTGCCAAAGCGAAGACAGCTGTAATATCTCGATTTAGCGGCAAGTTGAACGCAGAACAATATATATATCGTCGAATTGTCGACGCTCGCTGAGTAAAGAGCTTGTTACGTCACGTCTTGTGACAGAGCCCACCTTGCCCGACTATTCAGGCAGTCGTGTGTGTTAAATATCTTTGTGTGTTTAAAAATAGCAGCTCTTTTTTAAACTCTCTGCGATCAATATATGTCAGGCAGAATATGGTAAAAAATTGGATGTCATGGTCCATTCAAGTAAACTTCAGCACAAATATCATACTCATCCTAAGTGACTCTTGAACCGAGTTTGTTTGTTTCGTACCAGTTTTGCTGTTCGTGAGACATTTGAACACTTAGTACAGTTTCATGTTCAAGACACGAGAGTATTTTTTAATGCGAGAGTTTTACATTCTGGGGTCCACCAAGACTTCACTAAGGTATTCCTGTCACAGACTTGATGTTGAAAGGTACACGACTACAACACAAAGAAAGGAACCAGAAGAAATCTTAGCGAGTGGCGTATCCTTTTTGTCCCTGTTGCCCATGTGAAAAGTGCACTATTTAGCCTTACAGTATAGTGATAAGAAATCGTTTGACAAATTTGGAGAACCGGGGAATCGTACCCACGACCTCTCGGTACGTGACAAAATAAATCGGGTGGTTAACCGACTGGGTTGGGCCTTTAAAGCACATCTTGAGTATCCCACACTCCTTCACGCTGTACCTGCGTTCTTCCTTCGTAGGGTGGTGCTGCCATCTATGAGCGAAGAAGACGAAGAAGAAAAGTACTGCATTACGACACTAACACCGACAGACAACGCTGCGGTATACTATGAGCACTATGTTAACTAACTGCCAGCATTCGAACGGACAGAGCACCAGAGCGCCCAACTAGTGCTACCTAGGTGGCGTTGGCCCTACTTGAAACATGGTGTATCGTGGTCTCCAAAAGCACCACCAACTAAGTTTCTGGAGCAAACTTTCTGAGGCCACAACCAGAGGCGGTAATCGCGATTCGCTTTACACGCCGATATGAGTCCTTGCCGACGCAGTTATGTGCTTTGAGGGTGATCGGTTGCTAACTTTAGGTTAGTGGGTTAGACCTTCGCCACGGCGGTCACGATTCGATGGACGCAAAATGCTAGAGGGTTGTGTACTGTGCGATGTCAATGCACGGTGAAGAACACCAGGTGGTCGAAATTTCCGGAGCCCCCCGCGGCTCTTGTCGGGCACGAATATTTTTTTTTCATTTGCATCTATTCAGGTATTCACATGTAGCCATAATGTATCGCGCTTTTTCGAATATAGTGTTCGAGAGAACACTGTGTTTGAGTTCTTGTATTGTTAAGGGGAACAATTCATCCATTTGCTCTTAATACGCTTTCCTCCTCGTACATAACGTGAGTATTTAAGCAAGAAGTGAGAATGTCTCCAACTGCAGGTTTTTCTCTTCTATGCAGAAATGCAGCATTATATACGTCATAACTACTCATATATCGTGGACAATTCTTTCCTGAGTGGCTTCTCACACAGTTAAGAAAAGGCCCAAAGTTTCAAAAGTATTATAACACATTTTTCTAAGATTCATTATCTCCTGGCACAGCTTGCTAGTGCCCTGTTTAACTAGCGTACCTCCAACTTCCACTGCACACTACGTAATGATATAATACTCGTCATACTATGACTGTTAGTGTGAATGCTCGGGCTGGTTTCCTCGTTAAGAGCCGAGTATTCATTCTGAAGTGAGACTCTGAATTTCGGTACTTTTCCTCTCCGTGTTAGATCATTGATTCGCTCTTTGCGTATCAGTTTCTGTCGTCGTTTCTTCAAGTCTAGGTGAATTCAAGACCTTTTCATTCTATGGTCGCTGCGTCATACCTTGCCGAGCACTTCCACAGCCTGCACGATACCTGGGTGTGCACTCAGTATAAAGTCTACTTCGTTCTTACTTTCACCATTAGAGCTCTTCCACGTCCACTTATGGTTCACTTGTTTTTTGTTAGAAGGCATGCAAGATCCGTAAGATATTGTCTTCTGCGAATTCTACCGATAACTCCCCTCTGGCATTTCTAGCATCGATGCCATAATCCCCGTACTGCCTGGTGTCCAGCCTGCTTCTTCCCTACCTTGGCGTTAAGGTCGCTTATCAGTATTGTATACTGTACTTTTATCTTGCCCCTTGGCGATTCTACGTCTTCATAAAAAGTGGGTATAACTGGCAGCAGCAAGCACAGGAACGAGTTGACTGGCGGAACAAGGGAAAGGATTTTGTCCTGCAGCGCACGTAATCATCTATATGATGATGATGATGATAACATATTGAACGCTTCACAGGTTCTACTCTTGGTCATTTGAGAAGAGACATGGGCGTCTTCAGTGCCATGGCAGTGGTCGTGGGACATTGTGTTGGTAAGTACAAAGTATATGAGATGCAAGAGCGGACTTGTCCTGTGTCTTTCGCTCGTCCTACGTACGTGGCTTTAGCGCTTACATAAGTCATGCAAGAAAATAGTTTCATGAACATTTTTTGGTGATAGCACTCGTTATGTGGCTTTCTCACTGCTACTGTTTGTGTTCCCAGAGTGGAATATAATGTGCGTAATACAGTTATCTCGTTATGTAATGTACGGCCTTCAACAAATAATTCTAATGGCAATCAGTCAACGACAACTTCGTGTTCAAGTTGTCGTCGTTCCTTCTATACCACGTCATTTCCTTGGCCCATCTATAGTTAAGGTTAATTTTCAAATGGGAATTTTCGTGTGACCTAATTTAACTGTCAGTAAAAAAACGCGAGAAATATATTTCAATAGTCAAGAATTAACTAGTGAAACAAAAAAATCTACCGAACAAATAAAAATTTTGGTACACTGGCAGTGTTCACGTTACGGGACACGTCACAAACCAGCGAATAGGAGTGGGAAGACGCCATTTCTAGCGCTGCACTGAATATCTGAATGACTGTCAAGAGGGTCCGTAATAGAGCATAAAGGTATAATTTTCCGATACCGACAAGAAAGCAGCCAGTGGCTGCTCCCGGGAGGTGAGGGCCCCGGCGGGTCCTTTCCGGCGAGCCCCTCCGCACTTGAATAAAGTTCTTTGACTGTCTGCCTTTGTGTCACATGGATGTTTTTACAGGCATCTGCGGTGTCTGATTGACAAGTCAATGGTTGGTTGTGTTCCAACGTGGGTGGGGAAATCTCGGCATCTCAGATGACTCGTGGTTGATGAGAATGCATACTCTAATGCACACATAAACAAGTTTGCGCTGTTGAATACTGCAGGTGCTGGAATTTTCATCACGCCCAGTATTGTTTACATGCACGCCGGATCCGTGGGTGTCGATCTCCTGGTATGGACTGCGGCAGGAGTTGCATCTCTGATTCGTGAGTCCATTAAACACTTCCCATCTTTTTGCCGCATGCCACCCTGCATGTGCCCGCTTGCTGTCCATCGAGTGATTTTATTGTGTTAACGTTAAAGAGTTCGTTTAACATAAGTTCCGGTGTCGGCTTCAGCATAACATAATTTAAGTCAGCTGACGTACTGCCATGGTTAAGTTCACATATATAACTGACGGACCCCGTAGTTCAGTAAGTAGAGCATTGGGTGCGTTAATTGAAGGTCACAGGCTTGATCTCTGCCAGTGGCAAGTCATATTTTCGTTCTCTGTACTTTCTTCTGACTTTACATCATAGTTAGTACAAATATCTCATATACCTTCCTGATCACCCTTGTTGCGTCGCAGATTTGACCACCACCGTGGTCAATTGCTTTGTAGCCGCTGGGGACTGAGGGCTGAGGGCTTATTGGCGTATCCATGTGGGAGATAGTGGCCAGATACTGCACCTGGGTGGCTAATCGTCTTCTGGTGAGAAAATACAATCACACAGAGGATTCCAAGAGAATACTAGCGGGTGAGGTGGATGTAGGAAGTTAGGTGGGCATTAGGAAGTTCGCCGGTATACAGTGGCAGCGGCAAGCACAGGACCGAGTTGACTGGCGGAACATAGGAGAGGCCTTTCTCGTGCAGATCTTCCAGTGACCTTTTTCTTTTCCTCTACAACTTTCCTACAACCTCCCCCTTTTCCCTATGCAAGGTAGCCTACCAGTTACAGCCCTGGCCAACCTCCCCACCTTTCTTCTTATTCTTTCTCTCTCTAGGGAACTCTTTACAATCCGCGTGATTGCGACTTCAGTACAAGCTCAGCGTCCATTCAGTGATGTTCTTCTGGCTTTTACACCACTTTCTCTTTTTTCTGGGGCGAATGGAATGACCTGAACAACAGAAATTCGCCGAACCTGATTGCTCAGGCCACCTTATGACGCTAAAGCTGTACTCACACGACGAACGTGATTGCGGACTCATCAGTCACGCGACACGTGACGTGCTTCTGATTCTTGTGCAGCTAGCATTCACACGACAGGCGAAAAATTCACGCCACAAGCGAGAATTTCGGCATTGACTCCCGAAGATTCCCACTGTAATTTGGACTTCCATCCTTCGACAAATCGCTCCGCGCGGACCGAAGTGGGGATGCGGAAACCAAGGACGTATCGTGGCGTAGTACGCGATCCCCGGGCCCAAATGGTGATTTCGTCCGTTCTGTGAATACAGCTTCACGAGTGCCGACAATAAGTGCATCAGTAGTTTCAGCTTTCCATGAAGCGGAAGGTGTAACGTCTTCTAGCGTTCATGCCTCAAGCTGTGAACTCAGCCTCTTACAAACCCTACTGCTCTTACAAACCTTTCAGTGTGTGCATATCGATTATTGAGTACCAATGTTACGTGCCTGCTGATGCCATCTTTGCGCGGCATTCAGCATAATTGTTGTGTCCGGGTGTATGTTAAGCCTTCTAGTTTCCACAAAAGTTAAACCACGGTCTTTTGTGTCAGTCGTCGGCATCAATATGTGTCAGTCAGCGTCATACGGTGCTTGACAAACATCAATGGACACTTCGCAAGCTGTCGAGCACCAATTAACTATAAAGAATAAACTGTACTGTATTGGCAACATTGTTCAGCTTCCTGATAACCTGCACCTTATAACCGATGAATCAAGCCTTTTTTCACTGTATTTACTTCCGTAACACACTCTCGCAAAACACTTTAACAAAAAATTTACTTCTATCTGTCCAATGAACTATTCTCACTTTAAACCATCCTGGAATTCTGTTCGCCTTTAGCGCTCGAAAAAAAAGCTACATTTATTTCCTGTGGTGCTGAATACTGTTGCGTTAGTTTTATTCCGCACACATAAGAGAACGTGAACCGCTTTCCCGTAAACATTGCCATCACTGCCAGTTACCAAGTTTTTTTAACAACACTAAAGAACATAATATATACTGGAACCGACAATACTGTGGTAATTGTTTGCTTCATTTCTTGTTTGTTTTTACTTCAACTTTGTTTTACTCAGTTTCTACTGTATTGCATTTGGCCTTGGGGCTATTAATAAATCAAAAGAAATGGAAAAAATTAGCATTTCCCACCTACATTTGAAATCAATGTTATGCAAACCATGCTTGAAACGTTGCGAAGTGTCGCTAATGATATGTACAAATGCAAGCGCAGACATACGCAGAACAGACGCATATGTTTTCTATAATCAGTGCAAATGGTCGCCTAACGATGCCAGCAGCAACATGGATATTGCCACGCTGCTTTTTCGAGTTTCCTTATCGCCCATCCACACGACGGTATAAGTGATGCCTTGCGCAACCACGCCGGTATAATAAGAACCATTGAGGTGATCACTGTACCTTTCGATGCGATTACGCACACAACGTGAACATTACAGATTCTTCTGGATCTTACGTTTCGGCTAGCGATAACGCTGAAAATTCACATGTATAAACTCCGACGTGCATCCCGGCTAGTCGACAGCCGACGCTCAGTGCGCCACTATCAGTGACAGTGTGCACTACTGAAGTGCGACCATTAGTTTTACAGTCACAACTTCCGACAAATAAATAGTTTCTTCTTTTTTTTGCTTTCGGAGATGTCACCAGCACATGAAAATATTAGCAACTCTGGAAGCGTAAGCTGATATAAAGTGCTGGTGCTGGTGAGGGTTGTATCCTTGGACACTGCTACATGACTCAACTTCATTGGAGGGCACCCGACTCTAATCGAAGTTAACTCGACGTGACGGCTGTGTCATAGAAGTACATGTGTAATGTTCAAATAATTGGATAGCCAGCACTGCGACTCCCATTCACAATTCAAAAAAATTGAAAACTATTTGAAAAGTAGTTACGTGACCTGGCATGACTCTGTCGTTTAATACTCGATTGCCACTCAGAGTGCTTGGAATCCATTCCTGGCGAGAGCTTGACATTTATTATTTGCCTTCGTGGGGTCCACGCTACCAATGTCAGCTTTTTCTTAAAGCTTACGCATTAGAATCACCCCGTCTGTTCTAATCACTTTTTGGTATATAAACTGTCAACCACTTGTGGCACATTCTCGCATTCCAGTGGCACTTACGAGCCCGCGGGTAGGTGCCGCAGGTCCTGCGGAAACGTTCGCTCATTTCTTGACCAGTGACTCAAGATCAACAAACCGTCTTGCCCTCCCCCACTAATTTTGGTTTCCCCGTAGTGAGGTATGATCACGAGAGCACCCAGACGTAGGCAGCCAGTTAGATAGATAGATAGATAGATAGATAGATAGATAGATAGATAGATAGATAGATAGATAGATAGATAGATAGATAGATAGATAGATAGATAGATAGATAGATAGATAGATAGATCGATAGATAGATAGATAGATAGATAGATAGATAGATAGATAGATAGATAGATAGATAGATAGATAGATAGATAGATAGATAGATAGATAGATAGATAGATAGATAGATAGATAGATAGATAGATAGACGCTCAAAGATATAGGTGTTCTTAATATCCTTCAAGCCATCGTCACGAAAGGCGAAGTTTGAAGCATCACTGCCCTAAATGATGTAAGAGAAAAATCATAAAGTACAACAAAGACAGTTTTGTAGACAACTGCTTATCATCAGAACCGGGACCGCACGTAACAGTTTTCCATTTATTTATCTATACGGAGGCCCTGGGCTTCAATTCTTGAAAATACTAGTGCTCCCCGAACTAACCATTGGCGTTGTGTAGATAAACCAAGATGACGCATGCACAAGCAAAACATCACACAGAATTTTCGCCTTCAAATCTGAATGTTCAGAGGGGCTTTGTATGGCTGAACTCGGTACAATGCTACCATCTGCTGGGGGGCCATACGAATTCGTCAGTGTCGCAGCCGAGTCCATGGGAAGAGCCGGAGATGTTATTTCATTTCTGTTCACCTGGGTCTTCGTCCTCCTGGACCCAGTCGCCGTGGCAATACACGCCTTGACATTCACGAGCTACGCACTCAGTGCTGTATACGGGACCTGCAAGCCACCGTACGCTGTTACAGCTTTGGTCACGGTAGGTGTGATCGGTGAGTAGCACAACTTAGTTTGGTAAAAAGCTTATACTAACTGTGCGGTTCTTTATTGGCATTTGTAACGCAGAACTTGCAGCCATTGTGAACATCTTCTCTCTGAAAGCGTCCATGAAACTTCAGAACATGTTGTTCACCATAAAGATCGCGATTCTCCTGGCGATCATCTTTACCGGCATCACGTGGTGTTTCCGGGGCAAGTACGCACATTTAAAAATTTTACTCGGGGCTTATAGATCAATGACTGCTTTTGTGAGATCGCTACTTTCATTACTGATGCGTCATAAGGTACACCTCTGACAACAAGTAGTTATGTTCGCTTCGGAAATGCAAAAAAAAAACATTCTGTTTCAAATCTCTGTTTCAGAACCAGCATTGCTTCATAAGTTCACGTTCGATGGTCCGACTACGCCAGTGAAGATAGTGGAATCATTCGCCGTGGCTTTGTTAACTAGTGCAGGAAGGTAGGAGAATTTTGAACTTATCATTTAACAGTTTGCGTTCAAACGATAAAGAGACAACATGACTTCACGCGTAGGAATTGATTGATATATGAGGTTTAACGTCCCAAAACCACTATATGATTATGAGAGACGCCGTAGTGGAAGGCTCCGGAAATTTAGACCACCTGGGGTTCTTTAACGTGCACCCAAATCTGAGCACACGCGCCTACAACATTTCCGCCTCCATCGGAAATGCAGCCGCCGCAGCCGGGATTCGAACCCGCACCCTGCGGGTCAGCAGCCGAGTACCTTAGCCACTAGACCACCGCGGCGGGGCACGCGTAGGAATGCGAAGTTCAGAAAACGACGTAAACAAATGGCGTGTGCAATTTGCTTCACACTGTCCCTTGATGGGTGGCTCATGTACATCGTTAGAATCGAAATTACAGCATGCCCACTGATAACAGGGTTCATAATAATGCGTGACATCAAAGATCTTTCTAGCGACTGTATCAAAAATGTGCTGTATCAAAGGAACGCACTTGGCAAACGTTTTGCCATTTGTGGCTTTGTATACTGGTCTTACAATATCTGTAGTCTTCAATGGCGTATTCAAAGCTGCTAACACTATACTTTATCGAAAATTGAAGCGGTAATGTCGAAATGATCAAAACGTTTACGTGCCAAAACAGTTTTGAGAGTTTACATGCTAGTGTACCGAAACCTAATCATCAGGCATGCCGTGGATGCAGATATCCGGTTTTCAATGCACTTCCCATTAAAACAGCCTTGTTTATTCAGTGAATTTCAGTGCAAGGCAACACCACAAGACAGGCCGTAGCATTTTGTTCTGTCTTCTGTCTAGTGGTTTCGCTATGCGCTAAAACAGCAGTATGGGTTCACTTACACCATCCAGCGCGCCAATGCATCGTTATTCATGCAGGCTTATGGGCCAATAAATTTGAATGAATGGGAAGTGAATTGTATTTAAAGTGTTTCCAAAGCATAGTATCTGGAAAGCTAAAAAAATAACGTCAATAGAGGCATACGCACTTTGCAGATGCATTTGCGAAAATGAGAGTTCTGTGCCTGTATTCTTGAAAGCGACCGTCCTGTACGTGTGTGTGTGTTCCTGTGTGGTCGCATTTGTAGTGCCTAGTCTGACTATTGTTAGAAAGCCCACAAAGCAAGTTTATCTAGTGTCCCTCAGACTTTTCACCAGTAGTCGGCGCTGAAGTGCCTAACTTGATGTTGCTAGTGACTCCTATCATTTTTCAGTTCCATGGTTGCCTGCATGGCGGAAGAGATGACCGACCCTTCCCGCACAATCCCGCGCTCTCTTCTGGGCGGCACTTTCCTGGTGACCACACTGATGGTTCTCACGAACGTGGCCTACTTCTCAGTTCTGGACTTGCAGGCACTTGCCGAGTCGGAGGCGACGGCGGTCATCTTCGCCCGGTCAGCGTGGGGTGCAGTGGGTGCTCTCCTGGTGCCTGTGATCGTCTGCGTCTGCACTTTTGGAACAATGAGTGCTGCTTTTCTCAGCAACAGTCGACTGCTCATGGCCGCGGCCCGCAAGCGGCATTTGCCTGTGGCATTCGCTCTCATTACTCTGAACTCCTCACTGCCAGTCGTTGCTATCGCGTGCAGGTGCTTCATATCCTTACTGCTCGCTGTCACGGGCTCTGTGGTGTTTCTAGCCAAAAGTGGTATGATAGGATTTGGCGTGATGGTTTTTCTGGAGATGACGGCGTTGCTCAGGCTGCGTGTTACCATGAAGGGCGCCCCCAGAGCAGTCACAGTGCCTACGTGGCTCATATTGGTGAACATGGCCATTTGCCTCACGATTGTCCTGGTCCCGGTCATGGCGGCGGGGGAAGTCTTGCCTTACGTAATCGCGGTAGGGAGCATACTGACGGGATTTCCCGCCTACTTCGTCTTGAAGGCACTCCAGCGTTCAAACTGTGGAATCCAGGTGAACAGACTTTTGCAGAAACTGACTTTTGGTGTACCCAGTGTCCGGCAGTGATGTGCAAAGTGTAGAAATGCGTGGACATGTTGTTCTGTTTTTTTTTTCTGCACACGTTTCAGTTAAGTTTAAAATAACGCGACAGTCTTGTAACGCTCATTTCACTGAAATTCCGGCGTCACAGTCAGCATTGTTGTTTCGTGATTTAGAAAATGTAACATTGCCCGTGGACGAATGTTCAAAAGGGTTGCAAATAAATGAAAAGTAACAATCTTTGGCACGAGTGAGATTTGTAACAAGGGCTATTGTGGGGCAGTCGTCCGGAGCAGACCGTGTTAAAGATTTCATCTTGCTTCTAGCAGTCTTGCTGTCTCAGTACGTTAAACCACGTACTGATCCAGCAAGACTGCTACCAGCCATAGCCCTGGTCGATCACACTGTGTGTGATTCATCTATTGAAGTTTCCTGCGCTGCACAGTGATCTGTTATCTTCAAGTCATGGCCGCAAGCTCCAGTGCACAGCCATGCGGCATGAACCGATATCATCCAGCAAGAACCCCAGCTGTCCACATGTTTTTCGGATCAGCAGCGGCAGTCGTCCGGAGCACACCGTGTTAAAGGCATTATTTCAATACACGCAGTTCCACCCGATAAACCTCCCTCCGAGCCAGTAAGACTGCTAGCGATCATAGCCCTGGTGCGATGATCCATCACGCGATGATCCGATGGCCACAGCGTGCGATTATCCATCTACCGAAGTTATATGCGCTGCACGATGAACCGCTTTCTTCTGACGACGGCCGCAAGCTCCAGTGCGCATCTATTAGGCACAATCGATATCAACTATCAAGAAACGCCCGGTCCCTTTCTTTTACACATGAGAAGCGCGGGTCGTCCGGAGCAGACAGTGCTAAAGGCTTCAGTTCCGTACACGCAGGTTGGTGCATTCTACGAACTCGTTTAGTAACAATTTAGAAACCGTCGCTGTCAACTGTATTCATGCATTTTTCTGGCTGTCTTCCATCTTTCGGTCGCTATCTTTTTGATTGCATTAGGACTGTAGCTCTAGCGAGCTGTATGCGTCATGGGCAAAACCACTTCCCACTCTCGGCGGCTTCATAACATATTGCGAGTGCGAGAATGCCTATCACCAATGCAAGTTCTCAAGACTTACTGAAGCGCAAGCTGAGAACAAATTTGAAACTTTTTTTTCACTCATGGAAATGCGTGAGTTTATATTCGCAGCGCCTGAGGGGGCAAAGAGTGCCAAAAAAGGAATAGCCAGGATGCATGTGCTCTACTAAATACTATTTTATACCGGCTTCAAAAGCTAGAGCATCTTCCAGCGTAAGTTGCAACATTTATAAAGCCATCTCTAATCTATCTGACAAGTATAGTGCGATTCTAAAGTTTACGAGTCAACATGACGCAGAAATAAAAAAAACTAAGCAAGGGCATGAACGTGCTTGAAGTCCGGAATAGACCCGCGAAGATTCCAGAGCTTGAGTTTACAGTGAAGGATCTTGAATTAAAGGAGCCATAGACAGAACTTAATTTACTATGCGATAGCTCAGTCTCACAAGGAAGATATACTTTCTAAGATTAGCTCTGTTGGGCAATCTTTAAGTCTTTCTGTTGAGAATCTTTCAATGTTTGTGATCTTAGCCTTACACAGATTACCGTCAAAGTCTGGGAGCGTTCTAGGAATAATTGTTCGCTCTGCCTAACTAGAAACAAAAAAGGATGATGATATATGGTGTTTGACGTCCCAAAACTGGAAGCAAAAAGGAATGGCTGCAGAAGAATAACGACTTGAAGAAGAGTGGTCTAAAGTCTGAGTCACCGAAAACACGACACAGTATGAGAAAATTAGGTGCAATCTGCGAAGCAATGGGTAGATTGCAATCACTTTAAGCATGTATGACACCGCGATGGTGAAGTTCTTGTGTGGAAGGCTGACTGGAAACGGGTACATGTTATTTAATGTGCAGAGGATTTGATGTGGCTAATCACGTATTGACAAATTTGAATATTAACAATTTGTATTTCAGGATGAGTTTCTCGTATGTTTCTCGTAATAAACTTATCAAACTTTTTACTATGTCTACTTCATCAGTGCTGCATATTAATAATCAATCAATCTGTGGTGAAGAAAATAATCTGATAACAAGTTTTTTTTGAAATCTCTTGTCAATTTTGAGTAGTATTGTTGACCAAATCTTAGTTCTCAGAGAATGACTGTTGGACTCTTGAAAACTGATTCTATTCATTTGAGTCACGCTGAGAAACGTGGTGGATGTGTATTCTTGCTGTTACGGGAACACATGCAAGCGGATGGGATTCAACAGCTACACTTGAATTTCAAGTTCTGTGTGGGCTTACTGGGAAGAATCTTTGGGGTTTCATTTTGTTTACTTTGAGAGGGTTTTCAAATTGCATGTCAGTTCAAATACACAATTTTCTTTGGAGGTTATCTGATAATTTTTTTTACCGCGGGAGAATTCCCGAATACACACACACTTCTCTTCTTACTGAGTCTTATTTGCTTAACAATGCGGTCACTTTATTCACCCCTTCTGCCTCGTCAACTGCAGTCCTACTGGACCTCTTGATTGTTAATTATTTCATTTATTGTGCTCCTGCGAGAGGTACTAACGGAGCATCAAGTGATCACTGCTGGTGTTTCTGCTCCGTAATGCCTTCTTGGCTTCCAGTAACATTACCATGACCTGTTATTTGGGACACAGAATGTTAATGCCAGCTCATCAGAAAAATGAGCCACCCACTACGAAGTGTGCCGCTGCGCACTCTGCTCATGGTAGCTCTAAGTGAGTGGTGGGTACTTCGCCAATTAGCAAAAGGGGGAAGTATTGTATTGTGGGCACTTAGCAACCTGTAAAGGTAATTGTTACCTGCAGATACGTTTCTTTCCCTGTGACATGGTGGCAGGCAATGCTGATAGGACAAGATTACAAACCATTTCGTTCTACTCTTTTAAGCGAAGCTCAAGCTTCCTCGATGTTTTTACCAAGATATATACAGAAAGAGTGGGACACGTTGAGGGCGGGAAGCATAACCACTTCATTGCTCGGGATCATATTTTGGCAGTGCCATGTGTGTTACACAGACCAAGACAAGGAAAAATACTTGTGTGGCAAAGAGTCCTTCGAAGTGGAGCTGTTTTAGGTTAAGTACAGTCGATCCAGGAGGCGCCATTGCGTTGCAGTAAGATTAAACTTTACTCTCTCGAGGTGGAAGCCACCTTCGTCAACGTAAGGGTCGACATTCGGGACCTGAAAAAAGTTCATCATACTGACCATGCCACTGTCCCCCGCCTCTGCAGCTCTCGCTTGCTTTCCTTCCTTCGTGGGTGCGCCCATCATCTCTGCCCTACGTTTTCTTTTTATTATACGCAGAGTACCGCAAGATATGGTACCTTATCACACTTTCACTTCGTACAAAATGCCATAGTGACATGAATGGTGCATTTTCGTTCGTATAATACCTGGGGTTTTACGTCCTAAAACCACAAAAGAATTATGCGACACACTTTAGGGAAAGTTTCCGAAAATTTCGCTCTCTAGTTTTCTTTATTGTGCGCAGCCGGGTCCTGCAGTACGCGGGCATCAGCATTTCTTCTCCACAAAAATCCGACCATTACGGCATGTATCGAACCTGTGACCTGCGAGTCAGCAGCCGAGCCCCATAACTTGCTTCTCAACCACGGTGTACCGTTTTCGTTTGGAGGCTCCATCAAATTCGTGTTGCATTCAAAGGAGCTGGTAATCTTCGCTCATTCTCGGCTGCTAATCCCGTTCGCTTCACTTGCTCTCAGCAGGATATTGAGATTGAACTGTTTATCGTAAGGTATCTACTATGAAAAGAAGGGTGTCTTCAAATTAACGAAAATTCACGCCCTAACTTAATTGATGTCAGTCATTTTTGACATGAACTGTGACCGATTATTTTGTGAGGGACTATATGTTCTTTGACAAACTCTATTTCAGAGCCTGCATTGCTTAATAAGTTTGCGTTAGATGGTTCCACAAAGCCGGTGATTGTGATGGAATCATTTGTTGTGGCTTTGCTCTCTTGTTCAGGGAGGTAAGAGAACTTTAGGTAAAACATTAATTTATTTAGTAGAATGAGTTTGGTTTGGTACATCGAGCTCACCAAGTGCTGCAGAAAAGTATGGCTGAAAACTTACTCGATCTAAGTAAAATATAAGTGCAATATTGTTGTCAGAGCCCAGAGTTTTTAATTGTATAGAAGAGCCTAATTCCTGCAAAATACACATTATTTCCGCGTAAGTAGCATAAAAAGCGTGAGCTAGAAGAAATGTATATGTCAAGCTAAATTTTTCATTGCTTTGTCATCTTGTCTAACACATGCAAGCCGAATTGGAAAACACAATTTTCGAAATTCCGCCCTATGTTTTAATAAAGAGTGATGGGCTAACTAGAGATAATTGTATGCGTTCATCGCGGCCGCAAACAAAAATCGCACCTGCGAACTCCAACTCAGCCTTGGCGACTGTAGCCAGTAGACGTACACTGACAAAGCGACGCTACGAATTTTAATGTGCTGACAAGTTAGTTGATTCACTATATCAATGTGGGTTATATACGAGTAGTAGATTGATATCGTTGGCTGAAGAACACACACAATAAGTTTATCTCGTACCTTTCGCCCTGTTCGTTTTTCATGCGGGTTAGCCGCAATCTTGGTGTTGGATGTTTTTCATATTATTTACAGTTCCAGGATCACCTGCATGTCAAATCCTTCTCGAATCATTCCGTGATTCCTTCTTAGCGGCATTTCCCTGGAGACTACGCTTCACGTCTTCGTGAATGTGGCCTACTTCTCACTCCTGGACTTGCATGTGGTTACTGAGTTCGAAGCCACGGCCTTTGCCTTTCTCCGCGCTACTTGGGGCACAGCAGAGGCTTACCTGGCGCCCGCCTTCGAGTGTGACGGCACTTTCGGAAGCATGAGCGAGTTTTTTTCTCAACAACAGCTGACTGCTCATGGCG